>WUAM01000287.1:15255906-15311323 GCA_024336885.1 Actenoides hombroni
TGAGCCTTCACATAGCATAGGAAAGCTTTTTGTTTCTGGGTAGGGAACATGAGTGTGAATTAATGGATTTATTGTAGGCAGGAAGGGAGGTGAGAGGCGAGGGTCCGCCCGGGGTGGACAGCCCTCTGTGGCGGGGACCCCCTCCCACTGCCACCCTGAGCATTGCCATGGAAACCGCCGCAGCTGCAGATCAAAGTTTCTCGGCGGCTCAGCCCCGGGTGTCCCGCCGGGGACCCGACAGCCGGCCCCGCAGCTGCCGGGAGAGGGGTGCAGCTCCCTGGAACGGCCCTCTCAGGCCTCGGCCGTCGGTGGGCAGAAGTGTATCTTGGGGAAGAGCCTTGTTGGTGCCTTATTCACCCTGGACAGGGGGGTAAAAGATGGACAGGGGGTAGCCCTGAGCTGGGTGGTCAACAAGCGTGAGAGGGACACCGGCTGGCAACCCTCTCTCGTTCCGTCCTTGCTGGGGAACCTCGGGAAAAAGATGGAGAGGCGCGGGGGTAGGACGCGGGGCCAGCAGATGCCGGGGCAGAGCTGGTCCCTGCCCTCCTCTGCCGTCCCGGGAGCTGCACCCGTCCTGGCCCTAGGCTCCGCATCTCCTCGGGCTCCCTGTCTCTGCGCCGGGTCCCGAGGGAACCTACGGCCCTGGCCGGGTCCCCGCTCCCGAGGGACGGGGCCGCTTCTTCTGTTTCGGCTGTAAGGGTAAAACTCGGGCAGTCTCCCCGCTCGTCCTCGTGACTTAAGTGAAAAAAGAGTAAAAGGCAACGTTTACACCAGTTTAATTAAGGAGGGCTCTTGTAACTTCGGGGGGATCGCGTAATTTCACATGAAATATTCATACAGGAGGTTTCCCGAGCTGCTCCGGTGAATCATTTCTGCTGCCAACGAAGGGTTCTGTCTTTATACATGTATGTAATTTGATTTTAATGTCCCCGCTTTTCCATCTGCACATGTCCGGAAGGTAAGTTCCTGTGAAGAAGCCAGGGCTGGGAAACATTGCCCATCCCGGCCGAGACCCAGCCGTCCTCCCGGGGACGCGCCGGTAAGGGTGGGGAGCCGGGACCCAGCCGCTCCCCGGCCCTCCCGCTGCCAGCCTTCACCCGGGGGTTGCGCGGGCCGGGCCGGAGGCGCACGACGATCGCCCCGTCGTCCCATCCCTGTGGGGGTAGGCGCCCTCCGCACCTGCGGAGCCCTCCGCAGCCTCCCGCGGAAGGTGGGGAAAGAAGTGGCGGGGAGCGCTCGGCTGCGGGTCGCCCGCGGGAGCGCAGCTTCCTCGCTCAGCCCCTCCGGCCGTGCCTTCGGCTTCTTTTTCTCTCCCCGCTCCCCCACTGAGCTGTTTCACATTCAGCTGGGTGAATTACTGCAATTATATATTCCTATTTAAAAGGGGAAAAAAAAAAAAAAAAGACAGAAAACAAAACACACAGGAGGAAAAGAATGTGGCGTCGACTAATTTAAACCAGTTCAAGTGGAAGGGCTGTCAATTCTTTAAGTAAATGATGCTGTGTTGATTCAGATGTTTCTCGCCGTAATTGCTGTCTGAGGGGGAACAGCAGAGGCTCAAAACCATCGGCTGGCAGCCGGTGCGGTAGGGAGGCGCCGGGTCGGGGCCGCTTTTCCCGGCCGGGCTCACGCCCGCTTCTTCCTTCCCTGCCCGCCGAGCCGGCTGAGCAGGCTGGACGGCCGAAGGGCCTGACCTCCCCGCAGCAAACAGTCTCTGTAAGTCACTCTGTCTTGGTGGGGAAGAAGCTAAGAGGAAGGGGAGAGGACATTTACCCCCGAAAGGATGAGCCCCACTTGCCCCTGGATGTACACAGGCAGACTTATCTATCAATCACACTTTTTATTGGGTGTCACCAGCTGGGGTGTTGGGAGAGAAGAGCATGTTAAATGATGCCATTAGACTGTAGTGCAACAAGCAGAGACGAGGTAATTGGCAGCAATTCTCAGACCCAGTCCGGTGACCTGTTAATCTGTTGCCACCAGCATTCTGCCAGGGGAAAAAAAAAAAAAAAAGGCTGCAGAATGCAGAAAAAGTCTTTGACTAATTTCAGACCTGGTCAGCTTGTTAACGTTCAACTCATCAAGAAAGAAGGTTTTCTGGGTAAATCCCGCCTCTGTTTAATCAGGCCGTTACTCCATATGCTGAGTGTAATATATCGTCTGTGGTTTAATTTGTTCTCCCAGGTTTTGGGGATTTTTTTTCTTCCCTTCCTTCATTTGGATCACATAAGGTTTGGCACCAGACGGTTGGAAGGATGAACCAGAGGGGCTCTTCAGAGCAAGGAGCTCCGCTCAGCAGCTCTGCTTTTGCACTTCCCAGCCAGAAAGCAGCTGTGTGATTGGAAAGTTTGTGAGGTACATGCAGACCTTCACCCCTCCAGAAACCTGGCCGACATAAACCTTCCTTCTTCATTCATAATAAAGCAGGGAAGGAGTTGCTGTCCTGTTCACACTGGTAGGACTGTTTGGGTGGGAGGCTTTGTACAGCCCTTGGATCTTGGACCAAACATCCACAGTGGCTGGAGGTGTAAAAAAGAAACTTAAATAGGCTGAAAAACAACAGTTTAAAAACAATTCCTCCACAAGGTTACTTCGTGTCTGAAAGAAGAGATAGGCTCTTGAGTGACTTAAAGAAAAACAGATATTGAACAGGTGGCTTGGAATCAGTGCTGTTTTGAAGAGCTCAGAGCAGAAACTGTGACTCCCTCCCAGACTAAAATTGTTTTACTGAAAGTAGCAATCAGGTGGCACCCACAGAACTGCCATTACAGTGTATTTTTTCAGCGCTAAGAGGGGACATGAAGTGTGTGTGAGTTTGCTTTATTTTGTTGCTTTTATGTTATTTAGCTTTTTTTTTTTTTTTTTTTAATTGAAAGATTCTTGGGATCTTACTACAAATATAAAGCTGAGATCGGTGGCCCTTGCTGAACAGTAAACCATTTCAGAAATGGCTTCTGGGTCACACACAAGGAGATTCAGGGTATTTTCTGTTTTTCATAAATATTTTAAGCAGGTAAGTTTAAGACTTTTTCGTTGCTGATGGGCTGTTCTCTCTCTCACACATGCACACAGACAAGAGCTGCTTAGAACACACTTCGGTTTGATTCCAAATCAATGAATAAATTACACAGATGGGTTTCATTGCTTCTATATTTGCTACATATAACAAATCAGCAAAAATATTCAGCTCATTAGTCGGGACAATACAATGTTGGAGGGGTCAAATGCAAGAATGAAAGAAGTGTTAATTTTTTCCTGTAATGTGACTGATGGCTGGCTGAACCACTGTGGTTTATGTCAGACCTTTCCCTTAATGTGACATACTTCTGCAAATCTTGTGAGAAAGCCCAAAACTTTAATACATTACAGAATTAAAAATAACTCCCTTAAAAAAACTAAATAACATGTTTTGGAAAGCCCCAGCTATGTGCATCTCATGACACTATTTTAATGCTGAAGAACTTTTTTTTATAAGAATAAACTGCAATCCAGTAGCAGCTAAACCATTCCAGTAGGTACATGTAGCATATTTGGGCAATAGATTAAGGACTAGTAAATCTACATGCTCTAAAATAAAGGGTTTACATTTTATCTTACAAATGAAGATAAATGAGGCTGCCTTGTGTCACAACTGGTGTCAGAAGCCTTCACTTTCACTGCTGGGATGCTATACAGGTGACCTTGTAGTGAGAGCCCTTTCAGCTAATGGCAGAGACATGCCACTGGTGAGTTTAAGGTGCTCAGGGTACAGGTATGTTCTGATTCTACATTCCTATGGCTCTTTGAGTTTAGGTCCCTTTATTTTTGTGCTGCTGACTGATACAGACTCTGATTCATACATGTCCTAGAAAATCTTGTGTATACCACAAAGATTGTTACCAATTATGTATCTCTTGGACCATTTCCATTTAAGGACACCCTCTTTCAGAGATACTGATCCACTGCTGATTTGTACAGCCAGCAATTTATCCACGTGGAGGTTGGTGTGTGTCCTTTATGTGACCATTCCCAAAGCTTACTACTGTCTCTGAGAAACACCCTCACTCACATGCATTGCTTTTGCAGAACACACAGCCTGATACTAAACTGATTTCCTCAGCACACGCAAAACTCTATTCAGAATGTGAAATTTCTGATCTTTTCTATACTTAAACTCTATTTAGCATCTAAGTGAAATGTAAAGAGCAAGCTGGCAGGTTGGAACTAAAATGAGCTTTCTGCCAATGAGTATCAGCTGTGTGTAAAGGGAAAGACAAGGGTTTTCCATAGGATCCTGAGTCATAAACCACTCAAGAAAACATGGAAATATTTCACCAGGTTCTGGATCAAGCCAGACTATTGCAAGGAGGAGAACATGAGCTCTGCCTTCTGCGTGTGCCAGGTATTTTGATGTGGCCTGTGATACAGACCTGAGCGGCAGCTGAAGCCCACCATGGCACTGAGTCCCGCTAGGGGTGATGCTCTCAGGGACTGCTACTGAGTTGGCTAAATCCCTAACTGCCAGGCTCAGTCTGCTTGGGAAATTGGTTTATGCCAGCTGAAAATTTGGCTCCAGGTTACAAAAACTGGGAATATGAGCTTCAGAGTCAGGATACCTCTTAATAAGGTGAGCCCTTTTAGCCTCTGAGAAGAGAAAACCAAGTAGACCACCCTGCTAACGTCTGCTTTTTGGTACCCTCTGGCACAGAGTGTTGCTTTCTCATTCAAGTAGGGTAGACAGGGGAGATGAGTATCTGCTCACAGGTATTTTCAAAACAGTTTGGCAAACCAGAAAGACTAATGCTTTTGCTCTGTATTTGTACAGCACCTAGCACAGACAAATCCTGCTCCATTACTGGAGCTGCCAGGGACTTCTACAGTACAAATAGCAAGTACATAATGCATCTGCTAGAGAGCTCACAAACCTTTAATGTTATTTATGTACTAATCTGAACAGCGTGGGCCAGATTTTGATCTTAGTTATTCTGGAGTAAATGAGATACGGTTTTGGCCTTACATCCGTAAGATCTATAGTCAATCAGTGTTTCTAATGTGCTCATCATGGAAATATCTTGGCATTGTGCAGCTGGCCCACTTCAGTGTGACTAGAATAGCAAAGCATTATATTAAGCAAACAGAACAGTTTGATTTATAGATTTGTGGTAAGAATAGTTCAGTTTTCCAGGGTGTTCAATTTAATTAACATTCTCCAGGGAAGAAACTGCTATTGTTTCCCTAACCACATGCCTTCCAATACAAAATAAACTCTTGCTGGTGTGTATGTGCTGCTTAATTATCCTAAATGGTTCCTTTTGAAAGTTGTCTATTGACCTGCTTCTACACTTCACAAGTGGAGCATATCCTATTCACTCAAGAGTGTGTATCTACCTGCACTTAGCAAGAAACAGATACCAGATGAATTTTAACACTGCTGAGCCAAGGATACAACCTGCTGTATGCAGCATTTCCAAGTCGTATGTGTGAATAAGGCTGCAAGGAGAATTTAAAAAGCCAAATGAATGGCAACTATACCTGCAAGTCCCAATTCCAGCCACTGTTAGATGTATGCAGATATCTGGGGAGAAATCTAGAGTGAGTGGCTGTGCCTGGATGCTACTGGAGCAGGAGAGTAGGGGACAGTCTGTGTTTGGCCTGCTGCAGACCAAATTCTGCTGCCAATATTCACTTCAAGCTACTCCATGGTTTAGATGTGCTGGTTTGTAGAGAGGCGAGCTGCAGTAGATGCAGGTCCCAGGCACTCAGATCTCACCTTGCTCACAAGGCTGTGTAAATCACACTGCCTTTCCCACCAACGTGGTGTCTGACCCACCATCTCCAGCTTCGTTGCTTCGTTGTGGGACACTCGCTTCTTGAGAGAGCTGGCGTTCAGAAGAACGAGATGGTGGAGCTGTCTTGACTCCATTTATTCCAGCACTTAAGTGGAAACAGAACTGGGCCCAGTGAGCATTGCAGTGTGGGATGACAGGAGGGTGAGTTTCCGTGTAGTTGAGTCAGTAGTGAGAGCTGGCTGTAGCCGGCTCTGACTGAACACAATAAACAATCCCACTTGCAACATACTGTACTATTTAAGGGCTCATAGATGCCAGTGGGAGTTTTGCCTGAATAGCAGGCAAATAACAGGTCCTTATTCTCTATCATGTCTCATGAAATATCACAGCCCCACATGTGTTGCAGAGGCAGATAATGAAGCGGCAGTGATAAGGGGGAGTCGGGGAGGCGAGCGGTGTGGCGGGGCAGTGCCCCTGCCTCCCCAGTGCTGGGGGAGCCATTCTCCCTCTGGCTGGAGAGTTCCCACCTGTGCTGGAGCCGTCTGGAAGATGCTCTATGGATGGCATTGCGTGGGCCAGGGAAACTACACAATTAATCCCTAGAAATTATGGATTAACTCCTTAAAGTAAGTGACACGATTGCAGCAATTTCTCTTTAACATATATTCACCTTTGCCACTGTCTCTCCATTAGTTTTGCTTTCTGATGACACCATCCTATTTTTTTACTCCTTTTGTGTAGAAAAAAAAGAATCCAAATTTTAGGGAAAGATTAGAAATATTTTTCTCTGCTCTACAATGTACAATTTATTGAATGGTCTCAGAAGACAATCTATGTTGCTCTTCCCCTGCAGTATTGCTGATTCAGACACAAAGCAACAGGTTAAAATATATTCATATGCTCATTTGTGACATATTAAAAAATAAAACTTGTCAAAACAAGTGGCAGATCTCTTCCTAATATTATTATATATAGTTTTCACTAATGCGGAGGCAGCTTTTCTGAGAAGCATGTTTTAAACACGTCTAAATTATATTAAGAGTCAAGGCCCAATTTGGTAACAAGCTGTGAGACATCAAGGGTTCTTTTAATGAAGAATTCACGCTGGAAAAATGTATGTCACAAGACATATGAATAGATGCCTCCGTGATTACTAACCCTTTGCTTTCCGTGCGTTGATTTATGGTTAAACTCAAATCCACAGAAAGTGATTCAGATGAAGTCCTTGACTCCAAATAGCCATTTGGGTCTCTTAGCTAGTACACAGTACTCCAAAACAAAGAGGCATCAGCAAAGATGCCTGAGGTTTGATTTGAATTTTGCTCTAGTTGACTGATACTATTTATACCCTGGGCTAATCAGAACCAGGGCTGTTTCATCATACTAAATGTCAGGAAAAATATATCATGTGCATCAAGGGAGAAATCTTGGCCCCACTGAAGTCAATGGCAAAACTCCCATTGATTTCACTGGGGCCAGGATTTCACCCTGAATAAAAACTCATGTTATATACACAATTTAAATGGCAATGGGTTTATCTGCTAGTGTCTTTAAGAACTGTTTTAGAGAAAAATATATTACTGAAATGTAATTACGTATTTATTCAGCCTTTACAGAGCAATTGATGTTTTCACAAGAAGTGAAAAGGCATTTAACTGGAGTACCTCAAGACTGAAGTTGTGTCACATGCAACTGGGCAACTATTAGAAGATGTAACTAAATGTGATTCAATGTCTTCAAACATAACTTCACTAATAAGCTCTTGGGTTTGCATCTGCATCAGCCAAATGTGAATATTTTTCCTTCTGGATGACGTAATAGCTCACCAGGCTCCAGTGCAACGGATGTAACATGTTTGATTTGATGAGCCTGTTGGACACGAGAAGGAGCTTGCAGTTGTCTCTCCATCTTACTCCCACACTAATTGAAGACAGACCTGTGGCCTGCCAAGGCTCGTTGGGCTAGAGAAGCTATGGAGAAGACCCGCTGTCTTTGGTACTGTCCTCAGCATAGGAGATGGACAGAGTGTCACTGCAGGCTTTAAGCATCATCAGAAAGGTTTGGGGAAGCTCTAAGCTCCAGATTTATTCTTCTTTTAAATCAAAGGATTCTTGTCTTTCTTTGTTAGCTTTGTAAATGAGCGAAGTGTTAGGATTTATAAGCTTTCACATTTGTAGAAGTCACATTCTGCTGAGACAATTCACAAGCAGAAAAATAGTCTTGTTTTCACTGGCTAATTAGTTAATGGTGCATATTTCTTCAGCTGTGTATCTAATACTTTGAAAAGTATCATGGGATCAAGAAACTAGCTTTGCATTTCAGTCAAAAGAAGAGCCAGTGGAAAGCAAAATCCCTGTACATTAACAACTCAGTGATTGGAAAGCACCATGTCCCCACTTAAAAGTGTTTTAAAAAGATGTGTTGCAGACAATGGGTCTCACTTCTAACTAAAACCACAAATCTTGTGTACAAAATGCTCCCTCATTTTGACTATATCTATTCAAATGGATTAATTTTTCTCAGTTTTGTCTGAAAACCACACTCTGGCATTGCTTCAGCACTAACTGCCCATCTTACACAGACACCAGCAGTTCCTGAATTACTTTAGTTTCCTGTGAGTTTAGCATGGGTCCCTCCCAAGCACTCACTTAGTCTGATCTTGTTTAAATTATGTGAAGGGACAAAATTATAGCCTTTGATGCTATGTTGCGAAAACATTTAATCTATTTTGTTTTTAGCTTTCCTTTGACTGGTACAAGAAACAAAGCATGGGAAAATAGGCAAATCATGACTTATGGGTGAGTGGCTAGTCACATTTGAAGCTAATTTGTTTTCCAAACATTTATACTTCCTAAGAAACAGTTTCTCCAAAAGAATAGCTCCTGGAAGTGGGTACAGTACTGGTCAGAGAAGAGGAAAACATGACATTTGATGTAGTCACCTCTATTAAGGTCCTGTCCAATTAGGTTTAACAAGGCAGAGTTAGAGATCTATCCTAAAATATACTGAGGAGAGGAAAATATTAAAGAACAAAGAAGCCTCTGGTCTCAAAGGATCAGGGAAAAGAATTTCAAGCTATCTTGACGAATCAGTGTAACCACAGCTTGACAGAGAGACAAAAATAGGATAACTCTGGCTCTGAGGATTGATGTTCAGATTCAAAAAGCAAACAACAACAACAAAAAATCCTTTCACTTCTAGACCACTAACGTGACTTCATAAATCAGTTACTCATGATCATCTGATAGTTATTGAACATGTTCTCTCTGGAACAAACTAATGGTCTCAATATCAGCTTTAGGAGACATATGACAGTATTCAGACAAAACAATTTTCTGCTTGGCATTATTGTTGGACATCTCCATAGGAAGGCCAAAGGACTGATGGATTATTAACGGTAAAAAAAATCTCAAAAATAGTTAATGTTATTTATTTTTATTATTAATTCACAAGAGGAAATTGTACAATTGTCTGAGGATGGCAGCAATTATACAGCCAAACGGGATTCCTGTAAAGCAGGGCTGAGATATGGGATGCAAGCTGTAGTTGGATTAGGAAAGCATCTGTGGTGGCTGCTAACTTGACTCAACAACAGAGATTGAACCAGGGTTGTTAGTGCTTTAGAGCTGAAAGCACCAGATACTACTGCATGAACCAAAAGAGTCCTACCTTTGTAGGCAGAAGCTGAGGCAGCTTCCAACCTGACTGGAGATGCACTGTGGTGGGGACGACCGGTAACACATGCTCACACAAGGGTCGTGTCCTTTCTTCTGGCTTTCCCCCAGCAGTTCTAATTCCTTTTGCATGGTGACTTCTCCAGAGGGTGCCACACCAGCTAGGAAACTGATGTCTTTCCCGGGCAAAAGCATGAGTTGCACTAAGGCTGAGAAAACACCACGTAGTGTGCAGCCGTCACAGCTCCTCTCCTCTGTCCTGTCAGAGACTGATAATACACCTTCACCAGTGAGCTACTCTTGCACCAGATCTTTCCTGTCTTCTCTGGATGAGCAGAATGAAACCATCACAAAGTTAATCACTCCTAACTCCCTTGTGATCACTTCACCAAGTTTAGAAAGAGGATTGTCACCAAATCTGTGGTAAGGGCTGGAACATAACACTTCATCATTCCTATGTTGGCCCTAAGGTGGTAATTTAAATAAGTTTTGTATTCTGTGCTGATTTATGGTGGCTAAATTAATGTAATAAAACTTCCCAGGCCCTTTTCATGTGTATTATTGATAAAAACACTCACTAAAAGAAATGTGAAAATCCATCTTTGTGAGCTCTAATACTTGATGGTGGCATCTGTTTTTCATTTAACAAGATGACTGAAATGAATGTAACTACAAAAAACTCAAACAGCCGAATGTGTATATATCATTGCGCAAAAACGGCAATTTCATCACTCACTGATAATCAGCCCTGATTTATTTGAACAGACTTTGAGGGTCTGACTTCACTTCTCACCCAGGGCTTGAGTTCAGCAGGAGTTTTCCTTAGGCAGGGTCTTAGAGATCTGACCCAGACATATCCATTTGCAACAACATCCACTGGAAAGGGCTTTGTACATTGTAATAGCAGAATGCTTCAGATGAAATTAAATTTCCATTCACAGTCTTTTGTGCTTTGACATACCTTTAGGATAGTTACTAAGTGAGTTTGAATACCTTTTGCAGCATCTTATAACAAAATTGCCTGTTTATGGAATGACAACATTTATGGATATAGAAAAAATATCTTTTATCATGCATCATATGTAAAGGTCACCTAAAGGATTAAAGAATGAAGATACCTGAAAACAAGAGAGTGTGTTTTGCATTATTCAGCACCACAGAAATACAGTGTGTAGGAGAAAAAGGAGAATCTCTGGAGAATGGCTTGATTGATAATATCACTGAGAATAACTGAGATGTGATGCTGAAGCTGGCTGGACTGGTGTTTGTGATCAGAAAGGACTTACAAGAGATGCTGCGTTTACGATGTACTTCACATATCTTGTACGTGAAGCTTACTATACTTGCTATGTACACATAGCTTTGCATGTGAATTCATCACTGACACACAAATAGGACAGCATAATTTTAATGTAAATAATCTCTCTCTATGCATGGTGATAGCATACTTGCAGTTCAATAAAGAGCTGGTTACCTTCTCAGATTCAGAAATTCCCAACAAAAGAACTGGTGCAGCTCTGCTGTATCATATAACAATCAGATTTAAAGCATGGGCAGGTAAGGGCAAGGCAAATATAACTGCTACCACTCTTTCCCCGGCACAGCACTCCAGGTATGCTATAGCTTGAGCTGAAACTTTGCTATTACATTGATTTCCCTTTGCTTTCCTGCACAGTCATTGACATTTCTTGTAGAGCGATGGGGGACATCAGTTTTCCAGCATAAACTCACCTAAATGCCAAACAACATGGACTAAGCGCTCTCCTGGAACAACTTCTTGTTGTCATTTGCACAAAATTGTGCTGACTTTGTACTCATGAATAATGGGCAATGATAACGGTGCAACCAGGACAAACTTCATGCCAAATTCATCAGTCAGGCAATCATCTCTGGGTGTCACAGTGACAGCTCTTCACCATCTCAAAACAGGATGAGGAAACCTGGGCCAATGAGTAGGACATTCAGTTAGGATGTGCCTCTCAGTGATACCCCAGTTATTCCAGCAGCTTTTCCTAATGGTGTTTCTTTCATGCTGCTTAATGTGCAAAATCACAGCTGTACAGCTGTGGAACGTTATAGTGCCAGGTCCTTTGGAATTTTGGTCCTAAAGCCTTCAATGAGCATTGGGGGAGTTATCCAGGCTCAGAAGACATCCATCAGGTCCTTACTCCAAACAAATCCTCCACCATCTGCTTCATTCCACATCCTCTGAAGCCAGTGGGAGTCCTACCATATAATTCAATTGAAATTGGCCCAGGACTCACCTAAAACCACACCTGTTCCTTACAGCATAAAGTGATAAGCTGCAAAGGTTCTTTTTTTAATTGGACACTTAATACCAGCTTTGGCAGGTGATTAAACTGTGATTTACTTCCAAGAGAGATAAGAAATATATTTCTAAGGAATTCTGGATAGGTGGTTTAAGAGCACAGTAATTATACAGAGACAGTTTTGGAAGAACTGGGCAAATTAAGGGAGAATCAGACATAAATAAGGGAGTTATTTTTCTCCCTACACTCAGAAGACTAAAGGAGATTAGAAAATGACAAAAAATTAGAGCAGTGCTTAAGTAGTTAGAAAATAAGAGATTCTGAGTGGACATAAGAATTGCCTACCCAATATTTAATAAGGAGCCAACAAGGAACGTATTTCCACTCCAACTGAAATAGAAGTGGTTGGTGCTATCAGAACACCAATGTATACAAATCAAACAATACAGCTTAACTATCTCCCATGGGTAAAATAAAGAGGCATGAAGTAGGGACTCGTCAGTCATTGAGACCTTTATTAATAACAACTGCAGTTTAAAGAGCATGGATTCTAGTACTTTGACAGAGGAAGCTGCAGTACTCCAATAAGAAAGCAAACATTTCAGGGCCTGTAAAGCAAGATTATATTTCAGAGGGTAAAAAATGAGAAAAATTTTTAAAACAAACTAAATGACTGCAATAAGATCTGGGACACTAGTAAAGCATTTTTTTTCCTTTTGCATAATAAAAGTGCAATATTCTCAAGTATTGTCTGAAAATTCTGTAACTGGTATTGTGGCAAATATGCTATAGGGAAACAGAACAACAGTTCAGACTGGTCAAAGAATGGGTTTCATCTGCCATACTTGCCTGGCTTCACAAGATTTTGGTATTTTACAAGGACAAATTAGTGTAATTTTTCAATTGTATGCTTCTGTTTGACTGAGGGACTTTATTTCAGGCCTCCTTGTGTTAATATCAACCATAGTCCTTTATGAAGAAGGCGTGTTAAGTACTGGGGTTTGGATAACTGTGAAAAAAAGATGGGGATCAAAATCATTTATCCTCAGCATCCATACGTTGACTGTATGTACTGATTTGGGCGTACATAAAAGTGGCAGAATGTGGCTACTAGTTTGGGCTACATTATCCCCATTGAACCTTCCTTTTCCTCTGGTTTGCTTGTGTTTCCACAAATCTAACAAGAAAGGTCAGCTTTGGTGGATAGTTCTGCTTCTGCCCCTTGAGAATACTATGTCTTGAGTCCTGCCACTCAACCCACCTCTGTTGCATGTGTGTTACAATGGAGATCACAGCAGTATAAAGTGTCTTGTGACACCCCAATACCACTTAAAGCAATTCCTTTGTCACTCTGTGGTCTGATGGGTTTACTGGTAATTGGATCGTTTCTATTGTGTTTTTTGCAATCTGTTGCTAGCACAGGTGTTTGCTGGGGCTATAAAGTACATGCAGCCTCAGACACAACTCAAAGGGGTTTTCTACCTGTCTCCTGATAGTTCTAAGTTAACCATTTTTAACCCCCAAAATAAATATTTCTTCTTTGTCCCTTCCTTGGGAATACTGAAAAGAGAAGCATCCTGTATGTTTTGTGTAAGGAGGTCAAAAGCTGTAGTAATTATATAATAATGGCTTGGAAAGGCAGTATTTCAGGACAAGGTGTTTCAAGGCAACAACTTCAGTCGTAAGAATGACAATGGTATTTATTGCAGGAAATCCCTTGCAAGAAAAATATCTGCCTATTACAGACAGCAATAAAGTAAAAAATTTTGCCTTAAGCATATTTCTTCCTAAGGCAGATCAGTAAATATCTGAGCTGCAGAAACATTAAAATACCTGTAACTAGTAAGAATTTACAGTTCTAGAAAAATGTTGTCAACAATGTGTATAGGTGCTTTAGAGATAAGTAGGTATTTACCAAAGATTTATGGATTACGGTATTCTGTGACATCATAAAATGTGGGGAATCTGAGTGCATGACTATTTGACTGGTCACCAAAAGACTCTTCTTAGACTATTAGGCTGTGTTATACATCATTCCTCTGGTTATTTCCTCAAAAAGTCTTGGAAAATGTGTTGTATATCACAAATAGCCTATGACCTCAGAAGTCAGACTGGGAGCACCTTTCACTCCATTAGTAATTGAAGTTAAAACCATTTGTTTTTTTCAAAACAAAGTAGTTATCTTGAGGTTTAAAATACTTTTTGCAGATTGAATCCATGACCTCAGCATTATGATAAGTTTGGTGTGAGTAATCAACCTTATTTCTTAGACTGAGGATTCATCATGCACTCATGACTTTCTTGTGCATCGGTACAACACATTACAAGCAAATGGAGTTAAATACATTAATTTAAAATTATTTGAAGGGAAAATCAGCCACACTCATCCACTGCTTTCATGAAGTCTGCCTCTGCTGTTCACCAGCCTTGCCAAAGTCAGGATTTTACCTCTAAATTTCATAGCTAAGTAACATACAGTGATAGTAAATGTGACACATGTAGGATACTGGTGTTGGAGCTCATGCTAGCTGCTTTTATAGGCTGCATTGCTCTGAGAACACATTGGACTCAATAGCCCAAAATCAGAAAGGCCAGAAATAGGAGAAGAAATTGTATAGATCGAGTACAGTAGAGTAGTTGGGACCTGTATCTCTGGAGGTGATCTATCCATTTATATGTTCCTCTGTGTTCCCCCCTGATTCCTCTCCTTTCCCTTGCTCCTTCCCAAAGGGCCTGGCCTGGCTGTACCTGTCAACTTGCAAAGCTTGACTGGAAATTGAGACATGGATCTCTTGATGGAACCATAAGCAGGGCAGATGCTTGGGAACCTTGCCCTGGGTGGGATGATGGGACAGGGAAGATCAAAAGAGAATGGAAGAGGAAGTTATAGGAAAGACCAATCTGTGTGGAGATTTCAGTGTGGTTTCTCTCTTCTTGTCACGGAAAAGAGCATCAGGAGCAAAAGAAATGTCTTTATTGCTGGAAAACATCTGAAAATGAAGCAGCAGAGAAACCAATTGGCACAGGGGAATTGCAGCAGCCAACGAGAATGGAGGGATTTGCATATCCAGAGTGAAGCTGCTGGGAGAGAGCTGCAAAGGGATTATGCAAATCCCTGATTGGGTGAGCGGTGGCTGATTGCCAGAGCAGGGAGATGCACACACTGCTCTGTACCTGGGCAGTGATTATGCAAATTACCCACCCACAGCCAGAGTGCAGGGCGATTGGCTAAATTAGAATAACTCTGGTTATGCATCAGTAAATGTGCAGTGTTCAGCACTCAGACCATTACACCACGCTTGGTATAGAATAAACAGGAGAGTATGACTCTGCCACCCCTCGCACAGCTCCATGGGACCCATCTAACATTTGAGTGATGGGGTGGCAATTAAACATCCCTATCAAGTAGAAGTGAATGTTTGGATGGCCATTTTAATTTGCTGTGAGTCTGACATCAAAAGGATAAGAAAATGGAAGCTCGGATGAAAACTTCTCCATGTTGGCTGCAGTTTTCTGATCCCAAGGAAATTCTACTGTTTGTCAAAGAGGGGATGCACCTGCAAAGTGGATGGGCTCAACCTTAACTTTGCACTACGCATGGGAAAGATCTGGAGGGATGTGAGATGTAATTAAAATGGTTGATTTTTAATATTTATTCCATGCTTTTTTAGGGGTTCAATGACATCTAGATTTGTAAGAAGATGAAGATATTTCTCTGATATACTTACAATCAAAGCTTAATATTTCAGAAGTTTTTTTCTATTCTGTTTTATTCCAGAGTGTACAATTATGTGCCTATATGTGTGCAATCCAGCATCAGTTCTGAAATCCAGCATCAATTCTGAAATCCAGCATAATAATATCTCACTATATCTTAATTTTGTTCTGAACAGTCTCTGATGTTTTCAGGAGCTTTTCACAAAAGGCATCTCATTCCCAGGGACACTTAAGCCTGAAACACCATTATAATTCTCAGTGCAGAATGTTGGAAAGACATGACTTAGAAATCCTGGAAAATACACTAATTACAATTAGTTTAATTGCAGGGTGATGTTATTGCTCTGCAGTTTCCATAGCAGATGAGTGATTCAGCCTCTGAGGTGATGGGGCCAGTTTAAAAACAGAATACAACAGTGGAATAGCTGAATGTATTGGAAGAAAAAGACAAAATTGTCCATCTCATATTGTGACACAATAGAAGAACTCACTGAACTCGTTGACAATGAATTCAAATACATGGTGACAGTCATGTGAATCAGTTCTTCAGTATGTCAGGACCATAAGCTGTTTTCATAGTAAAGCCCATGCCAGTGAGAAAAAGAGTAAAAAAAACTCCATGAAGTTTTCCACACTGAATTTTCTCCCTAATTATTCCCCTGGGGGGGTGGAATCCTCTTCTGTGTAACAGGTTATTGGTGATATTGACAAATGTTGTTAGTCCTGAGGGACCAATTAATTTTAACAGAGGCTCCACTGAAAATCAAGGAACAAGGCCAAATATTATTCCAGTGAAAATTAGTGAGTGATTGCATCTGGGAAAAAGAAAGGAGAAAGATATAAACGTATGAGGCAGAAAGGGAAACTTAAGCATGGTCTGTAGGCAGGACAGGGTGCAACAGCCTGGCTAGGGAAGCCCAAGGTTCGTTAGTCCCTCCATTCATAAACCAATTAGTTTATTTTGCCATGTTTATTCTCAAAATTAGCTGCCCACTGCCAAAAATTGAATTTGAAACCCAAAGGTAAGATGTGGGCAGCTATTCCTAGTTGCCACAGGGTACGGTTAGTGATACAACACAGGGAGCAGAGGACAGTAGAAGCTTACAGGAGATGTTTTCTGATCAATGCTCCACTTTCTTTTTAATACACTAAGAAACATTTGAAGAATGGTAAATTACAATAACTGATAACTCCCAGAATATTTCTAGCCCGCTTTTGTAGTGATATAGAACAAACACTCCTTAAATAACTTGCATCTGGCATGACAGTTATTCTGTAAAGAAGCAAGATTTGAAGAGAAATGGATATGAGTTGTATTTCGTTTGTGAATTCACTTCTCAAAGAAGTTGCCACCTCAAATGTTATATAAACACATGCTTGCATACATAAACATGTATTATCTATTGATACCAGAGTTGGTTAAAATGTTTTGCGTTTCTGAAGGCCTAAGTGAGATTTCCCACAGACTTTTTACACTTCTAATTAAATAGTTAATTCCCTCTTTTTTTTTTTTATTTTTTTCCTTTGCTGATTTATTTTTAAAATATTTTTTGGTGACAGTATGAAAAAAAGAAGGCCAGAGGAACTCTGAAAAAGAAACAGCTAGTAAAGGGGAAGAAAAAAAAATAATCCTACTGCCAAGCACAAAAACCATTTTTTTCATGGAAAAAGGCAATATTGTCATAGAAAAAAAATTAACTGGTGAGAACTTCTTGCAAAGTACTTCAGATTCAGACAGTTCAAAAGTGGAGGTATTCAGCAGCACTGTGCAGACTTGTCAACACTTGTCTTCTTTACATGATACTAGATTTGCATAGTGACTTATGGCTTCCGGTCAAGGGATCCCAAAGCTCCTTCTCAATCCACGCAGTTATGAGACCATTTTCTCCACTGCTGAAATCCACCTAGGTTTGGGTTGAAATGAATTCTGCAAATATATTTTCCTATGGCACTGCTATGTGATGCCTAAGGACAGAAAGTTGAGGGTAGTTATAAAGGTAGTAAAAAAATTCTAAGATTGATTCATTTTCTGAGGTTGGAATGAGACTATGACATCAGAACCGGTACCTATCTTCTATAAGAAATACCAGAGAATTTTTTATAGGGGTTGCTAACAGGTATAAATAAAAACTGGGCAGGAAAGGGAGTCGTGAGATCTTCTAAGCAACTTTTTAGAATGGTTTATAACAGTCCTTTTTGCCAGCAAACTGGATTCAGTTTCCTCTTGGCACTCTTGGATCACGGAGGATAACACAATGATACCAATGGGAAACTCCATCCCTTACACCCAATGGAAATGGTGATCTTGCTGACAACTCCATCTCTGGGTTTGACCCACAACCTGAGGATCCTGTGGGGTGCACACATTAGTTCAGAGTTTCTCTCTTTCATTCTGATAGTGTCAGTTTCATCCATGTAATTAGAGGTAGGATTTGGTCTCACAATTTTATATCTTACTGTTGTGATTCCACCCTGCCTTTCTCATGGCTACCAGGCAAGCAAGTGGAGACCAAGGTGAGGAGAGGAGCCAATGCTCTGAAGACAGACTTCATCCCTGCCTTATACAATTCTGCTGTGGGGTTTGGTGTGCTCAGCTAGGGAACTTGGTGCACCAAGAGAAATGTAGCTGAAGTTACTGAGACTTTCTGTCTTACAGACACCTGTCACAAACGTATCCTGGGGACCCACACCCAGCATTACATACTTGTCAAAATCTAATTTAAGTAGACTAATGGTCCTTAGAATACATTGTGATTCACTTTTTAATCTGATTTATAGTTTTAGTACTTGTGGACTCAGTCCACCAACATAGCCCCCAGAACATCAGGAAGGGACAAAAAGATGGGGATATCCTAGGAAACCCTGTTAAACTTTCCTTTCTGTTGTTCTGCCGGACTAGAAGATATCTGTGTGGGTAATCTCGTTTCTGGAACAAGAAATCTGAGGACTCTATAAATGTCTTGTGCAGCTCTCAAGTGCTACAGTACCTTAATTAACATTTTAAAATGATTTCTACCTTCTCCCCTCACATTGCAACTACAACTGTGGTGCTGTCGCACACAAGTATCTCCTCATCAGCTGGAGCCTCCAGCAAGGTGAGCAGGAAAGGCTCAGCATGTTGTTTCTCAAGGCACTGTGGATGGTGTTAACTGCCAGCCTGCTGTGGAGTTGCTGCAGGGGTTTGGGGACCTGACATGGAACTGAGCTGACCTTACTGACTCGGGGGGCTTTTTTATAAAAAATGTAATTCTGCAGTGCATAGAAAGGCTAAACTTTGGTGATGAGAAGGGCATCACCTACTCCTCACTATATGTAGTGGAGGTAGGCAGCAAGTATTTTTCAAGGATGTTTCAGTCTAAATAATTTGACCTTGTCATCGTGAAAACCAAACAAGCTTGAGGCAAAAAACCAGATGTTTCATTTGTTGCAGAACTTGTTTTTAGCTGGTTTTACACAGAAGTTTTTTTGTTTTTTATTTTCTCCTTCTTCCTTTTTCTCAGGCTTCGTCTATATCTGTGGACTGTAAGCTGCAGCTAGCAGTGAAAAATTGACTCTTGTCAGTTTGCAAAGTATTAAACAGAGAATGCCAGCCCTGCTGCAAGAGAGAAGTCATGGAAAGAGGAAAAGATCACAACAGAATCAAGCTGTGCTACGGAGCCTTCCCCTCCAGATGAAATCCAACTCTCATCCCACTCATCTTGGTAATGAATAAAATTTGTGATGAGTCAAGACTGCTTCATCACCTGTGAAATTGTTTATATAGTGGAGCATCAGAGAGAAGTGCTGCACTGTCTCAGCTGGTGATCTCTGTTCAGCTTCTTGTGGGCAGGTGTCCCAATCCCATAAACCACCACGACAATTGACATTAATTGGCACCCTTGTTGCAGTCTCAAAGGGGAGGCTAAAGATTTAATGGGCATTGAGAGTGAATTATTCCCATATGCCTCAAGGTGGTCCCTCCAGAGCTGTGCTGAGACATACAGGCAGGCCAGTGCTAGACACCTGAACTGCCAACTTTGTGATGGATTTGCTTTACTGATATTTTTAAGGACAGAGGCAAAAGGGAGAAATGAGAAAGCTAGAATAACAGGGGAAGTAGAAGAACAATGTGTTGTTTCTCTGGGACAACTTGGAACTGAGGCAAATATTTTTTCCTGGAAGAATGTGAGGTAAAATGGGGGAATTCTTCACTTACGTAAATTGGTGAATGTCTTGACTTCGTGGAGGTAACTAGTTCATGTGAATGTACGCTTAATACTAAATGCTGCTATTTTTTTGAGAGCTGAGTGACCAGCTACTTACTGATGTAATACAGATTTTATTATTACCTTAAATAGGCAAGTGCTAAATATTTGTATTATTTTTAGATAGAACCTGTTTAAAAGCAAAGTTACAAAGCATTTCATGGAGGAACAGTTTAGTTCTGAAACTCCCTGGCTCCTTTCTCTTTGCATGTATTATAATTTATCCTAAGAGTGAATAACAAGTTTCTCTCTCTCTCAATTTTTTTTTTTTGTTTTTTTTTTTTTTGTTTTTTTTTTTTTTTGGTGGGCTGCAGGATTTTAGAAATAATAAAAGAATGCTTTGGAAATGTGTCATCTCTTCACAGATATAACTCTGCATCTTAGGAGGCAAGATTTCCCGGTGCTAACTACTCTCCTGCCAGCTATCTATCTATGTCCAAAACAATTTATTTTCAGATTGACTATAAAAGCAAAGCATCGCATAATTGTCTGGCTATAAAATCTGTAAAGTATTGCACTACTGGGGCTCATTAGCAAAAGCATAGATGCTTTTTAGTAATCCATAAGGTGATACTTGCTAATGAATGTTGCAAATTAGTCTACTAACTACCCAAAGATTAATAATAGATATGTCTGCTGCAGCAAACAAGTCTCAAATCTCTGGAGAAAACTAGAGAAAGTGGATAATAATTAGAATAAAAGCACAACAGATATTCTTATATTTGCAGTTTTGATCCTATCAACTAAATGGTAACTATGGTTTGTGTTATTTGTGGTAAACAGACTGCTCTTGGAAAAAGCTTCTAGACTAAGAACACTGCACACAGCTTGGCTTATGGATAGGAAGTGAAAGTGATTTTTAACTTTGGCTCATGGGTTTAATGGTGCCTAATTTCAGGAAAGTTAAGCATCTTTACAAGACCTGAAACCTTACAGAAGTTCGGTGATCTCTGTGGAACAGTCTTTCATAGGAACCCGAAACCAGTCACTGTATTTATCTGTCCCTATTTTGCATGGTTGACAAGAACTCTCACAGAGTTTTTGGTTTAGTGAAGTTTCTGGCTTATTGCAGTCTGTCAAAATCAGCAAATGAAGTATAGAGGATGAACAATTTTTTGAGACTTAATACGTTAACTACTCTAGTCATGAGAATGATTAAAAATTGAACAAATATCTCAGTCATAAATAAGACTGGACATCTCCAAAGCCGTTAAATCATACCTTTAAAAGTTTGTTTTTCTGAGACAAAGAGGATACGAACTCATGCTTGTTGCATAGAAATGCTTTGTTAAGGTGCATCATCTCTGACCTAGGCTTGCTCTAAAGCTCACTGAATCCATGGGAACACCCTCAAATGACTCCTTGAAGCTTTGGATCAGGTTTCTCCCCTGGCAAATGAAGACCTGTCAATTCTCAAGCCCTCACAAAGCCTGCCAAATGACACGTAATTCTGCCAAAACCTATGGTGATTTCTGGAGATGAGGAGGTTCTCTACGAAGAGGAATCTCACAGTTTTGTTTTGCCTTCAGATTCAAGAAAGCTAATGTTACAAGACTCTTGAGATGCCTTCTGCTTCTCTACCCACACTTCAGCAATGATTAAAAATACCTTGTCCGCAGTAATCCAGCACAGCACAATGATCTCAAATTGTAGATAAAACTACTCAAAGACAATGATTCATAACTTGCCTGGTATGCAGAACAAGCAAAAAGGCAATTTAATTTGTACATGTATGCACACACCAGTCCCTGCACAGTATCCCTCCAAATGGATAAGTTCTCTATGAGTTTCTGCTTATATTAAAAAGGATTCCCAGATGGTCCTGTTTAAACAATGTCTAAATAAATACTTTCCCAATCATTTCATAAGTTGCTATAGTGCCTCAAGACACTCAGCAAGCACGCTCATGGATGTAAGTTTGGAAATGGATGGTGTAATTGTTATAACACAGCGTTGTGCTTGTCTTTCAGCATTTGGAGCTCCTGCTGGTCAAAAAAGATGTGTTGATTCAAAATATGTGTCTTCCACATTCAGGATTGATTTTTCAGTGTTTTGCTTGCTTCCTGAACGGCAGCTGTGGATTCTGAGGCTCTGATAATTTATTCTTCAGGCATCCTGACCTACTGGATGTAGCACTGGGTGCTTCACAGAGACCTACCACTGTCCTGTTGAATCACCTGAGATACATCTTACCTCATCCTCCACATTTTGTTTTTTTCAGGGCATGAGATGTAGATACTCATGGTAAAATCCTGCAGTCTGTAGAGGAGAGGGTCTCCATAATGCTAGATAGCTGCTGTTACACAGACTCTAACTCATTGTTACACATCCTCTAACTTACTGTTTGCCTTGCATGGTTAGGTAGAAAAGCAGCTTTGGATTTGACCCAGAACTGCTGGTTCAAGTGACTTGGCATATTAGATATTCCTTAACACTAGTTAAAAAAATACAGCCTACTTTATTTTACTAGTACTGACGAAAACTTGATTTCTAAAGGAAACTTCCCTATCCCAACAAGGCTCTAGGGAACTACACAGTATAAAAGACACAATAAAATTCAAAGCAAAAACAATATGAACATTTACCAGAAGTTCAAAAACATTGAAATTATAAAAATTCAGTAGTTAAAACCATAGGGAGCTTACTGTTCACACAGTATTGAAAGTAAAATAAAAAGGGCACTTCTTTATTTAAAAGTGTGAGTACTTGTTATTTTTAAGTAGGATTATGTATCTGGACTTCCAATTACACAATGGAAAATCCCTTTTTTATTGGTAAGATTTTAATTAAGTACCTTGATTTCTATAAATGAGAGCTTCATTTGACACTTATGGCCAACTTTGAATATGTGCTAATAGAAACTGAGCAAATTCTGCTGAACTATATAACGCTGGGTGCTGCTCAAAGAGAAATCTGCCTCCAATTTCAGTTCCTTTAGTGAAGATCTGAAATAAGCACATTGAAGTCAACGTTGCACTGGTAGAAATCAGAGTAAGAACTGAGCCATGCCTAGGCGTACATTAGTTACTGTGCTCAGTATGGAGATGTTGTATTGGTGGATACTATGGAAAGGTACATAAAAATGAAAATATTTTTTAATGCCCTGTTACATCAGATGACTTGTAAAGGAGTAAATAGTGACTTTCCTCCTGTGCAGTTTTTTAGCTATGTATCTTCCATTATGATAAGAAAAACTATTGGGGAGAACAAATACATTGTCACTAGCACAGGACCCAGTGGGGGAAAAAAATAAATCTTACATCTCTACCTTCAGAGATGGTTTATTGCCTTAGATTTGTAAACTACGGTATTTCTTTTCTTAGCTCTGTGTTTTAAATAAAAGGTACATATGATGATACATTCATTTTATTAAACTATTCTGATGGTGTAACTTGTATATATTGACACATTAATCTAATTCTCACTATGTCTTCATTAGACAAAATTTGTAAATATCTTACAGATATTTACAGAACTTTGACTCGTGTATCTAGTAAAAGATATGCCTCTGGGCTAGATGGCTTTTACTATTTTTATGCTACATATTATAACTGAAAGATATAACTAAAGGAGAATTTAATAAGTCCTGAAAATTTGTTAACAATTCTAATTTTTAATTACATTAAAGGATAGTTTGCAATATCAAGTTTTTACTTTTCCACAGCATAACTATTATATTACAAAAATGAAAACTACAGAAAGTTATATGAGGATGTGTCTTTTATTAATATAAAATTTTGTTTATTTCCTCTGTTGCTTATTTCTCCTCTTAGTTTGATGGAACTTGCACATATAGGGGGTAAAGTTTCTCTCACCTACTTTTAGCTGCTTGAAATATAAGTGTCTTCAGCTGAGCTCTTTCTTTGGGTAGAATCTGAACTCTTACATGACTATCACTGTCAACAGTGAAGAATAAAGTGCAGTTTATCTGATTGTTGTAGATTTCTTTGATAGGATGAATTGTCCCTGCAGTGCCTATTTTTTTTCCCCCTCATTATGAAGAAAAGTTAGACAATTCACTTGAATCTATATGTCTGCTTTACCTACGTTATGTGATTTCTTGTCTTAATTGCAAAATATGTGCTCTAGCTCATATTAATTACTACTTTAGTTTCAATAAATCCCATGGACTTTAATGGGAGGAATTGTTCATCTTAATCTAAAGCCTAATGTATGCCTTTGTAATAATTTGTATTTTTCCAGTATATATATTGGATTCCCATATGTCACTTTCACCCTTTTTCATCCCTGCTCACCATACACATACTGTGTGTTTTGCATCCTTTCTCTCACTATGTATTGCAGCAGGTGAATTGGAGGAAGATTTCCAGTGAAGTTGTAAAAAAAGGTAAGAAGATAAGTTCTTTTAGAAACTGGTAGCTCACAAATTTCCCTGGCCATAAGTGCTGTTTTATCAGAACAAAAATTGCAGTGGAGATCCTTAGAAATAAGGTATTTACAGTTGCAGCAATTGTAAAGTGTTGTTAATAGTTCCAAATAATCCATTGAGGGAAAAGAACCAATTATAATAAAAGCAGGATGCTAGCATAATAAGGGTACTTTTTTTACTCTCTTTTGATCAATATATGTCTGATGAAGAAAGCAGATGACATCATGTTATTTACAATAAATAACTTATTCAGTGAACATGTTATTTTATAAACTTTTTCCTGTTTTCTGACTGTCTCTTGGCAGACTTAAAAATAATCCCATTTTCTTCATTAAAGCTTTTGTGTTGCTTTCCTTTTTTGTTGAAAAGGTTTCACAGAAATTATTTGATAGTCAGTGTTTAAGTTATGTGATTAGTTACCTGTATTGTACAGCACAGTTTTTAATCCCTGAGTGAATAAATGTTGCTCTTGGGATCAACAGGAGAAACTCCCTGGGAACAGAGTCTCAGTGCTAGATAGGAAACAAATGAGAAGGAATGGAAACATTTTAGGAAACTGTGTGCCAACCGACTTTATCTACTGAGTGTTTCTAGCAATATCTAGTTGCACAGATTAATTTCTTTTTTTCCTGTGACCTTTACACAGAAAGAATTGGATGTATATGATCCCAGTGTGTAAGGACAGGGAAAGATGGAAAACATTTTCCCTAGTGTTCAGTAAGAAGACATTTTCTCAAGTCCTGGTGCACTGGAGCTACAGAGGGAGGGACAGAGATGCATGGGATTGCCTGCTTGGGATTTATAGATAATGAAGTTGATTAATCAGTGCAAATTGAATTGAAAATCCACAGGCTATGACACACTGGTGCTGTCTGCAGCACTCCTGAACCTGCTCTAATCAAAATCCAGGTTGAGGGAAGATAAAACAGATTTTCACTAAATGAAAGGGGATAACCTCGCTCTTTCTAAGCAACAATCCATCCTGAAACTAGAGTGATCACATGAATGAAATGTGCACTAGAGTGAGCCAACTACTATGAGTTAAATGGAGCTTGGTTGTCTCCAATAGTCATGGCTTTTTTTTTTGCATATTAGCCTTCATTTCTATCACACATGTATTTAGAGCTTTGGGCAGGTATTGACAAAAATCTGAATATATTGCACCTCTGCTGCCTAATTACAGTGGTGACAGCAGAAGACAAAGGATATACATGAGATCTGAGCAAGGTGTTAAATCATAATAACATGTGTTCACACCATGCCTCATTCCTATATATGGTATGAAAAAATCCCACTAATTAAGGTTACTTTGTTAGACTGATAGGTAATTACTAGAGCAAAACTTATAACCTCCTGGCCCTTAGAAGTAAAAGGTCAAAAATAATGGTGTAGTCCTTTATAAATCTATGAGGAACAGCAAAGAAATATCAAGTAACTTAACACAGAGGAATTTTAAGTTTCTATACACACTCTTTAATGCTTCTTAAAGAGTCCTGCTTAGATTCATATTTCTTTCATCTTACAGGACATTCTGAATTTAATCTCCCTCTAGCCACTAGTCTACAATGATTTCAGCTGCGGGTCACAGAAGTTAAACCTGATAACCGCTCCATTGCTGCCTTTCTGCTTTAGAGGTCAATGAAAAGTTTCTCAGGAGGCATCATTCAAAAATAATATCTACTTTTACATGAGTGATTTGAGTTAGAGTTTGATTTCCTCTCTCGTTTTACTCAGAGTCTTTTTGTTGATAAAAATGAAGAGGAGTACTAAATACTGAAAACCCACCGGAGAACACATCTCTCTTAAAGAGCCACCATCACCACAGAGCTCATGCTTATAATATGAACTAGGATTTTGTTGGTCCAACAAGAAATAAACATTGCAGACTACTGCTAGGAAAAACTGGTGACATTAAGGGGCCTATTAACACTCCGTCAAATTAACAATATATTTCTAATTCCCTTGAGTGTCATATGTGTTTTTCTTATAATATTGGCTGATTCTCTCCTGCATTAATGAGGTGGACTGCTGCCAAAAATATGCAAATGGAAATCCAGTGGACCTGCCTTTGTAAATTCAGATATCTAGGAATTCGCACTTAAATGAGAGTTGAAAACCCCCCAACTCAAACTGAACAGTCGTTTGGTAGCAAATCCTGTGCTGTTAGATTGCTTGTACCAGTGCTGGAAAACATCAATATGTAAATACCTTGAACTCTAAACTCCTGAAGTCTGTATTATCTGAGTTTTTACAGTGGAGGTGTCAGGTCCCCTTTAGACTCTCTCCCACATTTAAATATAGATCTGCAATCAAATTATAGAGCTTTCTCTAGGAAACAGCAAGTCATGTAGTTCCCAGATAATGTAGACAAACAATTCACATTTCCCCAGCTCTTCCACCCTTTCTGAATCTGAAAATTATTTCTGAAGCTGAAAACCATGCCTTAAAGCAGCAGAGAAACACACGCATCTCTACACGCGTACAAAACCCATATTTAATACAGTAACAGAATGTAATTCTCCTTAGAAACAAAACAAAGCAACAGCAATGCTACACAAAGCACTGGCAACCACACAAACCCGCTCAGTGGCCCCTACTAAATCTGGGGTTAGGCATTATGACACAGGGTATTGGAAACAACCCCATCTCCGCCTCTGCACAGCCCCTTTTCCATATGTTCCTTATTTCTGGTTACCTTCCAGCCTCCAGATGTTCTTTCCCACTACCACCATTCTGGACCTGCAGACCCTTTTTCTGGGCAGAAATAATAGCATGCAGATTTCAGGAATATTTGCCTTTATTTGATGCTATTCTTGTCCCACCTTTGCCATGACTCCAATCTCTCTGAAAATCACATGGTAGATGATCTTCATTTGAAAATGGGTATATTGGACATATATTCATGGATTTTAAGGCCAGCAGGGACCTATATCCCTATTTACTCTGGATTTCTGCGTGAGAATGTTGTAGTTTTTAGCCAGTGTTGCTGGTGTTGAGTCCAACAGGCAAGAACATATCTTCTAGCCCCATGCTCCTGGTTGTACACAGGCTAATGGGCAAACTGGTGCACTTTGATCAGTGCTAAAATGTAACCCTTCTCCCACTAGAATCTCAGATATTTTATTAGATGTGAGCAACTCACTCCTTATGATTCCACCTCCCAAAACTGATATAGATACCCAGCTTTTTCCTGTTACTCCCAACAGCTTCCTTAGTATTCTTAACATATGAAAGGAGGGAGAAAATTTCAAATAATAATCCAATTCTCAGTCTCTCCAGTTAGATAAAAAAGGCTCCAGTTTCTGGAAACTATAATTTACTTTCTTCTGTTCTTATGCAGTAGGATCCAAATCACGCTTATTTTTAATGAAAGGTTAATGTAAATCATATGAAAAGTCATGCAGTCTTTCCCTGAAGTGTACATGCTAAATTGCCATTCAGGAATTTATACCTTTCAGCAGAAAAAAAAATGGGTTCATTCCTATTTTAGACAAGTGGTTCTATATAATTTGCAAACAAGGAATATAAAGTAAAAAGACGTAAGAACCAATGTGAAATTTTTATCCTGTTTAGATAATCACTCTGGAGCCAAATATGTAACAGGGCTTACAAAAGGATGTATGACTTTAGGGACAAAAATGATTTAAAAACTGTCTCATAGTATAGGTGGTGGTTCTCCTTTAAAAGTTTGCAATCCTTTTCCAAGTGCTCGCTGTGTTCTGTATTTCTGAAGACTCCAAAACACAACCACAGGAGCAGCTTTATCAAGGTTTGCATAATTTCACGTTTTCAATAAACAGATATATGGGACCCAGCTGGGTCTGGGGTATATCTTTACATGACTTTTTTTCTTTAGTATAAATTACAAACTCCACAACAAAAGTAAGAAATGCTGTTGAAGGAAGGAAAACTTTCTAGAAACTGAAATAGTTAGATGAGATCCAGTTTACGTCAGTTGAATATCAATTGCACAACTGTAGATTGTAAAATCAAATTGATTTATTGCACAATACCTGATTTCAGTGGCTTTACACCAAGGACACATTTACTGAGTATGTATTTTGTATTCAAGACACTGACAAAACCTTTATGTTTGTCACACACCTGCCCATAAGCCAGCCATGACCTTGTCTTACATTAATTCATGAGAAATCCACGAAGAAGCAAAACACAATTGTTGGGGTAGAATCTCACAGAGGAGCTGAGCTCTATCAAAAACCAAAATTTAGACCTTGTGTTTCCTGTATGACACGAATCTGGTAATTACATTTCTTGCTGCTTTGAGTGAGATTCTGATATCCATGATATCAGTTTTCTGGGTCTTATTTTAGTAATCTTCCCTTTGTGAATAGAAATCTTTTTTTCTTTTTGATTGCATTAAGCTACATTTTAAATGACTTCCCTACCTGTCTTGACTACCGTAACCACTGAGTACTTGCAAGCAGGTACCCAGAGCTCTCCAGCCCTTTAAATGTATTCGATAATGAACCTTAAGCCGTGACACTTGCAGTTATTTTTTAAACCTTTTTTAGATCATTGTCACTTAGTTCTGAAGGTCTTTAGTCTAAAATAAGAGCTTTTCCTTCCTGACTCATCTCCTTGTGTTCCGCCCCAGAAGGAGTGTAATGGCCATGTGTGCCTGAAGGTGATGAAACCCACCGTAATGGCTTTTGAATGATGATTAAACTGTTCAAACCACCAGAAAGTAAAACTGGCTCTTGAGGAGGGACATTTACAGACCTACAAGCAACTAAAGTGAAACCAAAAGGGAATAGAGAAAATGATTTGCAAAACAATGTTATTCTGCTGTGCGATACCCGTTTCCCCGCTCGGTTTGCTCAAATTTTCCTGCCCCCTGTTCAAGGGCCTCTGCTTGCTAGAGAAGCTGATACCCGAGTTTCTCATCTAAGGGAGTACAACAGAGGCCCCTAAAATCTCCTCCTGAGGGAGACAACAGTGGGCTACATGAAGCCAGGTGCTTCCTTCCCCTTTCTTCATCATCTCATGACTGTTGGGGGATTTGGGAAAGGGAAGGCAGAGGAGAAAACAGAACATTTGTTATATCTTTGAAATAATTCACTCTCTGAATCTTCTCTTTTGCTGTGGATCCAGTGCCTTGGCCATATTGCTCATGTTTAACTGTTGTATTGGGCCATAATGTCATTATAATGGCATAATGTCAAAAAACCTTATAGAATGGTATCTGCTTATAACCTGGAGACACAAACAATACATGCTTGTAGGGAAGACAGCAAGTTTCCTGTAGATGTTAAGTCTGTTCTCACCTACAAAGTGCTGCATAGCTGCTGATGGACAGAGCTTTCAGGCATTATAGTGCAGTGCCAGTGAAATAGAGTAAGAGATGATACAAAGGACTAGCCTGATTTTGAGGAAAAGATCATAGGCTGTTGGGGTGCTTGACACTGAGGTCCTTCAAATAATTTAAAAATTATATAATATCATCTCATGAATAGGTGTATAATTATATAAATATACCAGATTAACACATAAGATTAAAGTGAGAACTAAATATTGGAAATAAACCAAAAGTGAGCATTTCCTGAATTAGCACAGTGGTATCAGGATCTGATATTGTGCCTTTTTTTAATACTGTAAATTAAACATGAAATGTAGTTTAATTTTATGTATGCTTGTAAATAAACAACATGTAGATTTCATCATGCTAATTCTATGGAAAATTACTCAACTTACTGTTTTGATTTTATTTTTTTTTTTTTTGTTACAAGAGCTTATGATACCAAATCTTCTGTTTATCAGAGTGATTTTTTTTTTTAATGTAAAAAAAATATGTATTGTGCAGCCTAACATCCATATCTCTGAGTCTGTGAGCATCCCTTTGTCTGCTGCACACAACATGGTTGTAACAAAGACATTTATGCTTTTGGAATCTGAAGCATGAAGTCGTTCTAAATCTGTGCCCACAGGTAACAATTACTCCACTCATTAATAGGTCTCCCTAGTCTCTCATAAAACAACTTTGAAAAGGTCTCTTGGGAGAGAGTTGGGAAGTGTGTTTTGTGATCATTAATATCATACTACCTTGGAAATACCTAGTCTAGCTGTTTTAGCCCCAAAGCTAAATTATTTGAGCAAACCCAGCAGGTTGCAATGACAGGGTGTGGACTAAAGCCAGCCCCAGTGGGCCCTCTTCATGCACCCGAGGGCTGAATCCCATTTTATTCTTTGGCATCAGCAAGTCATAACTAAGAGAAAGGGACATAGCAAGGCTAGAAATGAATAATTTATGTAGGGCATTCAACCGGATATGAAAAATAAAAGATCAAAATGTAAAACCTCTGGCAATTTTGTGTGTGCATGTATTCAGGAAATTTGCAAATTATTGTTTTAGCTAAAAACAATCATTAAGATAATTTATTAATAACAGTTCAGCATATTCAAGGTTGGCAGTCAAACACAGCAGTAGCATAAGGAGTCAGGTCTTCACTGAAGTACGTGCAGCTTGGCTTACTTTTCTGAGTGAGGAATTTTGGTCTCTGAATCTGTTGTACTATAGTTAAGTATGCTTTTCATAAATAAATGATAAATTTGTATAAAGATCTTTGGATTGCTAAAGACAATATTGCAGAATGAAAAATGCCCCCCAGGGAGATCTAGATGATTAACTAAACTATATGACCACTTCACACAGTACTCAGTTAACTAAAAATACAGGAGTGTTGATCAGTCTGCAATGGGTTGTGATACAGCATTAAACACAAATGTCCAAAGCTTGTGAAACAAAATCCTGTCCTTTGGATCCCATTGGGTACCAAAGTTTACCACATGTTAGTTAAAACTTACCATTCCTTTCTATGAAAAAAACAACCTCAATATTCTCAAAATGTTGCTAAACAGATATTTTTTTATATACCCTAGCATGCTGTGGAAGGTCTAATGTCCTCTCAAGATAGAGAGAGGAAAAAAGTTTTGGGTGCGCAGACTGGGATTTTCTCAAGGTGCCCAGACTTTTGCTAGGACTTGGTCATGAAAATTCCTGAGGAAACTTGTATGTCATCAAGGAATGTGAGGGAAAATTCAAGGTAAAGAAGGCATCTGTCTGTTATTGAAGACAAGAAGGGATGACTTGCTCTGAAGTGTTTGTAGCACATGTCAGAGTTGTCTACCTTAGGTACTGTGCTTATTTGGTACATCTAGAAGATGTACACCACTGTGTTATATCACTCAGAGGTGCCACTCAGGTCTTTTTTTTAGGAAAACAGACTTCATTTCAGACACTTCAGTCAATTTTCCTGTTATGGCTTTTCCCCTTCAGGCCAAAGCATCCCAAATTCAGTACTAATTATTCCTTTTACAAAAGTCCCTCCAGTCCTACTCAGACTGCTGTGCTTGGGGGTGTGCTAAAGCAGAACTGGAAACACTCCCAGTACCAAAGAATTTACAATTAATTTAAAGCAGGATACAACAAGTGGGTATGTGAGACAGTAATTAAGGTGAGGGGACTGGAAAGGAAACCAGTAGTAGAAACATGTGGTAACATTGATTAGCTCCACACAGCCTAGTGGTTTAGACTCAGCGGCAAATTTTTTTTTTTTTTTTTTTAATATTGCTGGGATATAAACACGTAAAATAGATACAACCGTGATTTAGAGCTTAGGCTGTCACGTGCTTTAGAAAATCTGAAAGGTGTGGCTTGAAAAACTCATCAGTTATGTTTACCCAAGTGTCAGCTCAATTCTTCATCTTAGGAAGACAGATGGCTGAGGCTGGGAAAGCTCAAAGGGCTCTAGTACCATCTGATAAACTGTCACCAGAGCAGCACTGTTCAGGCTAATAAGATACTTTTTGTTAACAGCTCTGTAAGATACTCTTCTCCCATGGAGGCTTGGGTAAAAGTCTGAAGCCATGGAAATATAGCCTAGAAGGATACAAAAAGCCTTAAAAACAGTAAAGCTTAGTGAGGAACGTTTCTATAAATCATATTGTTATGGCCCTATCCAAAATTAGGTGTTTGATTTTCTCCCTCTGGTACTGGGGTCAAAATTTCTGTTGTCTTGCATGGTGTAAGATGGACCAAGATTTTTGTCTGCTCAAGTGGTGTCACACATATATCCTTTCTCAGAGGTAGTTTAAGTCAAATCAGGCAAGGACCTTTGGCCAATGTAAACTGGCATGGAGCTGGGATAGTTGAGACCATCTGCAGATTTGCCAAGAGAGAAATTTACTTGTTGATTTCATGGGAATTGGGATGGACAATACCGCAGAAAAAGAAAATGCAGGATGGTGAAGGCACATGTTAACAATATCCCATCTGCAAGGGAAATGACACATTAGTTTTTCATTTTCGGAGAGAAGGTGTCTTATACTGTGGTCATCAAGACAGGTTATTTGGACATGATGGCAAAGTGAAACAGCCTCTGAGACAATATGGAATCTACTAAAAGTAAGAAACTGGAAGACAAAAAACATATTTATGTCTGCCACCCAATATAATTTGATGTAGCAAATAGCAAACACTCAAACTGAATATATGAGAGTAGAAACAGTGCAGGTATTAGTATATCTGCTCTTCCCACAGATTGGCAAGCAGCCTAAATCCACTGCTACCTGAAATTATGCCAACCTGTTCAGCACATCTGAATTTAAAACTAATCTCTTATTTACAATCAAAGCATCTACAAAGCTGGTGCTTGTAATGGGTTTTATTATACTGCATTAAAGATTGTTGTTGAAATTTGCATATCCAATGGCCAATTAGTATATTTATTTATTAGAATTTAGTCATGCTATTTCTAGTAAATGAAATGTAGTGCATAAGAACATAAATAGGATTATTAGTTACATTCCTCTTTTTCCTCTTTTATGGGCTTCATTATTTTTGCACAAATGCCAGGATTTTTTTTTCCATGAAAAATTAAGTTTGCATGAAGACTTGCCCACTCTCAAAAGCTGTGATGACATTCAGTGTGATTACAAGTTATACCACATTAAAAAAGACATTGCTCTGAGAGCAGTGGTTAAAACCCAGACGCCTACATTTATTTACATTTGCAATGCTTGTGCCATGTGTATAGTGATACAGTGAACTGCTAACTTTTGGAATGAAAATAACTCGTGTCTGTGTTAAATGTCACAGGAAATTGTAGCACTGATTAATAAGTAAAGAATACATAATTAGAAAAAAAGTTACTCCTTGTAAAACTGCTGTGTATGTTTAAATTCTCATTCATGTCTTCAAAGAATGAGCAGATTAAAATAAATAGATGGATCACGTAATGAAATTTGCTCTCCCCTTTAACGTGAGTGTTCAGGTTTCAGGATAATATTGTTCCTTAACAATTTATTTAAAACAGGAGACAGAATATTTCCATCATTACCTGGTTTATTAAGCTTCCAAATATGAAGAAAAAAATATTTTGCCTCAAAATTACAGTTAATACGAATTAAATGGTAGCCTAAGTGACTAGAGAGTAGAAATTTTTACTTAAAGCTTTGGAAAGTATTTATTCATATTTTAATTGGTTAGGAGTCTGAAAGTTAGAAAAAGTGGGGTAACAAATGAAAGGGATAAGGATCATGAGACACTGCTCCAGATTAGAAAATTCTCAAAATTTTTGTTTCAGCTTCCTGTTCCTCTTGCTTCTTGCAGCATCTCCTTCCCTAGTGCTTTGCACATGAGGATGTTGGTGTGCTTTTCAAACGTGCATAAAATGTAACATTAAGTAGAGATGAAACTAAACCCTTATCTCACGTGTATATACTAAAACCAACATCTTGGATTTAGTGTGTCTTAATCTCCAAAAGCTGGAAAAACCAGTTGTATCACAGAAGCTTCGTGAGCCTTGATGCTGATCAGAGGTCCTTAATAAAGCCTTCAAAACAAGTGGACCTATTCCAGTATATGTTCTACCTCAGACAAAAGTTTTTCTGAACCTTTAATATTTTGTCATTCCTTAGACACATGGAATCTGGAAAAGTATTATTTACATAAATTGATTTGTAATGTACCTGTGATGAATTATTTTAACTAGAAATGGTTAAACTGGTTGTTAAAACAAAAGAAAAACTGATACGCTTCTGAGTACATATAATTTGACATGGTTGAGATTGCTTTTTTGACAGAGAGAAACTGAAGGTTTGATAGGATGGATGACAATTTTAAACAGACATCTCTTTTTACATCTATTTTATAATGACAGTATTTTTTCACTAACACTGCACTGCAAACCAGCTTCACAAAAGTCTACAGATGTGAATGGCATCAAGAATATAATGTCTTGTTCCAAGTCAGGGTTCTCTTTCTTCCTTTTTTTACTGTAATCAGGTAAGAGGGTCTTGCTGGAATTGAAGCACAGGTCACCTTTGCTGGGTAATTCAAGTAGTTTGTTGTTTCTCCATATCAGCCAGGTTGCAACCAGAGCAGCACTGCCATTTCTTATCTAATCACTCTATTTGCTCACTTCAAGGAAGTATTAGAGAAAATGACATTTGAGCACTAAGAAGTACTCCTCTGCTTCACTTTCTATATCACTATGAGCCAAAAAAAATGAAGAGCAGTCTGAAAAGCGACTTTTTCTTTTATGATATCTCAGTTTTAGCATGCATATTCAAAGCCATTAGTCTCTTTTCTTGAAAATGTAAGCCGAAATAATTTAGTCATAAAAACAACCAGAGAGAAAACAATCCAGCAAAGCCATGCTTAGATTTCAAGATGATGTTCAAATGGATCATCATGAAATAAATTTTTCGAGTTCAAAGCACTAAGCAAGTACTTTACTCTTGACAGCCATTACTCACATGTTTGCCAATCATTTCATTACATGGATCTGAAAATAGACATGACTCTACTGGTAAAGCTCTGATAAAATCATCCAGGATACTTTTCATGTTGGCTGCCAGAGCTTCTAAGTGACTGATACAAAATTTCTAGTGGTCATTATGAGATGCTTTGGAGAAGTGTCCTATCAAGTAAACAAACTTCCTGTCATTGAATTTGCACCATCAATGCAAATGACGTACATTTCACACTTCACCTGATTTCCTTGTAACTTCGAGTGCATTGACACGTGCTCTGACCACTGCCAGCTTGGTAAGCAGTGACAAAATGTCTTCTAGCACCTTGCTTTGAAGTGCTTATCACACATATGGGGCAAGTTGATGACAGAGACAGTGATAGTAGACTTGTTTCACTGCAAGGTAGAAGCTTATTTTGGACATCTTGATCCATTTCCTGAATCCAGTGAGAGTGGCATTGTCTAAGGGAGGTATTAAATCAGGTTTCTTGTCTGACTTTCCATTCAGTTTTGCTGACAGTCTGTTTTTCCTTGCAGGTACAAACAAGTCTTCTGTGACAAAGCAAATTTTTCTGGCTTTGGCAATATGGTAATTCAAATAAGAAGACACTTCAAAGATTACAGCATTCACTTAAGAGGCCAAATGCTTTTTCATTGTCAGCTTGCTGACTTAATGCTTTTTTCTCTTCAAAATGATTCAAGCTGGTGAAGATGATCATCAGAGTATAGGAATACTTTGTAACACAAGGCACAAAATCATTAGCAAGTTAATCTGAACTCATTTCACCTGAATTTGGGCTATATCTACTCTGTCTCTTTTCCAGGTCTGCTACAGGTTTTCTTTTAGTTTCCTTCTGGGAGGGCGAGTTGTACAGGCATCACCTGCCTATCTATACTCAGTACGTGCTGGCAATTTGCTGTTAAATGACACTAAAGCATTTTTTCACCTTGCAGTTGTGTTTGAGCTCAGGCTTCACACTTTCTGTCTAAAGCTACAGACCCACTACCATACCTGAAAGAGCAGCCAGTCTGGAAGAGGAAACATGTGACTGTTGGAAAACCTGTAGTAATATTGTAAAATATTATTATGCAACAGCCAATACAACAGCGGTGCAGAGGGAGTATCCTGTGCTTCCCCACACCACATCAGTGCCAGCCTAAAAACAGGGCTACTGTCTAGAATTAATTGAATTTAAGTGTTATAAGCACCCAGATGCTCCATATGCATGTGAGTCTGGAAAGAAGAGGACAGCAACAGAAGCAGGAAACTGCTAATACAGTCGCATCTGGCCTTGCTTTGCTTGGCTCCCCACCCAGATGAGAATTTGATGCAGATTTTGGAAATATTCAGAAACTTTCAGGCAAATACTTCTGAGTAGCTTAGGAGCTTATCAGTGCGAGAGGGTTTCTAAAGAACCTTTCTAAGAAGATACGGAATCTTTTGGACCAGTCCATACTGAGCTGTCTCTATGGAGAGTATATTTCTTAGTCACCTTTCTCAAACCTCTCAGCAGTACTCCCTTCGACTCTTAGGGACCTCAGGATGTGAGGGTCTTAGTGAGCAGAAGTTGTGATCGCCTCTGGCATACTCCCCTTTTGGGTATTTTTAACTCAGACTCCAGGTCTAGGACACAAACACACACACACACATGCACACACAACAGGTCTTCATTTTCTTTGCAGCTGTCAGAAGCCTGGTCCTATCCCTAATTACTTCTTGGACAACTTGTAACATTGTTTTCATCCCTAAAGATACAACAAAGTTTCCCCTTTATTTCAGTCTGCCTGTCAAGGAACATTTGCATTCATTTAACACGCTGGTGTATCCTATTTGAACAGGAATGTTGGCCCAAAGGTGGGAGAGATTTAATTTTGCCAGAAACTATCTCACTTGAGTTCATGTTAGCAGGATCCCATAAGAGGCTTTTTAAGTGTCAACTATTTACCTGACAGTAATTTCATAAAATTCAAAAGAACAGTATTAAAACCAGATAATTTTCCAGTTCAGGGTAGGTCCTTCAGATGGAGCTGTCAATTTTATTGTAGACAGACACCAGTTAAAAACTGAAGGAAACAGACACAATTCTCAAACTTTTCTATACCTCCCTTCAGGCACTTATGCACATTCCTTGTGGAACCTACCCTCTTGCAAAAGAAAACAAACCAACAACCCAAGAAGCTGAAAAGCTACTTTTTTCCAATGTGATTTAAAAACTATTATGAATACTGTTTTATATAAAAGCAAAACCACACAGAACACTTACATGAAATATTAAATCTTCTAGTACTGTAGATTTTGAAGTCTCAGCTGAAGTTTATTGTGTGCATGAACTTTTCATATCCTACACACAGGTATTATTGATGTACAACTACAAATCCGAAGACATTAAGTAATCACAGGCATAACCTCATTTTTTCTCTTCATCTTTTTTTTTTTTTGTGTGTGTGTCTCATTGCTTCTATATGATATTTAAAGATAATACATTCGTTTGTATATCTTAACATATTTTAGGTGGTCTAGAGGTTTTCAAAGTTATGAACAATGATTTTACAAGAGCAAGTAGAGTTAGTTAGAGTAGTTAAAGTACAGTTACTTCCTCGAGTAGAGTTAAAAACCCTTGGAGATTCTTTATAGCATAGAATTCATCATCTGAAATATTAAATGCAAAAAACAACTGTCTATCTTCTTTTGAAGTAAGTGTCTAAGCCTGTTGTAACTTCAAAGGTTAGGACACTCATTTTTAACCTCTCCAATTCTCAGTGGTAGGTCTGAATGACAATATTGATTTTTTGGCCACTTATTTAAAATTTAACAAAATCTATTACTACCTCCTTTTTTTCCCTTCATATCAAGAGTAGATTTTAATATACATCTTATATTCAAGCACATTGTAAATGTGGAAATGCTTATTTTTGATTGGGATATATACCTTGAATCTGGTGCCACCTCTGCTAATACTTTTACAAAATATTATTAGAGAATTTTTGAAATTTTTTATCGTTAACACTGTGGTTATGACTGCAAAGCAAATAAGAATCATATTAGGCCTTATTCAAAGGCAGAGGAGCTGAGTCCAGCTACAAAGAATTTACAAATAAAAAGTTCAAGGCAGAGTCAAGAAAACTAATTTCTCTGTATTAGAATTTACAAATAATTGTATGAAATTGTTGACTGAGTTTCTATATTTTGTAAAATTTTGATGGTTCACCATCAGATTACATGTATGCAGCTGCTGATTTATTCAATTTCAAAACAGGTTATTTACCAACTTTTCCTGATACGAGTTGAGCTAAATTAATCCATAAATCTTCAATTTTCCTGGCCCTTTATGAAGAGCAGATATCATATAGTGACTTTCTAGACTTTGTAAATGTTTGCTGCATTTTTAAATTGTTGATTTGTAAGGAATCTTTATTGTCACATTCTTCTAATTGTAGAATTTCAGGTAATAAATTGTGTCAGCAGAGAGAGTAGTTCTTACAGATGAACTAGAAAATGAAGGCCATTGAGTGAACAGCTTGTTGCTGAGGAATCTACCAAAAATCTTGTTGAAGATCATATTCAAACTCTTGGTAGACTAGATATCACTTTTCTGTATTTATTTCTTCTTAAGTCAAAATTTGGGAGGCATTTTATAGCTTTAGACCTGTGTAAACTTTCAAGGAACTAATTTATTTAGCAATGCTTACCCATCCTACATAGAGAGATAATTTGTGGTGAAGTTGGAAGAAGATCCAAACAGAAATCACAACTCTAAATTCAGAGAAAAATTTATATTTATTGCCTTCTTCTGCCTGTCAAAAAACTGTGAAATGCTAACCTTGGAATATTTCAAAACTTATGTATCTAGGTCAAAACTTGACACTCTAGTTCCTCCTTATTTTAATCATGCTGGGTGATCAGCATGATTAATGGAAATTTAGAGTTATTCTATAACAGGTGCTGCTAATATATGTGCTCACAAGAATGTCTAAAACCTTTTTTTATTTTCCAGTATAAATTTCAGTGCCTCATATCTTTGGATTGAAGGTAGCAATGTTCATATACTATCCCATGCTTATGTGCTGCATAGTTGACAAGAACTAGTATTTCTTTCTGTAACAAAACCCAGCAAACTACATGGTTTCTCCTCATGTAGAAGAGACTGATTTAATGGTTATAGTGCAGTATAGGTGGCCAACATAAGATACTGTGGGGTATTTTTTGTAAATCTGAAGTTTAAAAAGAGACTTTCTGTGGAAAAATAAGACATAAGAAAGTGTAACTGGTAGTGATTTGTGTGAATTTGGAATCCATTTCACCCAGAATCAAATGGTTGTTGTGGTTGTTGTTTGTTTGTTTTTTGTTGTTTTGTTAGATTTTTTGGTTGCTTGTTTGTTTGTTTGTTTAGGGTTTTTTTGGTGTGTGTGCATGGTTTTTTTTTCCCTAAATATGATTTTTTAAATGTTGGTTTTCCTTTATCTTTTTTGTTAAAGCATGGTCTTTCAAATGTCATCATTTCACTATGATAACCTCTACTGTGACTTCAAGCCTAATCATACAGAGAGCAGTGCCATCTTTGGAACTCTTTGAATCTCACCTGGCATAATTTGCCATAGATAACTAAACAATGAAAATTTATGCTAGCTAAGCATTTCTATCAAGGCTTCTTTCTTTCTGTTATTTAAGATAAAAATCAAAACTATCAGCCTTTTCTTTATACAAATAAAGACAAGGTGTTTTGAAAAGCAGCATTTGTGCCATCCATGAATTGCCTCTACTAAACATAGGAAAATACGCTGTTCAAATTCTTAATACACATAAAATCCTCTGGACTATCAGAATGGTTGCAGGTTTTACAATTCACTTCATGTACATTAATGTGCATATTTTGTCCTTATTTATTTCTTTTCTTTGGATGCTAATACCATGCACATGTTATGATTTTCACTACATTACTTAGGACGTGTAATCAAGTGGTTTCCATAGCAAGAGTTTTTCAGTTTTCAGTTTGTAGTTTCTTTGCATTGTGTAACTTCACTGTCTACAGTCTGAATTATCTTTTTTCTTTTGTGTAATTTATCTCTGGAAATTAGCATACCCTACTGATTTTTAATGGCCAGCTGCTTCTTTGAGGTATCATTTTGACCTCCTCTTGACAAGCTTGGCACTGTAAGTTATACAATACTCACAGGATTGCAGCTTCCTACGGAAGCCATAGCTAAGCTCATGACTTTGTGTGATGAATGTTTTGGATATACTCAAATAGAAAAATAATATTAAGTAAAGATAATATTTTGACCAGTCAACTGTACAAGGAAAACTCTACAAGATTACAAAAATTGATGAATCTTTATAAAATCTGGGTTTTAAAGTATTTCTTTCTTAAAGGTTTGAATGTATATTAGTCGTATTGTAGTAATATAGATATACATGTGCACATACAACAATACTCCCAATAATTGCCTAATCAATTGTTATTAATTATTTTATTTTTACACATACAAAGAGTTGTAGTGATGAAGCCATGAACAAAAGATCTTAAGATTCCTATATATAACTTTTAGAATTTTTAATGAACCCCTTGCATAAATTTTAGGCAACAGCATACACTCGTGCCACATCTGTTGGCAGGCTAATCTACAATATCCAAAGAATCTGGGAAAAGAAAAAATCTCAGGCATATGAGCCCCAAATGATAAAATAATTTTGCTTCAGATGTAAAAGCCAGATTAACTCAAGGCAGCTGGCTTGTAAGTGTATTAAATGGACAGAGGCAAAGTGAATGTCCTTCAAGATGAATTTCTTGTCATCTTTTCTTGTGAAAAGAGGTTTATCCCATCCCTTCAAAATCTGTAGGGTATCCTATTTTTTTAGTCTCAAAAATATATTTGGTTTTCTTTGAAGATGAATAAAACGGAGATGCTATTATATTCAGTTCCTACTTTGCAGCATCCAGAAATTCCTTTGCTATTAATATGCCAGAGAAACAGATTTCTTTGATTTTTTTTCAGTTTAGAAGATCAAAAGCTGTCAGAAATTGTTTCAAAAGAAAAATAAATCTTTGAGAAGTTGGATTTGAAATAATGAGTCTCCAGCATGTTGCATATATGGTACTTAGAACTGTTTAATGGAAGATGCTGCTATAATTGTGGGGTTTGCCTCTTTACAAGTATCACTCACCTAGAAGATATTTCAGTATCAGTTTTGCTTTTTCTGCAAGTAGTTATTAGAAAATTGGATATTAGTGGCATTCTTTTCTGTAACTGCTTGCAAATGCTTAATCAGGTAAAAGAAAAAAGTGACACGCGTTTAGTCTAAGAAAAAGCCTTGAAAACAATTTGGAAGTCTGCACAGACTTTTGTTTTCATGTAAAAGCTTTTATTTAATTTTTTTTTTTCCCATTAATATTTTTGTATTCAGGAAAACTGATCATTAAGCAGACATGAAATAGTACTTTGTTGTTGTTTTATTTGCTGTGGAAGGACTGTGGCCTGCCTCGTGTGGTTTGTAGATATCAGTCTTTTTGTACTAACCACCCTTCAAATAGGACTGCAACAGCTCTAATGTATGCACAAGGTCCTTGCAGTGTCAGAGTCTCATACAGACATTAAAACTTGGAAGCCTTGATTTGTATTAATGTCATCAAGAAACCAAGTCTGATTTGGTTTGTATCAATAACATCAAGAAACATGGTGTAAAGATATGTGTCCTGTAAGGGCTGAAAGAGCAAGTAGTAAAAAAGGAGCTGAAACAAGATGATTAAATATTGATAAACACTAGACCCATTTGGAAATAGCCTTGAAAGCATACAGCCTAGCTTGCAGCTAAAGATTAAGATGTCATTGTGGCTTTCAACTTTTTCATCAGTAAAGCTCTAAATCAATTCTAAACCTATAACCCATCTCTATTATTCTACATTTACAACAGCCTATTGGGAACAATATACACCAATTCATCATCAAGAAAATGTCTAATGATCGTGCTGGCAAATAAATAAGTCAAACATGCTATTTTGGAAGGGGAGTGAATATACTTTTACTTCCAAATTAAAATATTTAGTGCTTTATAAAGCAGTTGCTATTTAAACTGCCAATAATGTTTAACATGAATTTACTCACCACTGCCTATCCTCATACTGTATAATTTATAACACTAAGCCCTTTCAATACTCCAAAATGCCAGATAAACTTTTCTCATTTGCTCTTAATTTGGTCACGCAGGATAATACCAACATCTGAAGGCTCTTTAAACTGCTTTTTAAAATGCATTCCTGAAAGCACCACCAATGCCACCTCTGCTCCTTGTCATCTTCCATAATTATTTCCAATCCAAAGCGGTCCTTAATGCGCTTATTAATCTGGCATTCTCCTCAGTGTGAAGCACATTCAGCTCTATTAATTTTTAAAAACCCTTTTTTATGGGGGACTGCAGATGCTTGGCTATTACTGAAAAGCTATTAGAAGTTAACACCTTTCTCTCCCCAGGGACTGGCATCATCCTATGCTTCCAAATGCCACCCTATTTTACATTATCAGCTGCTAAGACTAAGTATTAGAGCCTTTTTTTTTTTTTTTTTTTTTTTTTTTTTTTACTTCTGAACTGTTAATGCTATTATTAGCTAATGGCAGAGTTCTGTATAGCATATAGATACATACACTCTCTCAAATGTCTGCAGCATATGGGGGTTTTATTTATTTGCCTTTGAACAATGAGGTTTTAGAAGAAAACTCACAGGTAAACAACCACTAATCTTATTCCTAGGGGCTGAGATAATTTTTGCCTTTTCTTGATTTGGATATTCTGATCAGGACAATATTTAGAAGAAAAAACGTGAAATGAACCCATCATCCGTCAAACCAATAACCGGCTTGCTTTTTGGGGAACTCTTTCCCTTTTAGAGAGAGTCTTTGTCTTTGTGAAAAACAAACCTTCCTTGAAGGACTGGATGCTAAAAGTACTGAAAAAAAATATTACAGAATGCAATTTCTGAGCTGGTAGCAACTATTAGAATTGACAGGGTTTTTTCATATTCTGAAGGAGCTTTAAGTCCCAGCTATTCATATCAGGATCTGGCTGCTTTTGTGAAAACAGGACAGAGTTCAGTCTCAAGGATGGGCTCTTCTGTTCATGGTTACAGGGAGTTTTTAAGAAACAAACCACTAAGATATGATGGAGAGGTGTGCAAGTCTGTGTCTGTATTCTATGACTGCAGCATTTGCATCGAAATTCACCCTCCTGCTAATTCTCTCTCAGAATCTCTGCTTTTAACTGAGGTACATGCAAGGAGCAGAAACCAGTCCAGCATTGGCTCTTCTGACCATTTTGAGCTGTGATGACTAAACACAAGCGAACATATTGTGGCTTGAAAATGCTCGGATTGTGCATACTAACCCAAATATAGTTTCAAACAAAATAATACAGAGATTATGATAGTATCTTATTAGTAAATACTCTGGATTAAATTTAGTAAAAATCTGTATTAAAAATTCTCCAAAGCTGGGAACAAGTGTCTCTGGAAAACTGCAGAATGTTTGACAGCAACATATAATTTAGGTCTAACCTGCCATGTGAGATACAGAAGCCAGAACACGGTTCTGGTTATTTGCACAGCAATTAATTGGGTTTCCTGTCTCAAAGTCAAGAGGGAGGGAGGATCTTTCCAAAATTCAGGCAAGTGTTGTGAATGGAGTTTCTTGCCACAATTCTGATAATATTTGAGCTGTCGTTATTATCTATTCATATTTTTACTCATTAAAACCAGGGCACCAGCTCATAGATGCTGTAGACAAAGTAGAAAGAGTTCTTTCCTAGAAAATTTTGTACTTTCTCTTCATACAGATATGTATAATACCCAGAGAACAGACCAGTGCAAGGTGTTAGTTTAAATATGGTTTGAATTTGAGGCATATGAGCAGTGAATACTTCCAGTAGCCCTTGTGAAACAGGAGTTGATAGTAGATGCGTATCCATACTATGGGAAAAGAATTCCCAATGGTCCTTTATTAGCATTAATGCCATCCTCACCAGCATCTTGAGAAATGCAGCTTCATGCATAAATCAGGGAAAACACCTACCTTCTGGCAGGGCCTGTCTCAGAAAGACATCCAAAATAGGAGGAAGATGAGGATTTGCCTGGAGTGGCAGGATGTGGGGCAGGAGGGTGCACAGCTCAGTGCTTAGTGACCCCAGCTGCTACAGATGGGATATATAACAAGTGCCCCAGCTCCTAGGCAAACTTATTCCCGCTGTTTTACACTTTGGCAGCTTTTTGGTTGGAAAGAGTGGAAAAGTACCTCAGAACACCTTCCACCTCTGCTGCACGAAGGACAATGTCACCAGAGTGCAGAATGGAGCTCCCAGTCTGCAGGACAACCATTTGGACACTTCTGATGAGAATCAAAATAACTTTAAATGATAGATCTCTCTTGCTGCAAATCACAATGGCCCTTCCTTAAGTGACTGCCAAGAAGTCCTAATGTATCCTCCTTCAACGTCTGTTGTGGTGTGTGCCTGGGCTTTTGATTACTTTCACCTTTTCCTTTGTTATTTTATTCATGCAAATTCCAAGTTGCCAATTTCTGTCCTTCTAGATTTATGGAAGCACGTCTCTGTGTTCAAATAACAATGCTGGAAAATAAAGTGGAAACAATGACACTAGAGAAAATTATGATTGAATGATGCTTTAAATGCACACAATGAGAAAGCTGGGACATTCTGACCTGAGCTAGCGTCAGTTTAAAGAAAAAGCCATGAGGAGTGGTGGCTACTTTAACTGAGAACTTGCTGGCAGGTTTTTGTTTCCCTGACGAAAGTAAACTTGATACTGAGCATCTGAAGCATCTCACCCAGGTCTGTGGATGTTTAAGAAATGTGGAATAGAGATACTGATACTACCTCCATTTTTTTTCAATCTTAAAAAAGTCGCCAATCTTTTAAAGAAAAGGCTTTCAGAAAACAAAACAGTAGAAAATTCGGGTTGAGTGCAAGCCTCAACTCCACCTTAAATGTGTGTCCTCTTTCCCTGTGCAGCATTACTAATGTTCCAAAGGTTGGAAAGCTCTTTGGAAGATTAGGAAGAGGTGTAATTAGATGGTTATTTTAAATGCATATTATATGCTCAATAGATCTGAACTGCTCCCACAGTGTCACTTCAGCCCATCCCACAACTGCCTTATTAATGCTGGTGAAGTGGTTTTCCTTGATTATTTTGTTGAACCATATCCACTTCTAGAAATCAGGAACCGTGTATAAAAAGCTGCAATCCCACTATATGGTAACTCAGCTTGCGCTGTCCTGTTGCCATTTCTAATGGTCCTTGCAAGCCCAGAGCAAAGAACTGATCAAGCCTTTGGTCCAGCCCAATGCAACTGGCACAAGGAGATCATTTGAGAGTTGACCTAAACCTGGCGAGTCTTGGCAGTCTCCCAAGACAACCCAGGTGCTCAGGCTGCATGTAGAGCAAGCCGTGTACAGCCGTGGCAATGAGCTGTGAAATCTCATCTCCTCCTTTGACCAACCCATCCAGCGTCCATGAGGGCTTGAACACTTTGTTGCTTTTGTATTCTGAAAAGACTTTGGGTCAAAATATGAGATTCTTTGCAAAGAGAACACCATGCAAGCTATTGGCCTAACTTGCAGTAGCCTCAAGCCTACTTATTCAGCTGACTGTGTTTCCAAGAGGCTGCAGCAACAACTGGGCATTTGCAAAGTTCAGGACCATATCCCAGTGATTTCCCGCCCCTGCAAAGCAGGCTGGGGGGAGATGCCTGCTGGAGATCTTCCTGTCCAGGGACCCTGCTTCCCAAGGGAATAATAAAGATGTTTAAATTTTGTCTTGAAAAAACTCATTAACTCCAACAAATTTGGGGTGGCTTTGTGCTGATTAAATTATTTGCCCAGCCCTATTGAACGCTGAATAAATGTAGTCATTCAAATGTTGGATAGTTAGTAAAGGCATTTTTTCCACTCTAAAGGTGTAATTCTTTTGCACGAGATTTAGACAGCAGATATTGACAGAAGAATAGATAATAGATAATTGATGTCACAGGCTGAAAAATAAAGTTGTCGATCAGCCAGAGTATAAGTTATCTCTCTATGTAAAGTAATATAAAATAACGATGATTTATTGCTTAAAAAAGTTGCTAGATTGAAAAAATCCTTTGGAATTGCTGGTGAATGCAGATTGATTTTTCTAAAGAACTCTACCCAGACCTATTTCTCTTCCAAAAGAATACTGCTGGTTTTAATTATATGTATTTGACAAAATTGCATTTCTAAAAAGTTATACCATTAGAACACCAAACATCCCATTTTTAATACTTACGGAAAGAAGAATCTTTTTGGCTGTCTAATTTGATACAGCAAGGAGATAAGAAAAGATGTGATTTAGCTTTACAATATCCTTCAGGTGCACTGCATCACACAACCTGTAGCAGCTTCACCTATTAAACCTCGAGGAAATAAGATAAAAATGCTTTGTAAAAATAGCAATAGTCTCTAGGACAGGCTTCTCTGCATAAAATATTAGTATTGCAGGGGTAAAAGATTAGTACTGGAGGAAAGGTGAACTGTTTAAAAGGTATTTCCTTAATATCAGGAGAGTATCCACTTTAGGAGTGCTTCCCCCATGTTTCATTTAGACACCTCTCAAACTGGAAATCTGCTTTGAGTGCAGAAAATAATCTCATGCTCTTTCCAGAGAGTCCCCTTGGAAATCCATTGCACACCAAGCAGCAGGGGTATAGGTTACACTTCACAGGGATCCATCTATGTAGCTCAATATATTCCTCAACTTAGTTTCTGGATGTTTTCCAGAGTCATAAAAATGGCATCCCATCATCTGTGCCTTTACTGTGCCTTTTCTAATTTTTTTCCTGTTACCCTTATGAAAAAGGACCTTCTCTGTGATGGTGACATCTTTCTATCCTGAACTTTGTGAGATTTGTTCCTGACTAAAACACCTTTTTTGTGTTAGTAGATTCTTATGCTGTTTTCACACACTGTATTTACAACTCCTAATATTGTCTAGTTTATGGTACCCTTGAATTTCATATATATATTCAAAGGTGCTTGAAAGAAAGCACAGCACCTAAAATATCTTGTGCCACTGCCCTGAAATATTAATCACTAGTGTAACTCCGTAAGAGTTACATCAGGCATGAGTTTAACCCTACTTTTTGTTTTAAATCAAAAGAAATTGATTTCTTTAGCAAACACACCCTAAAACACAGGATCAAAGGCAGCTGAAGCACTATAAAACCTCTTATTTCTTTCCCCGTCCCCCTTCCCCAAAAGCTATGGGCAAGCCTGTAAACTGGCTTTTTAAACACACCAATTTAGAAGCAGCTGATTTTGCTAACAGCAGTCCTCAGCTGTTGGCAATGATGTCACTGGTTAACACTTCACAGACCACAAACTGCTAGAGTGCTTCATCTTGACTCTGTCTCTCTGGATCAAACGAAATGCTGGTATGTAAGTTACTGAACTTAGAGATGTGTTTGTGGTTCATCTATCTATCTATCTATCTGAAATGTATTGTTTTCAAAAAGATGGAGTTAAACTTGTGTTCATGTGGCTGATTTTCCAGAGACAAACTAGAAATAAGAATATTTCTTCAACACAGAATAAACTTCATAGATAAATAATTAATGGAATATCTTGTTATCTCAATATATTTTCAAGAAATAGGCCATAAAACATTGCATAAGGAAATATTGTATTGACAGAAATGAAAGTTAGTGATTTTGGAGAAAACCTGTATTAAGATTGAACTTATGATATTTAATGTTTTATAATATTGCATAAGTAAGTCCAAAGCCCAAGAAAATTTTCCACGCGCCATATACACCTTCGCAGTTGAGAAATGTGTTTCTGTGGTTAAGAAGTGTGCTTTCATGGATTTTTTTGTTTTCAAATTTTCATTTAGAATTTTAGTTATAGAATATAATAGCAAAAATACAGAAAAGTGTTGACATCAACACTTTAACAGATACAGAATATACACAAACTTTTGAATCAACAGTAGCCATTAAAAAATTCAGAAGGTTAAAATGAGTAAAGCAAAGGTGTAAAAACAAAATCAACAAGAGTCGGGAGTGCCCATATTGTGATGAGATGCAAATGCTCCTACTTGTTTACAGCACTGGGTTGTTTACAGACTGTCAGCATCCTCTGCCAGAGCTCAGAGCTGGCAGATACCTGATCTGAGAGCTCTGCAGCAATGCTGGCATGATGCTGTCCCCACACTAATAGTGTCTGCCCTTTCCTACCGCTCCTGATGAGTGAGACAGGGGAAACAACATGTAGCTGTGCAGCTACTGGACTGTAGCTCTAGGCTCTACCAGCCCTAGCAATATTCACCTCTTTCCACGGCCTGAGCACAGCCATGGCCTGCCTGTGTCCAGGACACTGGCTCAGTAAGGGATAAACACAAGGGCCTGCAGAAGCTGCCATTTGACATGTTTGTGGCTGTTATGTGGAGAAGGAGTTGCTGTGGTGGAAGCCCTGCTCTCAATGTCTATGCTTTTTTGTGGAGGTAGAGCAAGAAAAGCTTGGTGCTGTTGTAAAATGGACGTTAGACTCTCACTGCATTCTTCATTTTCCTTCCACAAATTTGCTTTCATTTTTTTTTTTAAGTGTCTTTAGGTTTCTACTGGGCTCTGCATGGTTCGTTCCAATATGAGGACCTGGAGGGTCAGGCTTGTGTCCCATCTTCTGCACAGCATCCTCCTGTTTCCTTTTTCATTTGCCAGGCCAGGAGAGGCTGATGTAGATCCCAGCTCTGAATTCTTATCAGTTGAGGTACAGAGGCTCTAGGAGGTCACTAGCAAGAGACTGAGGGTCTTTGCTCATTTTTCTTTGCTTAAAAGACAAAATATTTTCTCTCCTAAAGTGTGAGGTGCCTTCACCATAGCTGGCACTGCCACAGAGAGTGGAGACTGCACACTTTCTCATTTTGCCCTTCCTGTTCAATGCATCTATCTGTGCACTCTTCCAGGGCTTTCTGAGTAATGGTGAAAGATTAGAGAATTAATGTGGGTCCTTAGTTGCCCATGTTTGCAGGGGCAGGTTACCAGCTGCACATGTCTTCAGACAGCCCTTATTTCTGAAGATGTGCTGTGGTTCTGTGAGCAGGTTCAGCACACAGAGTTTACTGTGAGTTAATTTAAAAAGGCAGAAAGAAATCTAGCAAGACACTCAGCAGTGTCATACACTGAAATGCTGCTATGTTGTGTGATCCACGGGGCATTGATACCTTTGCCAGAATGAATAAAGTAGCTCTGCCTTGTTATGTCGGAGTCATAGTCAAGCCCTTTCTCAGATTTCAATTCCATTTTATATCCCCTGTGGTTGTACACAAATTCCATGGTTGAATAAATAGACTTTGGTGATGATTACTTGGAGCCTTAGGGGTTAACAGTGTTCTTAGCCTTTTCCCTAATTGGTGTTTACTCTCTTGATGCCTTTCCATGTGCATGCTATAAAATATTCCCCAGAAAGAGTTTTGCCTATTGCCAAGATGTTATGCTTTGCACTAGATGAAATTCCTCGACAGAAAGCTATGAAATGCACCTGTTGTAGTGCTGTGATAAAACTCTGTGAAATAATATATCAGCTATGGAGTGGAGACACCAGGCTGTGAAATGTTCTTCACTACCTGTCCCGTAAGCTATGTGCTCAAAGAGGTCTCTGCTTTCTTTTAAACTATAGGGCAAATGCATTTGGGTGATGGCTGGATTCCACAAAGTTGTTAAGCAATTGAGTCTGCATCACTGAAGGGGAGATCCTCATGGGGAAGAGTTGCCCTGGATATTACAGGCAGTGGGGAAGAGAAAGCAGGCACAGAATTTAAACTTTGGCATCTCTGTGCTATGTTACGAACGTGAAGAGGTGGACTGTGGAGAACTCAGAAAGGATACCAATTTACTTCCACTTGTGGCAACTGAATCAGTTTGTTCCAGATAGAAATCTTTCTGTGTCTTATAGCAGTTTGCACCACTTGCAATCCAGACTCAAATAACAGCTCAGATCCCTGCAGCTGTGAGGCTGTAAATCCATGATGGTATTTCTGCAGCGTACGTCTCTCATTTGTGCTGAGAAAATATCTTGGCTTCCAAGAGATGTCTCCTCCCCATCAAAGTCATTGATACTGAGATTAGTAACATCTTTAATGCTCTCTTCACCCTTCCCAACAAAACTGGACTCTGAACTGGTGCTAGAAGTCAAAGCCCTATCCAGATTCTCATAGTATAGAAGGATGTGGCTTTGCTGAGTGGCTTGGTTATGGCCAACAGCTCTTGATGAGCACCTCTGGGATCCTCTACTTGCACTCAGTCAGCAAAGAGGTCCAAAACCAGTGCAGAGGTCTGGATAGATGAATAATACCTGGCTTTACTGTTATAAAGCTATTGGACAAGGAAACTTTCTCCTAGAATCTGCAACTAAAAATGACCTGATCTTGTCTGCTTCCCATCTTTCAGAAAAAGTGGCAGTGATCCCGCTGGTGAGGTCCTGGATGATGCACACATTAGGAGACCACAAGGTTCTGTCAGGAGGAAAGCATTATGAAATGTCAGTTGGAAGGTGACCACACCAGTTATAAAACAGAGATTTCTCCACCCCCCCCAAATTAGCCCTGTGCTAACTTAGCACGCTGTGAACTTACATCTAAAACTCATGAACAGAAGAGGCATTGTCTGGCTGTTTAGTTCTCTTTAAATGTACAGATGCAAGATATTTCTGCACAAATAAAACCATTGCTTACAGGCTAAAAACCACATAGGAAGGAAAATACTATTTTTGTATTTATTTATGATTTACTCAATGATAATTTTATTCTGTGACCACATTCAAATATAGGCATGTGTCAATATATTTGGTGTTGCCTATTATAACTGATGTAACCCATTCACAAACTCTAGCTCCTGTCATATTAAATCCCAGCTCTAACTTCCATATTAAAACCACTTCTTCCTACTCTAAAAGCCCACTTAAAATTTAGTGGAATGCAGGTTTAACAGAACTTCAAGATTTATGTAAAACAGGGAGAAGGGAATGCTAAGATTTAACAAATATGCATGGTCTCAAGTTTAAGAATATGCCCTAAACAAGATTAATTGAATATTTTCCAACAAGGCTTTTTTTGACAGGAAGCTGGATTTGGTTGAATGATGTCCCTTTAACTTCTCCACCCCCTTCTGCCCCCAGCGATATCTGCTTTCGATGGAATTTTGCTTTCTTGAAAAATTGAAGATCCCTCCACTCTCCAGATCTGAAACCTGTTTAAAAGTGACATGCTGTCAGTTATAATTGTCACTGTGGGCTTTTTACTACCATTTACTCTTTGGACTCCTAGCTAGTTTCCTATTCCTCCACACTGGGGGACTCCTTGGATGCACCCTACCAGGTTGGCAAGTGGCAAAAGAGCATGGAAGGAAATAATCTTACCCTCCCTGTTTCTTGCCTGTACCTTCACTCCTTCCTCTCTCCGGCTTCTGATGCCTTGCCTTTTATTTCCCAACCTTGATCCCTGTTTTCTCATCTCTCAGATCGCACATCAGCAGTTTCCCTCTCATGCTGCCTCCTAGCAGCAGGGAGATCACCAAGAACAAGACAGATTTCTTGGCTTGCTTGCAACTTCAAAACAAACAAGCCTAAATAATTGTTAAAAAAATGAGTAAATAAAAGGATATTCTGAGATTTATTTATTTTTCCTGAAATTCAGAGAGATTGTAAAAACAAACTCTTTATGGATAAAAGTATTTCACTTGGCTGGATGGGACACAATTTTTCTGGATGCACATGAGGTTTTTCATACTAAATTTCAACACTTTTTTTTTCAATGAAAGTGAGGGAAATTTTGCAATTAAAAATGGATTAAATCAGGAAAACATTTGATCTTTCATTTTGGAAGATGTTACAATAAATTTGGCTTTTTCAAATACGTGTTTTCACAAGACTTTAGTGAAAGAGGACAAAATTTTTACGTGTCTCTATCCCTGCCTCTTGAACTTCAATTAAGCAGCAAATCTTCAGAAAAACTAATAGATTCTGGCGTTTCTGGTAAATGCAGGACAGGCAGACTTCTTGTGTACCATTCCAGTGCTTGTTGACATGGTTGACATGGCAGGTGAAGAAGGCATAGAGAGCCTGCTAAGGTCAGGCAGGAGGTGCTAGCAGAGCCACAGTCACTTAGAAGATAGTGCACAGAGGTGATTTGATTAATGCCAGTCTACGCATTGGGCAGCTTAGGGCCCTGGGGCTGCAAACATTTGAAACTCTTTTCCCTAAGTTTTGTCATGCAGGACAAAATTGTAGGAGCAATGCAAGGACCTGCCCATCAAGGTTCAAAATATAGAGTTGAGGCCTAGTTGAAATACTACTGAAATGAGCAGGGAAACCTTTCCTGACATGTATGTCATAAAGTGGCCAGATAATCATCACGGTGAATTACATCTCATATAAGCCCAGCAATTAAGAACAACATTGTATATATAGCACTTCTCACCTTGAGGTCCTGCTTTGCCCCATGAGTGTGTTCAAGTTTTGTGTTGTAGTTATGCTATAAAGTGACCATGAAAGTGCTCCTCAAGGACATATGTAATGTCAACTTTGTGATGGAGACAGCTATTCTGCAATAGGCTAATTCAGCTTTCCATCCTTTATCCTTTCAGGCTCCTGGAAAGTATATTTTCTCTAACATCAAGTAATTAGATAAATTAATAGCCATTAGAAAACAGATGATGGCTACCCCATTTAATTAATATAGAGGTTAGCGTGATGTGCTGCTGTGTGAGCTTATTTAGCTTCAAATGTTGGATTATGTCAGTTCCATGAACCCAAAATATGAAGGAATCAGATGACAAAAGGTTTAGTTATGCTCCGATTGGTGGGTCAACAGTGTAAACTCTGCATCAGTAAAAGTGGAGTATGGACTGCTTTTGGCATTTGGACCTCAGCATATGTTCCTAACGTTTTTCATTTTAGTGCTAGTTGAGTTTGGGATTAAACTCCCGGCTCCCTGAAGTCAATGAGAATTTTGATCAAACTCATCTTTAGCTGAACTAATTTGCAGGGTTCGGCATCAAAACACATAGCCCATGATTTCAATGAAACTGAGTATAAAGTTACTGTAAGTGGCTATTTAACAATGGCAAGTGAAAAAGAATGTATCTTTGCTGATTGTCAAACTGACCTCATGGTAGACACTTCCAGGCTAGACCAGAACTATATTACCTCCAGTAGGATAAAAGCAGAGAATTTTTTTAATGGCTTTTGAGAAATGGAGTTTGACCATTTGTGTGTCTTCATATTTCATGCAGAAATGCCCTTTTTTTTTTTTTTTTTTTTTAAATATATTAATGTAGTTGCTATTTTCTTGAAGGAACTTTGAATGATTCTTTGGAGGTTTGGTACTTTTTTTTCAAGTAACAGTTTGCATTTGGGACTTCCCCAAGGTATCACCAAAATTTATAGCTAACCTAAAACATTCCATCATAACCCTTTAAAAGGATGGCTTCTATTTAAAAGTATGGCTGCACTGTGATTTTACCAGGATGAAATGAAAGATGTTAAGCTATTCCAGGGTGGATTTCATAATTGCATCTCTTTATATCAGGCTAGTGATTTTCATTAGCTTAATAAAAAGACATTTTAGCACTTGAATGCTTTCCAGAAACTGTTTAACGGATTATCAAAAGCAGCTCAATTATGGCAAAACAAATGGCAAGATTCAATATAAACATCAAATGAACCTGATCTTATATTGCTAGGAATCAAATTCCTGGAGGAGCAGTACCACAAGTATGTTAGTCGCTATAGAGATGCCCAAATTCCACATGATGATATGCATATGTTCCATTGTGAAGAAAAATTTAACTTTGGTCATGAACATTTCTCCATGGTCATGCTTAAAGCACATTGAATTATGCACTGACCCACAGGCATGTTAAAGAGGGGAATTCTTTTAAAGAAAAAGCTATAATACACAGGTTCATAAAATGTGGTAGAGATAAGATTTATATAAATTTAGTTCTCTCTACAACTTGATTTCATAAGAAAGAGAAAAAACACTCTATGTAGAATAGAAAACTGGAAACCTTAAATGTCTTCCAGGACTGTCTGTCCTGGACGTGTTTTCCAGAGATGCATCCAGTGCTGGCCTCCCAGTTGTTCTGGTCTAGAACATCCGCTGAAGTCTGTTGAACCTCCCTCTGTCCCTGTGCATGCATATCTCCAGTATAAATGAAACAGCCCAACATGGTCCACAATGGTGGGTCTAGGTTGCAGAGTGTGGGCACAACCATGTGGCATAGGCACAACCAAACTGGAAGGTTAGTAAATGCTATGCTGAATGGATGTAGTGGTAATGTTCTCATTAACTTCAGCAAAGGCCAAGATTTAGCACAAGAATCGATTTTCCGGAACTATTCTTTTAAAACTACCACGAAAGACCCGACCTGCAAGGTCATTTGATCATTTAGCTTAAGGCTGTTGATTAATGTAATTCAATATTCTGCCACTAGATACTTAACTGAGAAGAACAAACATTTCTGTATACACTACGCAGAAGAGAACCAAACTGTCTTTTTGCCAATACTAATACATACAGCAGTTTACATACAGGGAACTACTGTTTTAAGTTGTGACTCAATTTTCTCATCCTCTTTCATCCAAAGACAGTCCTGACTTACTCAGTCCTGAGACAGACACATGTTGCAGTGATATCACTGATCTATAGGCTGACATTTCTGATAAAACAGTTTTTCATGTATCTCATCAACACAGCAGATTTCCCTTTTGCTGTAAATTTCAAAGATTTATACATTAACCAATCATATATTTCTGAATTTGTCATAAGAGGAATTTTAAAATATGTCGAGATGCTTTTCACAACTCGGACATGATGCAAGAATATATTTTTAATTAGCCTTGTCTTATGTTTTCTGGATGAACCAAGTGGTACAGCAACTATTTAAGGTGTGACTAAATATTGAGAATAGAAATGCACCAACTATGACTCATTTTAAAAAAAAAAAATTGATGTCTGATATATGACCTAAAATTTGCCCAAACAATTTCCTGACCAGAGGCCATATATGCCATATTTGATGCTGAAAATATTTTATTGTGATTTGTAGCAGTGGGAATGGAAGCCTGGATTTATAATGGAAACAATCCTAACCACAGTTATGGCAGAGCTGCCACTGTCACTTTACAAGCTGCCATTTTTTTCCACGTTAATTTTTGCTTTTCCTTTTGCACCCTATATTCATTGAAGAAAATCATATCTGCATCAGTTGTGCAAATATTTCAATAAGGTAAGTTTCTTTCCATCAACTCAATTTGGTTTTCCTGCACTGCCCACCTACATGATGTGTAAGCATTGGGTGCCACTACAAGATATCCTAAAACTGCTCCTGTGAGTTAGCTATTACTGTCTCCTGAACATGGTGTTATAGAATATAATTATTATATTCTCCTTCTACATTATATCAGATTTGTTTTCCCTCTTTTCTTCTTTCCTTTTTCTTTTCCTTTTTCTTTTCCTTTTTCTTTTCCTTTTTCTTTTCCTTTTTCTTTTCCTTTTTCTTTTCCTTTT
>WUAM01000287.1:15315937-15359379 GCA_024336885.1 Actenoides hombroni
ACCGCCCGCCCGAGTATTCAGGAGAAATAAAAAAAAAATTTTGAAATAAAAAAAAAACAACCCAAAAACTTTTTAAAAAAAAAAAAAAAAACCCCCCCCCCCCCCCCCCCCCGCCCTGTATGGATGATAGCAATGTATTTGGGTCACTGGAACTGCAGATACAGATTTATATCTGCTATTGATTTAAAAAAGCCTATTGGTGTGAATGGGCTATTACAGCATATGTGTATATTGTTAAAAGGAACATATCATTATAGTAGTGTACACTTACCAAGAAACCTAACATTGTTTACTGGTGATTTATACACAGACACACAGACGCACACAATGCATATGTATGTGAATTAATGGCATGCCTTATTCTTTATCTAAAATCTACTAATGTCCAAGGAAAGCCTTTGCAATAATTGTAATTGGTCCTGGAAGAAACGAGCAGAGAAAAGTGAATGAAGCAGCTGTATGGAGTGATTAAAATATGATTATATCACCACAGTATGGGCAGGAGAATGTTTGACTGAAAAGAAAGGAAAAATACAGTATCTTTTAAAAAGCTTTCTTAAAATTGGTGATAGTATCAATGTTATGCAGCTGTACAACTCAAAAATCAAACGGTAAAAAAAGAAAAGTCTAAGATTCCCCCAAGTGAAATAATTAAATGTTTCTTTAACTTTTGGATGCCAAATAGGAAGAGATCATAACCTCTAGCATTTTAGAAAGCAGGATGCATGATGGGATTTAGTAGTAGATACAGAGTAAATAACACTTATTAAATTTCAAGGTAACTTTATTCTCTGTTACTTACCAATGGAAAAGTCTCTTCTGAAATAACACTCATTAGAAATTGAAGGTTATACTGGCAAAACAGACTTGAATCCTTCAAAAATAGCCCCTAGTAAAAGTCATAGAAAGATCTGAAGCTAAGCCTATGACAAAAAAAAATTGAAACTTAATATGCAGGCAAACTTTTTAATATGTGAGCCAGACACAGAAATATTGGTACTCTTTGAAATGAGCAAGAATTTGATGAAACACTAAAGGGTTTCCTATATTTTATTTTATTGGACAGCAACAAGCAACTCAATGAAAGAAAATCCTGTAATAGCTGAATACTCCTCAGTGTCAACTCAGTACTTTAACAAGTGTATTTCCCTACAACACAGAAATGTTCCTGAATGACATGAGTTGTGTCTAGATTGCACCCTCAGTTCTTCACCTAAACCCCAGCTGGAGTTCTTCTATTGACTTAACGGGGCTTTGGATCAGGCTCCAAAATAATGAAGGGACAAATCCCTTGAAGTCTTTATTTATGTCTAGATTGTTTTCTCTCATCAAAGATTCCCCTGAGGCTCTTCCTTCTGCATTCTCCTGTGAAGAGTTTGCGCCTCCCCATAAATCAAGATACATCCCTGCTCCCTGGAATCTCACAGATGAACCTGGGATTTGGGTCTTTCCTGGTCCCATGCACTCCCTCACAGCTGCTCAGATTCTTCTTAATTCTTGGAGATACTCAATTAAAGCGGATGCTTGACTGTTGCAAGTGTTGCCATAACTAAAATACCAGTGTCTATGGGGAATAAGTGAATTCCAAAAAAACCCGTATCTTTAAGCCTCAGTAGTTTCTAACAAAACTGGAAAAAATGAAGAGATGTTTCTGCCTCCTTTTGGACATGTCTGAGATCCAATTTGAGTGAAGTCTTTGGAGACACCTTGGTTTCTATCTAAACTTGAATGGCCAGGTATCTTCACATCCCAAGACATGCAGTTTCACCATTGAAGTGTGAGAAAATGACGTCCCATCTACCTGGCCACAGAAATCTAGGTATTTGTTGCATACAGGCTGGATAATGGTCTTTAGCTGTGCATGAAATGGGTATTTATCCCTCTCCATGTTATAATCTCTAGGCACCTTCACAAGTACATGACCATTCTCCAGGGGATTCCGGTTTTAGGCTGTGGTCCTAATCTCTTAAGGTCCTAGCAAATCATCCCACAGTCATGTAGAGTGTAAGGTCAATACATATCTAGGAATTATTTTGACAAATGTATCCCTTTGGAGACAAAACAAATGATGAAGCACCTGAGATATAGGGACAGTGCATGCTAAGAGGTCAAATTTATGGGGCAAATTAATTAAAAAAAATCAGATAAATCTAAATTTTAAACATTCTTCGAAAATATTTCAGCACTTTCTTCTTTCAAAAAGTATTATTATTGTAAATGATTGCACAGTACTGAATCTCTGTCTAATTTGTCCAAAAAAGACTTGCGTTTACCTTCCTTTCTTTACATTGCTGCTACATTTGTTGAAGGAGGAGGAAACGTATGAAAGATGAAGTTATTATTTCTACAGGAAAAGCACTAAGATACTATAGTGATGTACAATATACGTTTTGGGAATTTCTCAGAACTAGTTTTCTTTTGGTATTGTTTGGATACACTTTGAGTGAACTGCTCTTCTTCCACAAGTGAGTTTCCTGTGGGCAGAGTGTGTATTTACATCCTACCTGTGTGATATGGCATATATGCAACACAGGTTTTAAAAAAATCCTATCTGGCTAAATCTTTTGTACTGTGATTTTAGCAATCTTCATATGAGCAACTCAGCGCATCCGAAAGACAAATGAGAACAAGGGAAAGGACTGTCAAATAGAGAAAGACCAGAACGTCAAGCTTCAAAAGAGGGGCTGGTCTTGTGCATAAGGCCTCGCATAAGCAATCAGGCAATCTGGATTCAATTCCCAGCTTTTCCACAAATCTTCGATGAAAGTATGAGTATCGCGTTTGCTTTTTTTCTGATGGTCTTCGTAAGATATTCAAAAGCATATGTGATGTTCCTTGCTCTTCTCTCACAGCGAAAATTCAGGGGTATTATCGGCCATGCTAACAAGTTGATTTGACAGGTCGTTGTTGGATGAATATGCTGCTCCTGATGACAAGTGCACCAGCTCCCTTATGATTTTGGGGCTCTTGGAGGGTTCATTCAGCAGAGTGTTTGGTTACAATCATTTCCTTTTAGTTACTTAATCAGTATCTCCTGTCTACTTAGGCTGAAGTGGCAGGGCAGGAGTATGAAAGGATGTAGAAAGAGATGGCCAAAAGAGATGACAATTCATATTTTTCAAGCGGTATATTTAGTCCTGAGGAGTCTCCAAAACAGGGGAGGGTCAGCTTCATAATCACACTGGAGCTGTGCTGTGAGTTTGATATTTTAAGCAAACTCTTTGAGCCAGTGGCAGGTTCAGTCAGGGAACAATGGGAGCAGAGGCTGCTTCACATTTCTTACATACCAGTGATGCCAATTTATGAATTCTTCTGTAAATCTCTGGAGATACAAACCATCTGTAAAGAATAAAAAGCCAACAACATTTATGCATTTGGTTACACACAAGAGGAGTGAATACATTTTGTTTAGACAATTCCCATGAATTCCAGTCTCGAGAGTCACTGACAGTGTGTCTTGTTTATGAGCTTTAAATAATGACAGCAACGCAGAGTTTCCAGATAGCTATACAAAAACATAGATTAATAAGTGACTGCCTCCCAGTTTGTTTTTGTTACTGTGCTTTCTAAAGGGACAAGTTACGCCCTATTTGAATACGCTAGTGGCTGAGCAGAACTAAAAAAGCTTATCTGCTAATTTAATTTTATCTCCTAAATCAAAAGCAGTTATTATAAGAGCATCAGTTAAGTCATAATGATATGTTTTTGCTTCTTGAAACTCCTTTATTAAAGAAGGAATAAACAACAATGCATGCGATGGACTTAGGGTATTTTCCAGGTCTTTTATCTTCCTTTGACCTTGGCAGTTATGTGTACAAAATACATCACAGGATTAGGCCTGAGAAAATTAGGATTTGTCATCTTTAGTGATACTTAGAAGAATTTTCCAATGTACAGGTACTATTTTTCAATGCTTTTCCAGGTTTCAGGAACATAATCTATCTGTTACTCCTCAGAATGACCTACTACCATGTCTAAATAGAAAAAGACGGCCTGTCATCTGATTGACAAGGTATCAGTGTTCCCACATGGTCTTTTCTTAAACCCCGAAAGACAAAAGAAGAAAGAGGAGGGAAAAATAAACATTTATGCTGAGGTTAAAATCAGTTGTAGTGAACATGCTTCTAGAGCAGTGTTTGCTTACCCTGAGCCAGGGCAGAAGTTCTGAATTGCTTCAGTGATATCAACGTACTTTAAAAGAAATTCTTTTACAGGAAAGCTTGGTTCATAGCAAAATTTCTCTCTTCTTAGGGCAAGTTCATCGCAGCCTGGCAAACACCCCCTGGTTTTGCTACATGCAGAAAAGACGACACCACTACTTCTCTTCAGGGAAGGAGGAGCTGACTCACTACCAGACTTGTGCTATTTCTAATAATGAACAAAACGCCCGAGGTATTTGGCCTCACTATTATTTTTCACCTACATTCAGTACACTTTTGTCCTTATACCAACATCTTGCAATTAAACAGCTGCATTGATGGTAGCATCACTGTGATTTCTACCATGTTGTCTTGCCATGCAGGTTAAGACACTTGAAGCAAGGCTTTTTTTGTTGTGGGTTTTTTTTTTGTTTGTTTTGTTTTGTTTTTTGGTGTTGTTGTTGGGTTTTTTCCTTTTCTTTTTGGAAACTTTGTCTTAGCTTTATACATAACCACCCTACTTACTCTCTGCAAGTTGCACTGTCCTGCTGCAAAAGAATAAGATCTATTATTATTTACCCTATTCTCAGCTCAGGAAGACAGGGAATAAGCTAAGGGATCAAAGTGTACTATTACATGTAAAGCTTGAAGGCTGTATGTAGACTCAGCTTTTTGTGGTGTGTAGGGTAAATTCCCATTAATCCACAGAGCTCTGTGGTTTACAGTTTGGTAACTTTCAGATCTTTTTGGTCAAGAAGCACTTAGGTCTATGCTACTCTGGAGGCTGATCTCATGACTTAGCCAAGTACAATTAAAAACACTGATGTTAAGATAGACTGTGAAGGTGAGGATATCCATGGGGCATGGGTGTCACGCCACGAGAAAAGCAGCAGAACGGAGTCTTTCCTATAAGGAATGACCTGAAAATCCAAGGCCATTAATGTGAGTTTGAGATCAGCTTTCCACAGCTTTACCAAGGAAGGCTATAAAAAAGACAAAATGCTCCAGGCCACATAAGAGTGCAGATGTTAATGAAAACAAAAATCAGAAGTTGAAGCATAACCAATTTAATGCCTGTCCGAACTTGTACCTGAGGTATCCACTTGCAAGGCATGCAGCAAGAACCTGTGACCTCATTTCCCCTGGCACATGGGTAGAAGGTGTTATTTTCTCATGCCATCACACACTAACCGGAAGCTTTTATTTCTGAGTGGTAACTTGCACAGACACAAGTTACTTCCCAGTAATGCAGGCGGTAACATATGTTGCCACTGCAGTTTGAAATGTCCATTAATTTAACAGTAAATCCCTTATCCCTGTAAAATGAAAACACCACATTCTACATGGACGGAGAGGAGCATATAACTCTGCTTTTCGATGTTAGAGCCTCCAGTGGACAATTGTTCACCAATTTCAATTTACACAGCTGGCTGTCTCATCCTGAAAAGATGCCTTAGGACTGAGAAAGCATGGAAAGTAAATTACCATCTCATTCCAAACAACATCATTTCCCTCTCCCCCAGGCTAAAATTGAGGTATGTTAATACAACAATGTTAGGAAGTCAGCCCTGCTTCTGTTGGCACAACATTTGACCTATGTAAAGAGGCCAGAATTTTTTGAATCTGTAGAAATGAAGTTTTGTAGATACCAGATACTTGTTTGTCTTACCCAAAGATTATGAGGAAGGGACAGCAGTGAAAAGTTTCACTGTCATTGGAATCACAACTAAAACAATCCCATCTTCCAGAGTTAAAACAGGTAAACAAAAAATGAAGTTGTTTCTGCGTTATGTTAAAAAAATTAAGCACACGGAGGATTCTGTTCTTAAGTATTGCCAATTTTTCCTGTCCATGTAATACAGCAGTGGAAAATATTCAATACAAGACAGTCCAAACCTATTTGTGACATTATCAAAAATTGCAAGGGAATAATCTGACTCGGCAAGTTCATTATTGCTAAGGACACTTGAGAATGCTGAGTTTACAAATTTGATAATGTTTAGTAAACGACTTTGATTACCGAGTTAAATTATAGTTCTCCATAATTAGCCCAATTAATTCTCACCCTACTACTGTGCTGAAAATACTAACAAAACATGCAGTCAAATACTAATCATGAGCCATATAGGACAGCAAGAGGGAGATGGGAGCTGTGGCAGAACCTCCTCCAGCACATTACTACTCTTTTTCATCCTTATTTCACTTATTTCTGTTAGATTATATTAACATTTGTGAATGGTTTTTGCAGAGCTATGGCACAACGGCAGGGAGTCTGGAATTGATATAGTCTTGAGAAATATTGTAAAGTAATATGATTTTTCTATTAAAATTTGATGCTTAGAAAAACTACAGAATCCATTTAGAGTTGTGTTTTTCTAAATGATCAGAATTGTTTTCCTTCTTCCTGAAAAGGGCATGAGTCAAATAAACAATACTAAAGAGGATGCTATTCCAAGGCATGTTAGAAGCTAGCCCTCATATCCTATGAAAAGTCAGATGCTACTGGGAGGCTAACACCCCTCTGCCTTTGAAAAATCTCCTCCTAAATTTGTATGTCAAGGCATAACATCAGCTATATTATCACAGCCTAATAGGTCTTGATTCTCAGCAGACTTTACCAGAAGTGAAAGGACCTTTATTTTTTTTTTTTTTTTTTGAATGACACAAACAGCAGTTAGGTGATATCTGCACAGGTAAGTACAGTTCTCCTCAGGTGTGGGAATTAACATCCAGCCAGCCTCAAAAGTGCTCTCCCTGTCTGATGATGGGCTGAGCTGGAGATGCCAGGTTAGAATCTCACAGAGAGATGTGAAAAAATAATTTGCTTGGGATAAGGCAAAGGTTATGATTAGCTGGACTGGTGTTGAGAACACACCTCCTTGGAGGGACACACCCTGCCCCAGCCCTGCCCTCAGCCCCTGTGGTTTATGGTAAGGTCTTACTGAATATGATCTATACAGAATACTGGGAGCAAGACCTAAGTGACCCTCCCACTCCTACCCCCTCTAACCACCGGGCTGTTGTACAAACCCTAGAGTGAGAAGGTAGCAGACAGAGCCGTTGTAAATACAAGGGGGCCACAACATTATTTTCAAACCATACCTGGGTTCAGCCTGGACTATAGGGGCTGGGGGCAGTTCTGGGGGTGCACAGAGCTACAACCCAAAGCATGTGTGAGGACTGAGTTCAACTGCAAGACACCTGCAGAGTTCAGGTACTTCCAGAATTAGGCAGGCACTGGATAAGTCGTTTTTCTAATCACAGTTTTGGATTTTGTTATCTCTGCTTTACCTAGGTCCTGCTGTGAACACATAAACCGTGTGGCTGATGCTCATAATTCCTGCAGAACACATGGGTGGATGCCTCTCTCATTCAGCTATGATCGTCCTCTTCCTTTCCCAGCCTCCCATGAAAGCGTGAAAAGTGCAGTTATTCATGCACAATAAGGCGTGATCGTTATCATGATTTGTTTCTGCAAATGTTGTTAAAACAAGGCAATATCTGAAGCTCCACAAAAGATGTGCCTTTCTCATGCAAAACATAACATTCCTAGCAAGTCGAATGCTGTGTCAGAGCTGGGTAAACCAGGATATTCCCAACATTTTAATGCATGTGCACACTCCTCCAGTGTGAGACATAGGTTTACTAGCCAAGGAGAATGCTATCAACAAAATTTGATAGCTAGTGTGGTTTACCGTCATCCTTTTTGCAAATAAAGTATTCATTTAAAACTGTCATTAGCTACAGAAAAGTTGAATTTATATTCCTTTTTGCTGATATTTAAACCACCTCCTCCCTAAGGAATTTATCTTTAGTCATCTGCAAAACCTTGCCCACATTTGTATTGCTATGTAAATAACATTATAACAAGCATAACCCTGTAACCAAAGTCTGAGGCTTAAACCAAAGAATCAGTTATCAGGAGATATAGAACAGCTTAAATTTTAAGACTAACCTCCTGAGATATCTGACTGCTTCTAGAATGTTTCTCTCTCTCTCTCTCTTGGCTTTCAAAGACATTTTATGAGCAGAATTTACGGAACACAGGAAGACGAAGTAATGAACAAAGGAGGTCATATGGCCCAGTGCTGGGGCAAAGTTCAAAAGGGGATTATACAAATTCAGAATGTTGCTACTCTAGAGACTACAATACAAATCTTTCCACTTAGATAGTATTTTGTTTTCCAAGAACAGGTTTTAACAGTCCTTCCCTTAATAACTAAATATTTTATATGATGCAAAGTCTCATGATCAAGAAGGAAAGTCAGAAGGTGAGGAATAAATCCAACGTTAGACTTTGAAACAAATGTGTATACAGTTAGGACAAGTTGTGCACTGGACTTAAGCTGCTGCTGTGCACAACAGCTGGTTGTGACCCAGGCTACTTCTTGATTGTGTGATACTTGATTGTGTATTACTGACACCCATGCAATCATCACAGTAAGCAGAGATCAGCTGCACAAAGCTGATCCTTCCCTTCTTCTGATATCTATTTCCTCATAATAATAAGAAAAATGAAGACAAATGTAGAAGATATGAAAACCTTAGAGAACTTCAGAACTTCTTTCCATTTTCAGGCACCCAAGGAAATCCTTGGGCTTGTATGGCCTTTAGGGCATAGCACAATTTTAGTGTTATTTTGGGTACAATTAAGTGTTTTCACACAAGACACTAGTTGTTTCCATTACTAAGTGAATGTAAGAGGAAAGTACTTCCAACCATGTAAAAATAGAGGAGTCCATAGGTAATTTAACCTGGTTATGGAATTTTGGGATTTTGTGATTTTCTTGACATGATGTGCCTGTCCTACCATTAGTAACTAAGCTTCCATTTACAATGCTCATGTCTAGGATTCTCTGGTTCTCCCAGTTCTGTGATATGCTGGCCCAGAATATTGTTACCAACATTAATGTTTGGTGGAAGCAATAGACACAGAGATGGCTTCACATCATGTCTCAGAGTTGGGACAGTAGTTCAGTCTAGGAGTCTCTTAGCTCAGGGCAGTGTTAAGTGCCTTTCCAGTGAGTTTCTAGGGAGTTGGTTAGTTGTTTAAATCCTCAGCTGTAAAGGATGAAATGGCATAGGGATATACTGAGGCAACGTGTGAGGATGAGGCACTTTGTTACGGTGAAGAAAGGCTTGAAGAATAAAACTGGGATAAGGGAACTGCATGCAAAGGAAGGACTCATACACTGAAATAACCGAGGACAGCATGGGAAATATTTTGAAAGGTGAATGGTAGAAATCAGGACCAACAGATCTCTGATTCAGCCAAGATAAGGTTTGTCATTGTTGCAACAATGATGATTTTAGGGGTCATCCTGTATGTCCAGATCTTGTTGAAACTGTGGCAGCTTGACTTGACTTGGATTTGCCATTCCATAGTTAGGAATATTTAAATAGAAATCATCATGGTCCCCAGATGTCCAAATAGCTATGAGTACCCACAGGTACAGCCAAGTTGCTTCTAAATTGGGAATTACATGCTGAAAACCAACAATTGCTCTTTTATAGGGAAACAAGGTAAAGTTGTGAAGTGGAGCATCTTACTAAAAGCTGTGTAATGTTACTCTTTCCATCCATAGAGTTGGCTTCATGTGGTTTCTACTGAGACACTGTAGGTGGGCATGTGCAGATTGGAACAGAAATCTGAAGTTTATCTCCCACTCCACTCAAACACTGTTCCCCTCCATGCAGGCAGCCAAGCCCATGATTTAGAATAAAATTAATGGCTAAGCACTCAGAAATCTGCACTCTCCGTGTGTTTACATGCTGAGTCTGCCAATGTCTAGAACGGTGGCCACCAACTATACAATTTTAATGATTGCTGGAAATGTGGATATCTGATCTAAACTTCATCTGCTGTAAATTAAAGCACAGTTTTATTTAAATCAATTGAGTCTTCCATTCATGCTGAAAATGAGATACGATAGCAAAAGCATAAAAAGCTAGAAAGGTATTAAAGGGACCTTTGTCACTGTCAGATGTGATCACCAAATTGATTAATTTCCTTTACCTGATATAGACAGTAACTTCTAAAATAAAATTATATTTACTGGGGCCTTGTCTCCATTTCCTTTCCCTGAATACAATAACAACTAATGATTTAAGAGGGGCTTGAAAACTTTCCATTACAACGATGCCCATTGGGCTCTAATATGTAATACAGTGATTATGTAATGAGATCTTCACAAGCTTTCTAGGTGTACATGCATTGCCCATAACTATTGCTATTATGAACTTTTTTTCCCCCTTAGCCCCCCAGTTATGCAGATTCTCCTTCTCACTGTTCTTCCTAAACTTCAGTCCACAGGCATCTAAAAACAAATATGAAGCACACAACAGTAAAGGTACTATGTAGGTTAAAGCAGTTCATGGGAGATTTTCTGTATTTTTTCCTCATTTGACTGAATCTATTTAACCAGATATTTATCCACGATGAACTTTGGTACTGTTACAGTAACTTAATGTTGTCTATTTTATTTAAATTTCTGTGGCCTCTGCCTTTTGTGCTCAGAATTGTTCATGTTTAGCCTTAGAACAACAGTAATTCTACTAAGTTCCTAGAGCTCTGCTGAATCTTCCAGAGAAACCCGCTGATCCTGTTCAGCAGGATGTCTCCAGGACTGTGTGGAAAACTGCACACACAGGTGTTGGCTAGAATCACAGCAAGAGCATAGGCCAGCAGTTGCCTTGGTAGTCAGTTGGTGAACTCTGAGGTGTCCTAGCAAAGATGCTGAGGTGGCAGCCTCTGAAGCGTGACTTCAGGAGTAAAACAACTGTGCTGAAATATGGGAAAGTAATTTTCTTTAATCATATGCACAAAATGACCATCATAGCAATGCCATTGCATGCATCAGTTAAGATGAGAATGCCTGCCAGAGAAATTCCTGTTTGGTCTCTTTTTCAAAAGTCAGGATGACTGAGTCCATTTCAGACACGCACGAACACATCTGTGCAAGATTAGCCCCAAATGGGCAAATATACAATATTCCTACATCACAGGCAGTGGCCAAAGGCATGGGTAGATTTGAGGGACATGCCAAGGGCTACAAGGGAAAGTCTCAGGCAGCTTGTTGGAAGAGATTCTCCACCATCAGAGTCCAGGCAAGGATCAGTGTAACCACCAGGCCCCTCACAGTCTGCTTCTCAGAGAGCTTGCAAATGAGTTGCCCATTTCTCTATCTCCAGGCATAATACTTACCTATGACCATACCTTCTCCTACTCAAACAGACACCATGTAGTTCAGAGGCAATGCCAGTGACCTTTGAAAGGAGGTGTTAACATTGAGAAGATTATTTTCTACCCAAGAAAACTGCTGTTTCTCTGTAATTTAGGTTTCAAGCCTCTTACTTCTACCTGAGTTTCAAGAAAAGCTTACATGATGCTCAAAATCAATCCTTGTCTAACTGGCTAATTTCTTTTTATTAAATAGAACAGCTAAAGCAAGGATTGTATTTTTAGACTGGAGGACTCTTCTTTACTCTTATTAATACTTCTATTATATATTAGACATCTGTAATCAACAGTACGTTTTTAGAGCTATTGTGAGATAATTCATGTTGTTCTTTGCTGTCTAGCCAGGTAGAGGGCAGAGGTTTAATGCAGCTTCATTACACTGAATGATTTAATAAGGTCAGTCACAACTCCATACAAATTCAGATTAGTATAACTTAATTAAGACCTTAGAAAATGATCCGCCTAGCCTTTTACTATGTGTTTCAGGCCAACTTGCCCTTTCCTTTCAGTGAATAGAGTAATAAAAGCTACTGGCCTTACTTTCCCAGGTGAAGCTGCGTGGCACACAATTTTGCCATTGATGCCGTAGGGGAAAAGACAGCACTGGAAACTACAAACCCTAGCATCACTGGCACATTGCCCTGACAGTTCAAGCTCTGCTTTACAACAGCAGGAAGGGCATTATTCACCTCTCAGAGGTTACACACCAATTCCTTCTACCTGTGAAAGAAAGAGTGATAGTAGATTTGTACCAAGTACTCAGAAGCACATTTCAGCTTCTTGTGCATCCCTGTGGTGGTAGAGCCTGAAATTACATACTCACACACTATGTATTTTCATAAGCTTCTGGCCTTATTCAGGACACCTATTAAGTAGTTATTAAGTACTAGATTTTCCTCATTGAATATGGGTCCCATACCTTATTTACTGTACACCATTCAAATTATCCTCTGAGAAATAACTGATTAATGCTCTTGGAGATGAGTTTGTGGCATTCATGCTTGCTCTGGTAGGCAAATGATTCACAAACATCAATTAATTTATTTGCAGAGTGCATCTGTGGGAGGAGAGAACATTTCACAAATACCAAGTGCTAAAGTCCATCAATTTAGGTAGTCCAAAAGGTCTGAATTTTCAGAAGGCACCAGAATTATGTGAGAAGTTTGGTACCCAAAGCACAGCTACTCTTTATGGCAGCTCCAAGTGTGCTCTTGCAGTTTTGAAGGTTGGGCTTGGTCCCACGCTGGGTACCCAGAAAATGAGCACCTTGGACAACTAAAGCTCTGTAGTCTATTATCTAATGGGAATGATGTGGAGGATATCACAAAGAACATGTCATATTCCTGGGTTCCTCACTTGTGTTAAGTCTAAGAAAACTGCTCCTCTTCCTGCATCGTTCCTTGCCCTGCAACCAGATACATTCCTCCTTGCTTCAGTAAACAGTCCCGTTTTGTCCTCTAAGTAAGTCTCTGAGTAAGGTAGGGGTCTGGAGGGAAAATACCATCACTTAGTTAAAGATTGTATTGTTCTGTCTGTGCACTTGACATTATGCCTCCTAGGCAACTTTAATCCTGACATTTCTCAACACGAGAATGCTTACATTTACTTCATATTCCAACACAGCTTCTTTGTAAGCATTTTCTTACTTTCTATTAAGGTTAAAAGAGGAAACTAAAAAAAAGAAAAAAAAAAAAAAAAAGCAGAAATTGTCAAAAATATGTCTCTTCCTCAGTCAGCTTTGTTTTAATGACTATGCGCTTATCCTTGTACGGCTTTTCCAAACTGTCTGTCCCTGTGTCCGCACCTCCCACCTCTTTCTCCTTTCAAAGTGCCTGAGCCAAGCACTCATACACACATACTTCATGTTGAAGTATGAAGGGGAGCTCTCTCTGTGATCTGGTCTCCAGCACTGGGTCCCAAAATATTTTTGGCACCTCAGAGCCAACATCTAAGGACATATTCTGCTCAGTGGTGGGATGGAAGGCACCTTGCAAAGGTGAAGCACAAAGCAGTGAAAATCTAAATCTGCAGTAAATGTTTGTGGCTTTTAGAAGGCTTGAATCTTGTCCCAGATAGGCATGTCTTTTTTCAAGGACAGTAGAAGATGCATTGTTTCCTTCCCCTCACTTTATCTAAATTTCATGCTCTGCTCCAAAACACGAGAACATCCTTGCCCTCCCTCTCATCTGAATGGCGGTGGCTGAAATAAATAGGTTATTATCTAGAAGCAGATGCATAGCACATACAATTTCAGTCCAAATAGTTCAAATCCACTAAAATTAAAAAAGAAATTAAAAAAAACATAGCAAACCCAGAGAAGAGTTTCTTATATTAGGGATTTCCAGGTTGTCCAAACAAGAGGTGGCTAGCCCAAAATACAACATCAGAATATGCATATATACAGTGTTGTAGGGATAAATACTGTCAAACTATTATCAGTGTACAATGAATGAAATTTAATAAAGTTAAATGAACCTATCCATCTATCCTTGTAGATTTCCAAATTTTGTGCAGTGTTTTCCATGTTCCTCTTTGACACTGAATTTTTAGAAGAAGAATTAATTCAGGGAAATGGCTCAATATAAAATGTAATCATAGCTTTTTCAATAAGTGTGTAATTTTTTTTGAAGAAATAAAATGTGATGCAATCTACATTTTTGATTAAACAGGGAAAATGCTTATAGGCTTCATCCTGATAGAGCCTTGATTCCTTAAGCAACACATTATGAGATGTTAATTAAATGACAGTAATGTGTAACATAGCTCTCGTTTTTAATTTATTCAGGCTTCATGTTTTTCCACACTGAAGAGATATTCTCACCTTAAGAGCAAAGCAGCTCTGTGAGCAGCAGAGCTTCTGAAAACTGGTTTCCTCTAAGATTTGTGAATATGGGCTGAGGTCAGCCCTGTGGTTCACAGAGCATCCATGGGGAAGGTTCATCTGCTGCAGCCTTCCCTGCGGCGGGGCATGAACAGCGGAGGGGGGATTTGCTGAGGCAGGGTGTTTTGGCTCTGCTCCTTGGGGAACTGTGTTCATTGAGGGTTTCTGGACAGCTAGAAATGCCTGAATTTACAGAACAGGTGCAGATCAGATACACACAGAAGGTGTGACCTACTCTTGACACAGGGATTGCCTGGATCTTGGGGGCATTTAACACACTGCCACAGGCAGAAATGTGTCACAGCAGGACATGTCTATTTTATTGCACGCAAATGCAGCACAAGAACCCCCAGACAGTTCCTGGTGGTGCTCATGCTATGATTTTTCCTAGTATTTTCTACATAGCAAAAGGGAAACCCTACCAGCACATAATTCCACCAAGCACAACCTGAGTATTCAGGCTGGTCAGCATCCCGGCATGTGCAGGCTACATCCTCTGGATCCCTCAGGTAGCAGGACATACTTTTCGTGTCACTTCTACTTTGCTGACAGGTGGTCTTCTGCTGACTAGTGACTTCAAAATTTCCAAGGGACCATTGAAAGAGAGGCGAGAAGGGAACACACAGAGCTCAGGATATCACTTCTTTGTGTGTAAGCCAAACTAAGAACATACTTCTTTGGCTTTGCAATTGAGATAAGGAAACATGTTTTCCTATCTCAGTTATGCCAGGTTTATTTATTCTGTAAATTTAATAGCATTTTGAAGTACTCAGCCTGCCTGTATTTTAACACCTGAAACCCAGTCATTTCCTCACAGATGATAGAAGGAGCCTTTGAAGTCCAGTGTCCTAACAGCGGCACTGGGATTCAGTGTCCTTTGTTAAGGGGGTCACTCCCCCCCTTTATCTCAAGTCAATGAGACCCTGTTCTTGCAGACATTAGTCAGGGTGATCCTCTTTTTGAATTAACACAGGTCACCCAGAGAAGTTGTGGATGTCCCCTTCTGGGAAGTGTTCAGGATCAGGTTGGATGGGGCTTTGAGCAACACGATCTAGTGGGAGGTGTCCCTGCCCATGGCAGGGGAGTTGGAACCAAATGATCTTTAAGGTCCCTTCCAACCCAAATCATTCTATGATTTATGGAGAGTAATCACAAATAACCATGCTGATGTTCATTGTCACCCCTAGCCACTACAGTGAGGACACAAGGAGGTGGACGTCTCTGATCATGTCTCAGGTAAAATGTGGAACTTCATCTTCTCAAGTTCTTTCTCATGCCCATAATAGGGGAGAAAAAAAGGAAGAAACCAAACAGTCCTGCAGTCCCACAAAATGTCAACACCAAGAAAGACAAACTGACATGCCTGAAGCTACTTTTAAAGTGATTTTAGAAGCTGAATTTATTTTGTAGCTTTGAAGGTTAATATTTAAAGGAACATTACACCCACCAGTTTCACAAACTATAGATCTACTTACATTTCATGCTGAAGTCATCCATTTAAAAATGGGCCCCAGCATGGGGAACATTATTAGGCAGGAGTTTTGAAAAGGAGATGAACACAACAGGAAATGAGAGCACACTGCTGAACAGATCCGGTGATATGTTCAATGCAGTGAAATATGTTCTCAGTGCATATTGAACAGAAATCTAGACAGAAACCAAAATGAAATCCCTGGTTAGTCTGTGGCCATTTAAAAACATATTCTCTTCTTGGAAGCAGTGCCATGCATTAGGATGGTTGTTAATCTAAATTTAAATGTCCTTAATTATGCTAATTTTTCTCCTGGCAGATAATTAAAAAGAAGATTTTTAATGAGTTAGATGTCTTAAGATCCTAGAGAGAAGGAAATAAAGGGAAAGAGAGACTGTTAGAAAAGCTAAATAAAACAAAACTAAGACCTAAGATGCATTCAGTTCCATATTTCCCCTGCCATTCAGTAGGCAGCTTAATTTCCTCGTATTGTCCTTTGGCAACAGTTCCCAGCCATGTGCATCAATTGTCATTTACTTGTACTTTTGACTATGAGCTATTTGGGACAGAGAGAATGGTTTTTCTTCTGTTTGCAGAACAAGGGAGTCCTGTGGTAGAGCTTGCACATTAGTACTCTACAGCAGAAATAATGCTGGAGACTTGTTCTTGCAGATGAAATCCTGACCCACTTTGGAACTGATCACTCTACAGTACTTTTATCCTTCCTCACCACTGTTGTTTTTAAAAGACTTGGTCTCTGACCTATTTTCACACTGATTTCTGTGCTAGTGAGGCTTTTATCCTTTAAACTGTTGGATCCTTGTTTATGTAAATACAGCACAAATTTTGCTAACTAAACAAGATTCAGTGTTTTTGTTGGCAAGAAGCTGTTTTTGTGTTAGAAACTGAGGTGTATGTAATAGAAATATTAACTTCATTTTAAGTCTATGTTTCTACATTTCTAAATATATGTTTCTACATTTTTCTTGCAGCTGGGACTGACTTGGAGATATTGAAACTAAGGAAAAACGTATTTACTGCCTGGGAAATAGCAAACTGACATAAGAAAACAACCTCCTGTAAAGTGTCTAAGCCACGGTTAGAGCAAAATATTCAATTACAAGTGGAGGAGAAATTTTAGGGCAGGGTTTTTGGGTCATAGTTTTCCGTCATCCAGTTCTGGAGAAAGCAGCCATAAATTTCCAGTAACCCCATCCAAAACACTGGGATAAGCCTACCCTGAGCACCCCGAGAACTGGACATGTGCTGTCTCAGCACAGTTCTCAGCAGCCAGATAATCCTCCTTACAAAAGCCACTACCTCAACAGGTGCTGTAGTCCCTGCTGCCTTCTCCATTAAGGGGCCAAAGACTATGTGATTATGAAAACTAAACACTCACTTATCTCTAGGTGAAGTTCAACTCGGTTACAACGGCAAAGGGTGGCTGGCAGTGGAGGCATCACTATTGTACTTGCTCTCCGGACTTCATCCTGCAGTACTGTTAACCAAGCACTTTTTGCAGCACTAATCCCTAATTCAGCAAAACACTGAAACCCCTGCTTAACTCCAAAGCTTGGCCTGAATTCATTTTAAGAAAGCAAAAAAAAAGAAAGAAACCTATGAAAGATATTGAAAATTTTCAGAAGTAATTGCTGGGCACTGAATAGCTGCATGTAAGTAAATGTATTGCTTGTACAGCTAAGTGCCAATCAGCTCATTGTGTATATATGCATATAAATATATACGTGGACACACATATACATATATATTCCTTCCCCCAAAATATATCACATGTAAGTTGCTCAGAGGTCTCCTTGGATGCAAGTTTTCTGCGGGTTAGGTTAGCTATAAATGCAGAGGACCACTAGATAAATAAATAAACGGCTTTGTTCAGTTGTATCTCCAGCAGGGAGATGACTGTTCATTATGAATAGGGGCTGAAGGCTTCACTGCTCTGTAGTTTATAAATACTAATGAGTGACATATTGAGAAAAATTGTACCTACAAAAGCAAAGTCTTCTGCCATGCAAATCAGGCCCCAATTCCCCACAGATAAGGATCTTTTTGATGGAACACATGCAAAATCTACAGCTCTTAATTCTTTCATTAGTATTCCAGGCAGACGATTGCCAAATAACAGGGAAAACTGTCTGAATTGCTGTGTCTGAAACCTAATATTGATTTGTTTAATAGTGTCAGGAAGTCAAAATTCACAAATCTCCTGTCGATTGTTTATGAGGCAGTTAGCACAGAATTGGATGCCCCTGCTTAATTAATAACTCATTACTGAAATTTGATTATATGCTTGAATGGTTTAAATGGGCTCTAATTCAGTATCTGCAAAGCAGTGTTGCAACAAAGTAAAATGGATCTAAAAGCTTGTTTTTTAACACTATTGCTGTCTGTATTTCATGATCTCCATTGGTGAAGAATATGTCGACATAGTTGCTGGGGCAGACCTCTTAGTACATTAATAATTGACATAAAAACGTGTTGTTCTAATGGTGTTATGAACTGAATCCCAGCTAAATCAGAAGGATACTCTAAGAGAAATGTCACTGATTTGAAAAAAAAAAAAAAAAAAGAAACTCGAAATGTAATTTTTTAACATGCAAATAATTTATTAGCAATGGAAACAAGGAGAACAAAGATATTTCTACCATGGACCTTTATTTAGAAGCGTCTTAGGGAATGAGGTTTGTATGCCCAGAGGCCTGAGATCCTCAACGACTTAGATGCTCTTGAATCTCATATCCACCATATTTTATGCTGTTCCTGGCACTTTCTCATCTCTGGTAGTAATGGAGGGAAGAAACACTCCAGGTGTAATTTTGTTCTGAACCCTTCCCATTTTCAACATCTGACTAAAATAGAATTTCTCCGTCAGGGATTCCTCCCTCCCCTTTCTTGTCTTTGAGAAACCAGAACAAAATAGATAATAAAATACAGATTTGTGCACATTTTTGAGATAAAAAGAACTTGAATGAGCTGTGTCTAAGAAGTGGGTAATCAGGACACTTGTTTTTTGCAACATTGGGACTCCTCAAGTTTCATTAACTATAAAAAGAATGATTACTTTGTTGGAAGATTGAAAGTGGCTCTATCTTCATTTGCTGTTAACTTCTGTTAAAAAGACAATCCACCCACAGATACGCTCTTTGCTGTGAGATGAGCTCAAGCATGTGCTTAAACATGTCACTGACTGGTGATCTGTGGGTTTAGTCCAGAAGCAAAAGCTGCAACATACTGGTCCAGCAATGCTCCTTGTGTAACATCTTTAACCCAACTCCTGATATTACCTTCATGCAATGGTCACTGACAGACATTTGGTGCTCAAGATCTTGTGTGCGTTCTTCACAGATGACACTCAGTGGGGTTATTTGGTCTGTAGGGGATTTCCTTACTTGCAAGATGAATTTCACCGAATTCCACCGAGCTTCTGCCGAAGACAGCTCTCCCTCCCCACAGGATGGACATGTGCTCCAGGGTGACTAATGTGTATGTCACGAATAATGATTAGCAAAGAGTTGAAAGTGAATAGTTCACAAGCAACCTGCTGTCTGAATATTATGTGCCCAGATTCTTTTACAAAGTTCAAGATGCTCGTTTGGCCAAATGCAGTAAAAAATTAATAATTAATAAGATTCAAGCAGATATGTTCAACCAGCTCCAACAGGCGAAATCAATGAAATGCTTTGGGAGAAGCTGTTCTCATGAGAATTCCAGGTGTGGTTGGCCTTAATGAAAGGTTTACATAATTGGGGAGGTTTTAGAGCAAGCTAGAAGGGGAAGGCTGAGCTGGTCAAAACTGGCCCTGGAGGCAAGAACTTGACCCATGGCAGTAATAAATGGCATTATTTCTCCGAAGTCTGTGAAGCTGAGGATTTCAGCTCAGATCCTCAAAGCACCTTAATCCTTCAATCAATAAAATATACTTCTCTAAATATCCTGGAGGAACTAGACCTTGGAACTCAGACCTTGATGCACATGTTGTGTTAACACCTGCTCAGGATATGCCTTTTTGAATACTTCTATAAAGAAGAATCTCCAAAGGACTTGCAAATTATTGCAGCTGGACCAAGTATCTCTCAGACCAGTAAAAAGACCTGTTTGATGAGCAAATACAAATGTCCTGAAATACATATAAAAATAGAAATCAAGTGGCAATTCTAATTGAAATAAAACTGACTTAGTATATAAGTGCAAAATATTACTCAATATGTTAACTGAATGTTTGGGCACTTTGAGGTTAAAAAAAGCCAGCAAATAACTGAAAGTTCACCTAGAACTTCCCATAATCTTGTGCAGATGAATAAGCAGTGAGGTACCAGCCCACGTATGGTGTGGGCAGTCACTGTGTCTGGCACAGTGGCTGAATGCCCAGCTATAAACTGTACTTACGTTTTGTGCCAAAGCCTCACGTATCCAACTCTGAAAATGTGAATTGCAGTATGTCCTACATCATAAAATTGCAAAATATTTATCAAGTTCTTCTTTCACAGTCTTTCCTGCATGTTTTGTGTGGGCAAGGAAAGGGGCTTCTGATGGCCTTGTTTGGAAAAGGTGTCAACCCCAGTAGATTTAGCAAAAATGCCTTAGAAAAATGGGGGGTGGGGGGCAAAAAAATACCTGAGTTTTACTCCATTTATGTGGCCCTTCCAGTCTGGGGAATGGGAAATGCTGCAGGGTTAACCTCCAATACGCTGTCACAGAGCACTGTACTCTCTTCCTCACCAGGTTTCTTTCAGCAAGATACTGATGCTCTTTCAGGTTATCTGAAACCTTTGAAAAGAGTTGTGTATTTATCATAAGTAGAGTCTGTCAACACTGAATCAACAGACATGTTTTTAAAACATCATCTTTACACTATCTACATGTTAGATCTTTTTAAAAGGCTGTGACTTTTCTGCCTTTTACTGACAGGTTTTAGTGACATCCCATATAGACATTTTCCATTTGAGTTTCTGATAACTAGAACATCATTAAAATTGTTTAGCATGTAGACTGTTTAGGCAGTTTAAGAAGATGATTATTTTAAATTTCCACTCTTACATAACTGAGCATATTATCAGCATTAAACTGTGAAATAGTTATTAATGATAACTAACTATAAGTAATGTCATCAAGAGTTCATTTCTCAAGCAAAAAGGAATTGCTGTATATTTTTTTTACATGTGCAGCCGTTAACAATGTTGTAGTTCACAGGTTGGCTAACTTTTTCCAGTGATGGGTAACTTTTACAATTAATTTGAGTTAAATAATTAAGCCTGGGCAACTGAGAACATTTTTGAACCATCACTAAAGACAAAAAACCCCAACCTTTTAAGCAGTGTTATAACTTGTGTTAAACAGCAGTCTTAGGAAGAATGCTGGTTTCTTTCTGCTGTGGGCCGATTTGTCAAACTGCTATTAAAAATTTTCAGTTATATAAAAAAAAAGTGGAGTGAACCTTTATTTTTTTCCTCTAATTTATTACGCTTGATTACGCAGCTGGAATGGGAAGGTAGCTGCTGTTTGTAGTTAAATAACTCCTCACAATTTCTTAAAGAAATGATCTTCAAAGCTTTAATGGGTCAGTGGCTCAAGTACAAAGGAAAGATTGATTTTCATACTCCCACTCTTTGTTCCCAAAGTTTAAAACAGACACGTTCTGGTAAATTAGTTTGTCTATGTTATTAATGGAAGAACTTATTAAACTCCCATAAATACATGGTGGTATCTTACTTAAAACACAGAATGCATTTGCTTTGAAAAAAATACGTGTTTAAAAGTAAACAGGGGTGTAATATTCTTATTTGATTTCAGAAATGCCTCAAAAGGCAGAAAGCAGGAGAATTAGGGGTTTGCAAAATATATTAGGTATGCATAATGATGAATGGCACAAAGAGCCTAGGCTTGAGTCGATAGAAAACACGTTATTTGTGTTTAATGGAAAACATTCACATGCTGGGTAAGTGGCAATGTTGTGGGGAAAATGACTACTTTAAGCAAGAAATATTGTCTGGGTGATATACTTTTTTTACGCAGGACTCACGTGCATGTTCCTTGGCTGAGTGGAGGGAGGTTACGCTGCTGGTGCAGGAACGATCCTGGGGTCAGGGCAGGCTTCAATATTGGCAGAAAAGAGAGTTGCTGTGAGAGAGATTATTCAGCTCCACACAGGCAACAGCAGTGATGCTGCACAAGAGAGATGAGGGGAGTATTCCTCGTCTGGTGTAAACTGCCATTCTCATGGCCTCTGAGGTCACTGAGTTTCCCCTGATGATCTGTCTGTCTGTAGAAGGTTGTCTTAGCACACTTAATCACCTTTTCTTTCACTCATCCAACAGCGTTTAGCTCTCCCAGTGAATAAATCCCACACACTTCAACAGTTCATAAGGAAGGACAGATCCTTAGAAATGTTCCCAGTTGACCCCATCAACAGCTATAGGGGTTACTGTATCAGGTGGGCTCTAGTTTACTAGATATTCACTACCAGGGCTGTTGTCAGTGGTAAAATTGCCCTTTGAACCTAAGCTTATGCCATTGTTGCCCTGGAGGGGCAGGCTGGCTGTGATAGGCTATGGGGATATTACCAGTGGGTTGAGCAGCTAAACGGAGCTGGTCTGTGCGCTCCCCTCTCCCACTGGAAGTAGTGGAGATTAGCTCCTTCACCTGTTCCTAGTCCTGCTGACTCTCCCTCTAATCTTTAGTCTGAATGTCAGAGCTATAGGATTAATTGTGGGAAGAGTTTTTACCTGGATGCTGATGTTCAGTGGAAGGGCAGTGCAGTATGGACTGCAGGGAAGTGGTCTTTCCCTGTCTTTTTTTTTTTACTTAACCAGGGAAATTTGACGTGGTCCCCAGGACAATCTGAGAGTGCACCAAATAATTAGGCTTCCTCAATACGCCATGAACAGGGATGTGCATGGTGTGATCAGGATCCAGCTAGTATCATCCATACCAGTGTCCAGGAGCAAGGACCACCCCGAGTAGATGCACACTGTGTGGCAGCGAACGCTGTGGGGGGGAGAGGGTCCGAGGTAACATTTTTCTGTCACAGTGGGCTGTTTCCTTCAAATGTAAAAGCTTCACAGAAGTGATTTACACAGCCGCTGTGAAATATCAGATTGGAGCATTCCTAGAAAGTCTTTTGGGCTCAGAAGTATTTTGATTTTCTAAAAGACATTTTATTTCAACCACTGCGCATTATGCATTCACAATAAAAAAAAAAAAAAAAAGAAAAAAGAAAAAAAAGGTCAAAATTCTAACAAATGTGATGAACTAATCAAAATATTTGAATCTTCTACTCCCTGTGTACTCATTCCTCTCTCTCCCTTTATGTTTGTGGAAAATTTCCAATGTTTTGATTTGGTTCTGGAACAGAAATGAAAACAAGGCTTCCTTTACTTCATTGGTAGTATAATCTTGTGGTTCTCCAGTATGATTATCCGGACTAGTCCCAGTGAGACGGTTCTTTCAGAGACATGACAATTCCTCACTGTCATCCAACAGTTGTCCCTACCAGAAAGGGCTGACAGGGGGATTCTGCCTCACTGCAAGTATGGGGAAATAAATCACATGTGCTCCACACCAGCTCAGAGGAGAGCATGCAAACCAATAGGTCTGCCGCTCGTGCTGCTCGCATGGGACCTCAGGGTACTCATCAAACCAAGTTTTCTGCTGTTTACTTATATATGGCCTTTGTAAATCACTCCCTACAGGGAAGCACATTCTGTGTAGCAGGGATCAAGTGTTTCATTGCCTCCCAGTGCATTAAAGCTCACTGCTACAGTGGTGATATACTCTCAACCTCATTTTTTCCAAGCCAAGGCAAGGAAGAATATTTTCATCTTCTATCATAAGACATGCTCCATACCAAGGAATCACCTTAGTAACCCTTCTCTGATTTATTCTGTCTTGAATTGTTTTTTCTTAGACAAGGTGCCCAAATGGCCCCATCTTTGATGTTTGAACATTCATTACACAGAATTTGTTATTTAGGTAGTAACAGGTCTTGGCTGGGTAAAGAGCCTGTGACAGCAGAGGTGAGTAGAAATTACTACCCACCTGAGTTAATTTTAGCAATGGAGTTGAACAAAACCCCAGGGACTTTGAGAGGAGAGGTTACAGACTCCAAATTTCTCTCTACAGTGGGTTGACTGTGGAACTTGACATCAATGGGCTTGGGGGTTCCAAAATTTGATGTCTGTCTAGGCTCATTTCTAGTTAATGTGAATTATACCAAGAGCTACCTTTCCATGATAAAGAGGAAGGAAAAATAACATGGAGAAAATAATTGGTTGCAAATACCACAAAAAAACCCCAAAAAGTTTCTGAAATGATAGCAGCCACCTGCACTAATGATACTGAAATAAAATGTACAAGCCCAGCATTGTATTGCAAAATATGTGCAATGAAAAACATCTCATGGCTGCTTGTTAGGACAGTCACAAACAGAAATTTCCGGGCATCGTTATCAAGCAATCTTTCACCATGATGTTGATTGTAAAAACTCATAAATGGAAATTGGAGCTCGTTTCATTTCACACAATCATGTGACAGCAAGCAGACTCCTATGCCTGCTTGGGACCACAGGCTAGGGAGGACCACACCACTTTCCAAAGGAATGATGACAAGATTCATTTTCAGCTGAACTCCCCACTGCAGTGATTCTATTGCAGTCGCTGATGAGGACATGACAAATAGACATCTCTTTCATGCCCTAGCAGGTACATGCAGTGGCTCATGCATACCTTCGGTTTTTTTCAGCTCTCTAGACAACAGCAGTACATCAGAAGGGCAAGCTCAGAGATGGGATGTGCTATGTCTGCAGGCAATTATACGAGCAGCCCTTTGCCAGGGGCTTGGTGACAGCAAGTCATGTGGCACAAGTTTTACTTGACTAGTAGCTAAATTGACTCCAACCTTTGCCCTAAAATCTAAAATCCACCAAATCCCCCATCCTTAGGTGGCCTTCTCAGAATGAAATTCCTTGTCTTCAAGCAGTCAGGATTATCTACCTACAAGAGAAGGCAATGACATGTTCAGAGGTCACTGCAATACAAAGAGGTGCAGAAAGCAAATCAGATTGTCTGCTCTTCCAGGGACTTTGCCTCGCAGTGTCTTTTTTTGTGGCTGCCCCAGAGCAACTGCCATAGGAATACCCCCTCATGTCATCCCTGACCACTGAGCCCCACTTGCCTCTCCCATGAGTCTGGGGTGACGTTTTCACAGCCACCAGCAAGCTGTCTGTTTTGTTTCACTGACCATTTTCAGCATCTGCTTTGGCTCTGATACTTGCAGAGAAGGCAGAGTCTGAGGGGATCCCACTGCACACCGGTGCAGCTCCAGGGATGACAGTCCCCCAGGCACAGAGGCTCTCCTAGGAAAATCTGGACAGGACAGGAACCAAGAAAGCATCTGTCCCTTCAGGTCCTACGTGTTTGGTTATTAAATGAGAGTGTATTTCCCAGCTTTGACGCTCAGAGGAATGCACTTTGCTATTGTACATACACTGGGCACTGTCTAAGGGAGCTGTGGGTAGACAGAAAAAGAAAATATTTCTGGAGCATTTTCGCCTTTTTACCAACAGAGGGATTTGAGAGCCTTTCTCCATCTGCAGTCTCTGGCAATGATGTAGCCACAGGAAGCTAAGGGTGTGTGTGTATAGTAAAAATGGCCCTGTGGATGCTGTGTCGTGTTTAGCCAATGGTTTTACACAAGGCACATTTTCCAGGAGAGGCTCACTGAAACACAGGCTAAGAAATCTCTTCCAAGGCACCAGAGAGATGGATCTAACACTGGACTAAAGTGATCATCTGCTTAACAGCTCAGAGCTACACGCACACCAATTTGGGTCAGGAAGTCAAAAATAACATAACACCAGATTGAATTTAAATTGCATGAGGCTTATAAATAAGCAGAATATCACTGTGGTGCCTGGGTTTATATTTTCCTCTTTTGGAAAGCACTGTGGGATCATTAACGTGTGTAAGCGGTTAGGCAGGTGTTGCTTTTATATCTCATCTGTAAGGAAAAGCTTCCAAAAAGGTAATGGCTTTTAACTGCGGGCTCTACAGAGAGATAAGATGCCACTTATGGATGAACCAACCCTGCTCTTCTAGCACAGGAGGTTTCCCCCTGTGACTGTGGCATATCCAAGGCTCTTCCATCCACATTTCTGGTCTGGCCCACCCTAGTGCTCACTTCTAATCAGTTCATTTGTCCTAATATCTATTTATTGTCTCCCGAGCATTTTAAAATGGCAATAATCACACAGCTTGCCTGCTTGCTTTCAACCATGCTGGAGAAATGACTTTATTGATGCTGTGACTGTAACGTTCTGTGTGTGTGTGAGCACGCCTATGCATGTGTGCTGAGCTCTGACAAGATTACAGTCGGAGATGGTCTGACTATAGGCTACATCCTATTTAGGCTTCTGCAAAGATTAGAAAGAGAAATCTCCCTTTTGTCTTTGAAGCATGAATGAATGCTGAGCTTTCAGCAGTCTGCAGACTGCTGCAGTTCCTCTGAAAAATAACAGCAACTTTTAAATTAATGATTTACTGTTAAAACAAGAGATAAAAAAAATATGTCACTATCTGTACTCCCCTCTCCCCCTTCACCCAGCTGAACTGTACTGGATATTGGATCTCTTTTGTTGGCAGAAATTCTAGTAATCTCTAAAGGACGTGCTTTTTCTGCCTTCTCAGGCTACCTCACTGAAGAGAATTCCAAAGATTTCTGGTAAAGCTTTTTAACATAGGCAGCAGAGCTCCCCTCCTCATACCTCCTCCCCCAGTATCGTTATAATTTACAGGATTCATATGACCATGTAACTACTTTGTGATTACATGGAAAATACCTTACAAATACATAATAATCACAAGTTCATGCAGATTACTTAGTAAATACATTTGAAGTAGGAAAATAGTTCAAAGATTAATTATCCCTTAACTCACAGTATTTAAATTATTTTCCCCCAAATGTAAAAATGTATTTGTAGTGACTACAAGGCTGGTGGAGAAGGGGTTATGATGGTTCTGATCTGAGAGGAAAAAATGAAATTTGACAGGCATGGATTATTTAAAGCATGCAGACGTGAGCCATATAACCATTACACTTTGATGCAAATCATAGAGGAAAGCACAGGAGGGATGGCCTGTACAGAGTAGTAGTGGACAAAGTTAGGATTTCCTGCCATTGACTTGAAATTTAAACAAATAATCATTTAATGGCAGTGCAGCATTACATTCCTTGTGGCATGCATTAATGTCAGCATCTGGGACCAACATTTTGACAATTCTATTAAAATGCTTCACCATTCCCTATCTAACACCTGTTAGCTCTAATTTTCTTTCCTGAGACGTACATCAGTAGACAGTGTAGATTCCAAATCATTTATCACTTTTAAAGTGCTTCCATATGAGCTTTTTGGGGGGCTTATCTTGGCCTTAGGAAAACCTTTTCTGAATGTATTAAAATTCAGTACTTAGAGGGGGAAAAAAGTGTAGACATCAATGTTTCATAGCATTCATGTCTGGTAATTATTAGCCTAAATTATGGCTCGCACATGACTTGACAAAGTGGACCATGCATTTAAAAAAGCTTCTCACTAGACATGCACTGCTCAATATGTTCCAAGTTATTGAGATGTCAGTCAGTAATCATAAAGCAAACACCCCTCACTGAAAGGACCCTGCTAAGAGGGCTATGAGGCCTGGGGGACTACCTAAAAATGTCAGAAATGTTACAGTCTAAATGGATGACATCAGCAAGAGAACATGTGTTTCAAAACATACGCAATTAGCTAATACAATAAAATGCAAATCCTGGAACACGACAGATTTGAGAAGCAGTACCTGGGAAGGAGCATTTAAAAACAAACCGAAATGTTCTGCTCTGGAGAAGGAGAAAACATTCATATATAAAAATATATATCTATATCTATAGATATAGATATTTAAAAATATGGGAAATGTGAAAAATTATTACATTGGTGGTTTTATATCTGTGCATTGTGGAAAGAGTAAGAAATGTGTTATATCCTTTATCTACCCATACATAATAGGCTTGACTATCATTATGTATGTTAAATCACTCCCTGTGTTGCTCCTATCATGCAAAACAAGGTGTACTGTGAATTAATGCAGTATTTGTAATCTCTCACCTTTTACAATGCTGACCACAAGTTAATCAGCTTGCAGAGATGAGTGTTATGTACAGTGTTTTAGAAGTATTTGCCTTTCCAGTGTGATATCCTTACATGAGAGATAAGACCTAACCTGTTCCCACTAAGGTATATGGGAATTTTGCTGGTGATTTAGGTGGGTAAAATAATGGGTCCACATGGAGTACTTACACCAAGGGCCTCTGCTGTAACAGTGCAAGGTGATGTGACGTCCAGGAGAGCAAAGACAGGCACTTCAGTCTGGACTGTCTGATTTTTTTTTAATACAAATTTTGCTTTTATGGTCTGAATCTGAAATGTGCTCACAAGTCAGCCACTAAAAACTTTTGAACATCTTTGGAGCCATTTGAAGAGCCAGACTTCATCCCTCTGCATTTTTTAAAGACACATGCAAAATGCATACAAACAAAAAGCAGAAAACAAAGCACATAAAGCAGCTGGCAACAACTAGAAATGTATATATCTGTGGACAGTTTAAAAATGTCCATCAGCTTACGGATACGCACCTTTACTTTCACACGTCTACTGTTTACTAAATAACATTTCAGCAGTTTTCATCTTATAAGGAAAGTGTTTGAAACTTGGAATAAGTGCACTTAATTAAAGGAAGGCTGTGAAAATGTGCACTAATCTGATATGACTAATAGCAAAGTGCATGAAATTGCTAATTAGAATTTCATTAAAGGTGCTGCTTTATCAGACTGCGAATATCACAACCTTTAAAATTCTTTCAGGAAAGCTTAATTCCTTTTCAAACAGAAATATTCTTTAAAGACATTTGATTTGTTCTGAAGGAATTTGTAGCTTAGACTGAAACATAAAATGTTGCCAATATTCCACGGGAATAAAATTTGAATAAAAATACGTATCAGGTACTTTCTTTCATCAGGCAGATGAATAATTTTTCTTGAAAATATTATTGTTCAAATAAAACAATCAGCTAAGAAAAATAAAGTTTAATCTTTAGATTATTTCAAGCATGATTTGTTTTTATGCCTATACTGTAATATTTGATATGTTTTTGCTTAAAAGGAAGAAAGAAATAAAAAGCTTGCTTCAAAAGTAATGTATGAACAATAAAAAATGCAGCTATGAATGTAATTTTATAAAAGTACATAAGGTTTTGGAAGTCCAGAAAGAGGAAATTAATTGTCTACTTTGATTTAAAAAAAATACATCAAAAACTAATATTCTTTGTGAATCGCCTTCTAACAATTTAAATGGAAGAAAAAGAAAAATTAAAGAAGAAAAATTAAATACAGAAAGATCTGTATTTTTAAGGTATTGTTGAAGAAATTTCCAAACTTTGCACAAATGCCTGTATTTCTATACTTAGCTCAAATATTAATTCATTTTACCTCTTTTTACCTCCTTGCTAAGTCTTAAAGCTTACTGATTTCTCTTTATTTTATTTCCCCTCACCTCTCTTGTCTGATGACAGAGTTTCTCCCCTCAGATTTATTGTTAATTTTGGAAACACACTTTGCCTTCGGTGATTTTATTTGAAGCTGAACCTTTTGCCCAGCCACCCCCTCGATTTGCATTCCTCTATTGCTCTCACTGCATTTGATGGGGCAGTTCTTAATTGCAGCAAAGCCCCTGTCATACTTCCAGGATGCTGCAGCAAAGCTCACCTTGCTTTCAGGTTCACTGTTGCTGGGGGAAGAGCTACTCCCCATCAGTTTTTGGCCCCTAACTCTTAGGAAATGTCCTGAGCCTTCCTCGGTCAGAGCAGGTTCCTGGTGCCAGCAAAGGGCTTTCAGTCACCAGGTCTGTAGTGAATTTGTACGTTTGACAAAATTCTCATTTACTCATGTGCCACCCTGTGATTTTTGGCCTAGCAATCAGAGGTTTGCTTGCATAAGCAGAACAGGATTGGGGCTTAAATAGCTTTGTTCCTTTTTTCCTTGAAATTTAAGTTTACCAGCAGAGGTAACTGATGTGAGGCTTTCCGCAAAACTGAAGATCATTGAAGCAGCTGAAGTTTATGTGTATTAAAAAAATATCCATCAAGGCTCCCCATTTGTGGACTGTAATTATTGCTATTAATACTAGAAAAAAAAAAAAAAAGAAAAAAAAAAGAAAAAGATGTACTTTTGCAAGAATTATGTATTCAGAGCACATTTTTAGAAACTCAAATTAAAAACTAATCAATGCAAATTTACATGACAAAAAGATTCTTGGAAATGGATAAAGAGTGAACAGAAGAATCTTTACTTAGGAGATAGTATATTATTACTTTGAGCATTTTTTAAAATCACATGTCAATTACAGTTTGGTGTGATTTCAGCTCTTGTTATAGGTATTTTTGTGCCAGTAGGTACTTTATCAGTTGGACAAAGCAACACATAAAAGTCATTTCAGCTTTCTTCATAAATGTGCCAACTTTCTTTATGTACATTTGCTTTCTACAATAAATACATTGATAAAAAATCAGTCTAGACTGAAATAAATGAAAATTATGCTTATTAAATCTAATGTCTGGTGTCAAAAGTGAGGTGTCAATCTTACCTATCGTACTTCTAAGCAAGGCAAACAAAGCTGCTAATTATAATATTTAAGTTTAAATATGGAATTATTGTTCAAATATAGAAAACAATGGTGCAGTTGTTCTTTCTACAGCTATATGATTAAGACTACTTATGTCTCATTTTATGCAAAATAAATGACACATGATTGTGATTTAATTCATGCAAAGTAAATGTCTACAGGGATTTATGACAAGAAAAGCAATAACAATCCATACCTTGTTACTTGTCAATAACTGCATTCAGAACAGTGGTGAGTAGTGAAAAATAAATAAATGCTTAGAAAAACCCATGCAAACGCCAAAGGAGTTGTGTGCAATAGTTTACATCATGTTAATCTAAGGCTGCTGGTTGTAATACAGTGAGTGTAATAAATTAAGGTAGTTCTGTACCATTCTGCCTTATTTTATTCTCCTTTTTACAATGCCATCGCTCCCAGATTCAACGTGCCTCGATCCCCATTGCTGGCAACACGATTAGCACACTCCATAAACATGACAAGCTGCGTTTAGTAAACTGTTTGCTGAGCAAAGATAAGACGCTGACATTTACAATTTCGTTCTTCAGAAATTATAAGACGGATACGTTTTGGTGTGCAAAGGAAAACAAGAGCAGGAAGAGGCTCTGGTTGTTCCTTCTTCCCGAGGCGAGGTGAGGCGTGTGTGGTTTCCAGCTGGCAGCTGGTGCCGGCAGGGGACTGGCGAGGGTGGAGTTGGGGGTTGGCCTCCTACACGACCACAACACTCCAGCATGGGCAGGGAATGTCCTCATCACCCTTCTGGTTTTGACCGTATAAAGTAATAAGAAGAAAGTCTTGATGTGTCCAGTTTAAATGGGATTCAGTTACTTAGTGGGAGGGGGGCAGTTGCCACCAGCATGCCGTGGGCATCCACGGGACCAGCCCTGAGTGCCTCGCCTGGCACACCACGTGGCCACTGTAAACGGAAACTGCTGATTTTTTAGGGGTGAGATTAAAAGCCAGAAAACTGCTTAGAGGGATTGCTCACCCAGTGTTGATCGTGGAGCATGATGTGAGGATCTTTCCAGCTTTAAAAGGAGAAGTTGTTTGAAGGTAGACTTTAGTGGGTTGTAGGTGCAGGAATGATGCTGAGTCTGGCTTGGGGTAAAGTAGCCAGGTTTGTTTGCAGGATTTACAGAGTTTGCACTGATCTGACAGAAAGTTGTCTGCTTAACTCCAAGGAATGTGTGTACTCATGCTGTGGCCGGGGCACCAATTTCCGCAGGTCTGTACAGCTCTACTCAGCAATGTGGAGAAGTTTTGTTCCTTTGCCATATTCATTCAGTGTTTGGCCTGACTGACAAAAATCAATCACAAATAAATGTATCTGGCTGTACCTTTTTATTACTCAGCTTCTGTTCACTAGACTTCACTGGGAACCAGTAGCTCATTACATGGAAGCCAGTTTCCTAGAAGGACACATAGTTTCATGTAATCTTGAGATACACGGTGTGATGATCTCAAAATGGTGACCATCACAATGTCCAAGAAAGCACTACTCAACTGGCCCTCACCTCTTAAAATACTGCAAGCATGGCTTTTAATGGAAGGTACACACTTTCTGAGGACCTTATAGATTTCATTCCTATGCTCCACTAAAAAGCTGGTCAGAAAAGATTGGATATTCCTTGTTCTCCCTTGCAGTGGCAGAAGCATTATATCTGCTAATTATGTTTATAGCGAGCCAATATTCCTACATCTTTTGTTAGAAGTGATGGCCAGTAGCACAGAAGTAGCAAAGCAGTGAGAAAGAAGAAATAAGCAGGACCAAACATAAGCTTTTTGAGGCCTTGTGGGTTATTCTCAATTCCTTTGAAAATCTTGCTTTATTTTTTCCTCTATTTTATATTTTCTTACTCAGCCTCCCCCTGCACCTTGTCCTAGATTTGCTCCTTTGTCTTTCTTCCTGTGTTTCTTTCCTTCTTGTTTTTATGCTTTCTTCCACATCATTTTACTTATCACCCACTACCTTTGTTTGACTCTGTCTCAGGCCTGATGGCTTCCTTCTGTGCAAATCCAATGGGCTTTTGCTTTTCCTCTTCCTCCTTGCCACATGCAAGAGACTTTGTGATTGCCATCCTCATATGAACATACTGTACAAATACCTGCTAAAACTCATTAAGATATTGATGCTGCTCAAGTTCACTGAATGAGCCACTTCCCCTGTTGCCTTTGGACACCTCAGGACAAACTTCTCAAAAAAAAAATATTTTTGAGTAAAAAGTAAAGCAGACTATTGTTTTGAGAAGATAACTTATTTTTCCCCACCTTTTGCCGCATATAGTTAGAAACTCCAGCTCTGCACACAAATTGCCAGAATCTGTATTATTTTATCCTAACCTTTATAGGCAATCCTGAAAGCCTACCTAATCAATCAAAGATCATAAAATATTAGACTGAATACTGCAAAGTTCTGCTTTATAATTCACATAACAAGCTCCTAAATAATTCAAATAGCAAACATGTCCTGCTACTCAGTGATGGGAGGTTGTTTAGATCAGCCAGAGAATGTCGACACATGCCACATCTCACAGATCTACCGGATTTCAGGAACCCTATTAAGTTAATTGCTGGTTTCTGACAGCAGAGAGCATGCTGGGAGCAGGGTGATCTTTATTAGCCTTTCAGGCATTTGCAAACATCAGACATTCTGCCCCTACTTGTATATACCAGGCACAGCATGGAGAATGCAAATCAAATTATGAGACAATAACTGGTGTTGGCATCACCTTTGCACTGGATTCATTTGTGAATTAAAATAAAGCTTCTGATGTCAACTGCTTTGCCCGTTAGATTTACGTGCAATGCCATATACATGTATATATTGTAAAAGTCTAATAGGAACTATCAAGCAATTACATCATTTTGCACTGCATATGTAACACACATAAAAAGGTAATCAAACTGTGGTGCCTCACATCTTAGTAATGGAGGTGTTTTGAAGGCTATAAATAGACAAGAAGCTTCAGAGTAAATTAGCAGCACAATATAATTTTCATTAGGTACCTGCCTTGTAGTATGGATGTGCACAGGTGCTCTTTCTTCTTATACATGTTTTAGACCAATGTTTTGATTTCTAAATACCCCAAACACCCTTTTGTTCGTGATTTTTATTTTCTGACACTACTTTTTAAATATCTACTGGTTTCAAAGAGTCCTAGGAGAGAAAGAGGAGGAAAAATAAGAGGGAGTCTCTAAAATAATTTGAGATGAAGTTTTAACTATTCATTCCTGGCCTGATCCAAGCCCCCTTGAAGTAATTTAAGAGTTTTGAAGATAATTTTGTGGTCTTTGGCTCACATGTATAGCTCTATTAATTCTACATATTATGGACCACCCGGTTTTCAGCTGGTGTGTCAGCTTCATTGTAATCATTCTAGCTAAAGATCTTATTCAGATACAAATACAGGGAGAAGTAAAATTATTTAATTATTTAAATCGGTAATTATTCCTGTTATCCATAAAGCTGTATCTTTTAATCACAGAATCAACTTGTCAAACAGAATGTAGATTAAAATAACAGTTGCATTCAACAATGTTGTAAGTATGATGCAAAATTCAGTTACTTTTCCAAAATCAGCTAATGTAAAAAGAAAAAAACAATATTTAAAATGCCAGTCCACTATAGGCATGTAGAAGTCTCTCTTCTTCCTACTCTGGACTCATCACAGATTCACAGTTTAATTTTTGCAGGAGTCCATGGAGCATTGTATTTCATGGCTTATCTCTTCATTAGCCACCACAACAGCGGGCAGTGTTGTTGCATAAATATTACAAACACATTTCCCAGGCATAACTGATATTCTTTGGAGTCAGTACTATGCATTTGAGGTGTATGAAAAATTCTAAATTGTATTTGATAGCTTCCAAATCTACTTGTTTCATTTAATTAAAAAAGCCATTTTAAGAGTAAGCCAATTCACCATAAAAGTACAACTCCTCTTTTGTGTGTCTGTGTGTTTAAATATATATATATGTATGTATATGTATATATATACACACATCTGCAGGAGCATGCGTTCTATATTGCTTTGAAAGATGCTAAGTGTGGAAATTGTAAAAGGCTGACAGAATTCTGCAATTCACTGAGGATGGGGACATTGTGAAGATAGAACCAGTACATTCTGCTGCTTCTGAGACTTCTGAAAACAAGTGTTTCACATAAGACAGAACACACATCTTACCTCTCCCATTATGCCAAAATATACTCTTGTATTGGAGACAGTCTGTGTGAACCCATGAGGTTAAGACCTTTCCAATGGCTAGAAACAGGAATATAGAAGTGTTATTTACTGCTGCATCATCAGGCATTGAATAAATGCAAAGGTGCAGGCTTCCCAACAGCTATCTCCCAAGTCCCTTGACACTTCAATCTAACATATATTTTAGTAATTGGAACCTTTTCACACAGAGGTTGTAGTTGAAAGTTACTGTAATAATGCTCTATTTGCAAATATCCCTTTAAAAAACAAAAAAACCATTAAGTACTTTCATGTCCCTGAGTGGTTACTTGAGAATTGAGCAGCAGATGTAAAATTTACACTAAAGTGCCTCTCGCAGGCACTGGGTATATGTATGAAATGGCTGAAATGTATGATAAGCCCTCTTTACCAGCGAGTCAGTGAGGGGTTTAAGGCTGCAGCTTCCAGCCTGCTGCCATTCAAAAGGTAGGTGGCGAGGTAAAATCTTCCATGTCCCCTTCTGTAGTTTTCTTTATCCACTGCAAATAACATAATAAAATCAGTCTAGCAACATGCGTGCACTGCAACCATGTTTGATGTCTCATGAAGGATTCAACTGTGCATATTTTGCTGGAGGAAAAATGTGTGTTATTTATCAATTACACTTGTCTCCTTTCCAGGACTGCCAACAATAATGTAATGCAACATAACAGAGCAAGATGACAGATCACTGGGTCTCATGCCAGTAAGTGATCTTTGATAATGCTAAGAACTAAATATAAAATCAGGAACTGGGGAGATGCAGAAGTTATGCATCTTTTGGACTGCTTCATAGTTTACTAGAAAGTAGAGGGTTCTGAAACTTTGAATTCAAGAAACCGTGGGCTGTGGAATCTAAAATATTAGGCACCCAGCAGAGGTTTTATACAGTAGTTTCCCCTAATCTCAGAAACATCTGTTCATTTTTGAAAGTAAATCTGTACACAGTTCACATTTCAAGGAGGGTCAGATTCCATTCTTCAATTTCCTTTTTGTGCGTGTGCGTGTGTATCATTTATTGTATTTGCAATCAGTGTGGGTTTTATCCCTGCTTTCTTTTTCCTCCTGGTGTTGCCTATCCCCTTAAATTAAAATGTCTCATTTTCCAATCAAGTCATGTGTAAATGAAAATAATTTTACAAGTGTCAGCATGTGATATTCCCCTCTTTGTGAAAAACTGGGAGCACCCCAAGCAATGCGAAGCATAAAATACCTTCTGGAGAGAAGGGAAGGGATTTTCCTTGTACTTGGAAGCTGCAGCACTTCCAGGGCACATCAGCTGATTGATTACCATTCAGTCTACTTTGTTTCCATTCATAGCACAAATAAGATTTATGACAATTTAGAGCTGAGATGAAGTTTTGAAGCTTCATTTGATTTTTCTGCTTCAAAGAAGGAAGGCCTCCAGAACAGAGGCACTGAGTTCTTACCACACACAATCGATTTTTCTGGAGGCAGCTCTTCCCATTCACCAACTTGACTGGAGGCCCTTTTTCTAGGAATGCCTTCCCAGTAATTCAAGGGCTGGCAGTGAGCACAAGGAGATGTTACCTCCTAAGTTTCTTTCTTTTCTCCTAACCACTGGTGTTGGTGTCCAGATTGCCCAAGGCACTGAGGATTTGTTTCTAAACATATTTTCAAAGTCTGGTTGTCTGATAGCCGTAGAAGGATTGTCTCTCCCATTTCAGTTTAAGCTGCAACAAACAAATAATAAAAAGTGCTGGACAATCATATATTCTCTTGGTAATAATCTAAACACATTTTCCCTGTGTTAATACAACAGCTCAACACAGCAAAGAGAAAAGAACTTGTTTACACAGGCTTTTTAATTTTTAGAGCACTTAATGAGTGATGCTGGAGAATTACTGCTGGTCCAGGTCCCCAGATCCTGTGGGTAGTGCTAGAAAGCATCCCAAGTATGTAAGGAGAAGAATAGAAACAAAATCTTTGTGTGAGAAATCACTTAATTAGTTTTTGGTCTTTTAGATTTTTTGCTTGATTACTATTGATTGGTGAGTCAATTGTCATGGAAGCTAATAATTTCATGAAGAATTAAGGTCAGGTAATTTTGAACAGCAAGACAGAACCTTAAACTGGACTGCTCTATGCATTTGGTGTGGAGACCTGACCTCTCCTGTTAATCAAACAGACTGTTGAATTATGTTTCTCACAGGCACTGGAGGCTTTATTCCTTATTACAAATTATAGCAATATTGGCTGCAGCGCATCAGCTTCTGAATCACTATGGCTAGATCCAAGTCTACTAGACTGGATCACACCCTGTGAGGCTGGTGCAGACAGATGCAGTTGATTTTGGTCATCACTGTTATGTTTGGCTCCACAAGCCAAGTGTGTGTCTATGCAAGTACATTGAAAGTATGCCAAGACTGACTTTGCAGTTCAGGGTCCCTTGACCATAAGGGAACCAAGCCATACCAAGCACACCCTCTCCTGTCAGACAGTGGGTTCCAGTAGATGCAAATCCATGTGTTCGCTGCAGCTAAGCACTGACATATCTGTAAAGGGTTGTATTTGATAACAAGGAGATGTACAAGTAGGTATAATCTTCTCTCTCCTGGCATTTCAAACCACTCTGTCTTTCTTGTTCTTCCAGCAGCCTCCTTGTTGGGCAATATCAGGCATAGGACAAAGCTTGTAAATCTTTGCCTGCAGGAACTTTAGAGATGTAGGAACAAATGCTAAGAATGCTCAGGCTTTAGGGAAAGGCCTGAGGTCCTTCAGGACTTTAATGTTCGTCCCTGAAAGCCTTTTGGAGACCAGACAAAAATATTTGGCAGTACTGAATGAATCAGATACCACAGAGATATCCAGAAAGATGAGTGTTGATTTGCCTGTTTCTCCCTGAAGAGAAGGGGGACACACACAAGGGAAATGAGTTGTTGTTTTTCTTGTTCAAAGGCCATGGTGAATGACTGCAGTAAAATGTATCAACTTTCATGTTTTGTGTAGCTGTTTATATGGTTGATGAGAAATGTAGAGGTTTGGTGGTTCTTTGACAGCTCTGGGACCTTGGAATCGTGTTCACAAGTAACCATCACAATGGTAGCCAGGAACTGTCAATTTAGAAAAAACTTTATCTGAAGTGGGTTTTTTTCCCAGCTGATGGGCACATTTTAGAGCATGCAAGAAGACATTCCTAGCAGAGGTGTTTAGTGGTAAATATTCTATTATGTTGGAAGAGGAAAAATCACCATAAAAAGAGCATATCCTGGTTCAAGAGGAAGATATTTTAGTTCTGATGCCTACTCATCCCTGTTGTTCTAGTAATATATAACTCACCCTTGATAGAGAAACAATTCTCAGTCTACTAAAATCATGGGCCTGAAAAACAAAATGCAAATGCACTCCTGAATCTTGAAAATTACCTTTTTTCTTTGAATTGAAAGTATTCAGATTGTTCGAAATACTAAAAATAATGCCATAAAGTAAAAGAGGGCCTTGTCTAATGGTCAAATTTTCCTTGGCCAAAGTTCATTTTGGGAGAAATTTCCTCATGAACAAATCTAAATGAAATATTTCTCCTTATGACTGTCAAAACCTTGTCATGGACACAGTACTGTCAATGAAAAAAAAAAAAAAAAGATCATTTTCTAGATATAAACTAGAAGAAAGTATGACTTTATTAAAAAAAAAAATAATTTCTTAATTTCAAACTTTTCTAAGAATTCCTCATGTTTCTGTAGGCTGGAAAAGGAGAGCTCTGCATTAAGACTGATTTTACAAAACCAAACCCAGATTAAGAAGATTGATGAAAGCAATGTAAAACCACCTCAGTTTGCTCAAAACTTTTATCTGTTTTCCCCTTCCACTCTAAACTTTCATGGATGAGATAAAATAGAAACTGAATCCAAACAAGCTGGTTTTGCAAAAGCTTCTCAGCGCTTCTCTAAAAATAAGATTAAAGAAATCCTCTAGGCTGCAGGAGATGACTTTATCTTGTTACATTGCAAACCTCATTCCTTTACTTTAAATCTTCTTCTCTCTTACTAAAGATAACTAATAGGGATGCTGAGAACCATTGTATTCTGTTGACATCTTTAAACATAAAGCAAGCTATCAATATCTGGCTTTCAAGGGGTCTCTCTGCTACCGTTCTCAAGTACAAAAGTTTATAGTCATATCATTATGAGAAAGAGGTATTTTTACACATACTAATGGAATTTACTTTTGTGAATCTTATTGAGGAACCCGGGACATCAAGGGCATTATTGTGCTATGATTTGTGCTGGCGTAACACCCCTACCTTCAACAGAATTACATGTGATTTTCTCTATACTATCCTAAAGCAGACAGGGGTCCATAGATATGAGGATAGGACATGGGCAGGAGACAAAATTCTATGCCTTTTTAAGACAATTTTTGCTAATGAAGTAAGTTTGTTAAAATCACATTATATTATGAAAGAAAATTATGATACGGTGACTCTCCTGGAGCTGCATATACTTCTGTGAACCTAGTGTGGCAGGTCTAGACATTTGTCTGGACGTGTCCTGCATGTTGTTTAGAAGAATTCTTGTTTTAAATATAGTACTGATGGTAACAATTTTCATAGAACTGTCAACATGTAGGATTCTTGGCAAAGAAGTATCTGTCAGGGATGGAGGAGGCAATTAATTTATTTTTTTTTATTTGCCCCTGTGAGAAGTTAATGGAATGACACTAGGTTTGTAAATACCTGATATCAGATTCTGGCTCAGTATCCCTTCTACAGTTAGAACTTACAGAAAATGCTGACCGACACAATAACTTAATGAGGATCAACTAAAATCATCTAAGTCTCTGAGTACTTTCCCTGATGATGTTTTTCTTTGTTTTTATTTAGCACTGTGTGATGAGTCCATTTCACTATCTGACACCCTGTGGGCCAAGTGCATCCCTGTTGTAACAAGATCTCTCATATTTAGAGAATTACTTTGGGATGAATGTGGTCTCTTGTGTTTGCACTAAGTATAATACAGACACTAAACTGTGGATTATCATTTCCTAGTGGGAGATCTGTGTCTTGTGATGAGATTAAGGAGGATGCAGCTGTGAATGGGACCAGTTTGGCTAAGTTGTCCTAAAAAATTTAACTAGAGTTACTTTGGGTTGTGAAAAACTGGCTATGTGCTGCGTTTGAGAATAAGCTCCCACATAAAATCCTTGAAAAGCATGTGCAAAGCTCCTTTGTGGTAAAACAGAGCTGTTTTGACTAGCCATATATGTTTCCTGTGTAAATCCGCCACATCCTGGTCTATAGCTTGCTTGCATATCAAGTTTTCATGTGAATCAGATTCCCAAGGCATCTTTGCAGAATAATAAAGTCATACATGACCATGTAAACGATACCCCTGAAAAAGCCCCTTAGTCTTCTTTTCAAAGTTATTTCCAAAACCAGATTTACACATTCCGGTTTCAAAAGCTGCTCAGATAATTGCCAAAACAAGAGTGCTCCACTACACTCATCTCTAATTAGTAAAATCTGACTTTTGTCTTCCTGTGACAATAGCTTTGTGCGTCTCAGAAAAGGGGAGGTTTATAGGATACTGGTGATATTTATATTGAGATGGCATTTTTCATCATTTTACTTCAACTAAATTAAAGGCAATATTTCTCTTAATTTAAATAATAATTTGTGCATTCCTTTTATCATTACAATCCCCGAGAATGTGGAAGATACAAAATCAGTATAACACATTAGCAATAGATAATACAGTCTAAATAAACATAATAAGCTTTCCTATATGTCTCTAGACCAAGCCTTATCTAAAAATACCCTAATGAAGCTGAACCATCCAATTACTTGTTTCTTGGAGGAACCCCTTATTAATGACATTGCAGTGAGGGAAAAACATTAATTATTGGACACAGTGGGATCTTTTACATTCTGTCTAGTCCGGACAGCACCAATTAATACAACAATAATTATCAGCTACCATGGCAGGTTGGCTGAGCAGAGCTCCTATCTGCTGATTGGGTGGGGAATGTGGGACAGCTCGCAGGCTGTGCAGATTTCTCAGGCTTCAGCCTCTCTTATTTTTTGCATTGCTATGTGAAAACTGAATTCTAGAGATATTTAAGCAGGTGGATTACTCTATTGAGGCAGAAGCTGATCCTATGAGAAGGAAAGCACAGGTGCCATCATGTGAGGAATGCCATTTTCTCCTTCATCTCCCACCCACCTGCTGTCTGACTTTCTGTCGTTTGAGATTTAACATGATCGCTCTTTCGATAAGGTGAGTATGAAGGTGCAGGCTTTTAAAGTTGTCTGTTTGCTCGCTCCCTTGTCCTCTCTCCAGATACCTTAAAATGACAGTTTACAAATGCAGAAGCAAATGTTGACATGATTTATTGCCGGCACTATCGCTACAGTCTTGAAAGCGGAATACCTATTCTCAATCAAATTCAACCTGAGGCAAACACCAAGTATGGGAAACTTCAGCTCGAAAGGTTAAAGTCTGCAAAAGTTATAAGCGAGTGACTAGAGGGGGAACAATGGAAAGTGTTAGACAACCTGAATAACAGGCATTACTACTCCACTGCCTATAATAATAATAATTCACCTTTTATCCATTGAAGATAAAAGGACACAATGTGGGAAAATTAAGCTGTATAGACATCTTGGGGATATCTCATCTGAGATCACACACCACTTCTTTCTTGTGGTTATCATGATTTTATCAGAGCCACTTTGAAGTCTATATAGCCTTATATCTCAGTTATCTACATTTCATCCTGTATGTATTTATTGCAGATGGGCCTAAGCTGTTAAATTCAGATCCAAATCCAGATTCTGATTTTGAATTCCCTAAGGTCCGTAGCTAGCTTGAAGCTAGGGCTTTGGTTTGGAATCATCTCTATTTATGGGTAAGAAAAAGGGGTTTAATATATGCTCTCCCAGACTGCATAGCTCTATATATGTGCACACAGAGTTACTCTCACTCACGCGTACATGCAGGAAAAACAGAACGTGGCAATGTAAAGAAAAGCTGCCTACACTGTTATTCGTATTTTAAAGAAGGCCGAATTTATAAATGAGCCTTAGCTTTAACATTTCATGATTTCTGACTGCTTTCCTTTACAACCCTAACAAACTTTTAACCATACTTTAACATCTGGAGCTCCGGCACAGAGAGAGGCAGCCTCAGGTCTCCCTTGCATACAGGTTAATATTATAACCAAGCAGTGTATTTTACAGGGCCTTGTGCACCAGAGCCTGTTTTCTCAGTTACCTGTAGCCTTGACTCTAGCAGCAAGCAAATGATGGCACAGAAGTAAATAGGGTTATAGAAAACAGGCTGCCACTTTATTTAAAACTCAAGAGCAATTCCCAAGAGGAATGCGTGTCCCGTTCACAGGGAGGGGACACCAACCAGCTACACCAGGAACAAACTTCCCTTGTTCTGAGACAAGGCTGTGTAGGATAAGCAAGCCCTCTGTGTCTAAAGGGAACCAGAAATGCTTCTACCTTTTGCATAATACTGATGTGCTAATTAGGGCACTGATATCCTCAGAGGGCAAGCTCAAATCTGATGATATGTTCAAAACACACACTCTCCCCTCTCTCCCTCACACACACCGAGGCCAAGCACAATCAGACAGATACTGGAAGCAGAAATCAAGAAAAACAACTGCAGAAATAGTGTACAAAATGCCTGTCAAAGAGATCAGGTGTCATTCGTTTGTCAGCAAGCTGGCTGGTTATATGGTGTCACTCTATCATCAAAACATTACCATTTGCTTAGTGACTCTCTTAGCATGCTGTGTAGGGACACTGCAGACTTGCTCTATCCTTTTGTTCTTCATATGATCGTATGTTAACATACAGCAACTTAGAGATAGACTTTACAGTGTTGTCTATATTATCATCAACAGCCCTTCCCTGTTTTGTCATTTATAGCATTTTGTACTAACATCTCTTTCTCCCACTCTTCTGTATCACCTGGGCTCCCTAAACCTAACGAGGTGATAAAATGCTCTCTGCTAGGGATAATCCATTTTCCCAATATAACTTAATTCCTTAAAGCTTCACATCTGGAAGAGACTTCCAGAAACTACATCTCAGCACCAGGGAGCTGGCATTTCCAACTCTGAAATACCATTCCTTGAAAATAAAAACCCTTTGTCTGACTAAAGACACATTGTGTCTGGAAATGTGGAGGAAAAGGCATTTCCACAGCAAATGTTTCTTCTGATTATAAATATCCTGCTAAAATTAATAAGTACTAATAAAATGTCAGTGAAACTGGATAGGTTCCATTATATGTTAGAACCAAATAGGTATTTCTTCCTTCAGTAAACCCCAGAGCTTCTAATTTAACATTGTAAATATGATGTAACACTTCTGTCTGCAATAAATTGTAAGAAGGGACAGTTTTTAAATGATCCTGAAGTCTTGTTGCAACACATTTCATCATCCACAAAACACAGGAATGCCACGAGAGACAGTTTATCAGGAAATCGTAAAAAAAAAATAAAATACTTGCCTGTAGCATTGCCCCAGCTCCATTAAGACTCTGCAAAACTTCTCTTTCTGTACAGCATCACCTGTCAGATTATGGAGAAATAAGTAACTGAAGGGTCAACCACTGAGATCCCCTAATTTAACAGTACTCAGGGCATCCCATAATTTGCAGAAGACAGACACTGCTCTCATGTTACCAGATCATGGGCAGAGGCGTCAGGGTCCAAATTATTACACAGAATTACACAGAATTATTGTTGAGGCTGGAATAGACCTTTGAGATCATCAAGTCCAGCCTAAGACCTGAC
>WUAM01000287.1:15359479-15382680 GCA_024336885.1 Actenoides hombroni
TACACAGAATTATTGTTGAGGCTGGAATAGACCTTTGAGATCATCAAGTCCAGCCTAAGACCTGACACCACGCCACCTATCTAGACCATGTCACTAAGTGCCACATCCAATCTTTCCTTAAACACCACGAGGTCTGGCGATTCCACCACCTGCCTGGGCAGGCCATTCCAGTGTCTAATGACCTTTTCCATAAGGAAGTGTTTCCTAATATCTAACCTAAATCTCCCCTGGTGCAGCTTCAGGCCATGTCCTCTCCTTCTGTCATTGGTTGCCTGGGAGAAGAGTCCAGCCTCCACCTGCTTACAACTACCTTTCAGGTAGGTGTAGAGAGTGATGAGGTCTCCCCTGAGTCTTCTCTTCTTCAGGCTAAACAACCCCAGCTCCCTCAGCCTCTCTTCATAAGACTTTCCCTCCAGTCCCTTCACCAGTCTTGTCGCTCTCCTCTGGATCCGCTCCAGCACCTCAATATCCTTTTTGAAGAGAGGGGCCCAGAACTGCACACAGTATTCGAGGTGAGGCCTCACCAGTGCCAGACACAGGGGGAGTATCACATCCCTAGTCCTGCTGGCCACACTATTCCTGATACAAGCCAAGATCACATTGGCCTTCCGTGCCACTTTGGCACACTGCTGACTCATGTTCAGCTGGTTGTTAACCAGTACTCCCAAGTATCTCTCAACCGGTCCGCTGTCCAGCCACTCATCTCCCAGTCTGTAGCGCTGCCTGGGGTTATTGTGGCCAAAGTGTAGGACCCAGCACTTGGCTGTGTTGAACTTCATCCCATTGGCCTCAGCCCATCGACCCAGACTGTCCAGGTCTTTCTGCAGCATCTCCCTGCCTTCCAGGAAATTGACAGTCCCTCCCCAACTTAGTGTCATCTGTTATGGCATGTGGAAGTGTAGGACCACTAATCTAAATCAGTTTGGTGCTGCAGGATTAAAAAACCAGCTCAGCCAGTCACCTGCACACTTCCCTCTTCCCCATCAAAATGCTATAAACCAGTGCTCCTCAAGCTTTTTACTCCGTGTCTTGCTTTATCATACTCCAGATGTCATGCTCCAGAGGAGCGATGGGCAGGGAGGGGAAGGAATAAGGATCACAGAGGAAGTAGAATAAGGATGGATGAAAGGAGGAAACTGTCATACTGTAGTTGTTGGTCACACCGCAGTGGAGTTTGAAAAGGACTGGTAGAAGTTCTCCCACAATACATGCAGACAATAAAAATCATAAAAAGAGTGTGTCAAGGACACTGTTTAGTGGCATCATCACCAAGGGGTGATACAACACTGTAGGATTTCTTAGTACATACTCTGCCAGCACCATTAACTTGCTATGCCAAGATAACAAAGATAACCCACGTTCACATACCTTCCTCTGCTCCACTGCTAGAAATGAGATTATTTGACGGTCCGGAAGTGCTGTTCTGATAAGCATCCACATTTTTTTAATTCTCTTCCTTTGATCTCCCAAGTAATGCAACCTGTTCCCAAAAATCCCCCTTCAGATGTCACGCTCCCACACAACTATTATTTCCAGCAATCCATAAAAAAGGGAAAAAAGGAGTTTTTACAAGGATTAAGCCAAGAGTGTAACCTGGAAAATAAAAAACATCCTAAAGAATTATTTTAAACACTAGAGGAGAAAGTTTTCATCAAATCTTTTTAAAAAAGATGGGCTGATGAAAACATTTTAGTAAAAAAAAAAATTTATTCTTTGTAAATATTGGACTTTTCAAATATATGCAGCATTTTAATTCTCAGACTATTCATTTACTTCAGGTACCTAGCAACATGTCTCACAGCTGACACTGTAGCTTAATTACTGGTTCTGAAGCAGAACTAACTTGGAGACAAATCAACTTAACAGCAGAGAGATTCTGAGACAAGGACTGAACTGAAGAAATTGGCTTTGTCCAGTTAACCACAAGTATTTTTCCAGACACAAAGTATGAAAACATTTTTATTACTGTTTGAATATTTTAATGAAATCTGAAATGTACTGTACTCAAGTATAATGTTAAGTTGATGAATCACAAAATCTGACTCAAAATTTCTTGACTTTTAGTTGTCTACTTTTAGTAATGAGCCACACTATAAGCAACAGCACCAATTAATTTGTTTTCTTTTAAGAAGTCTCATGCCGTACCTAAAAGACTGTTGTTCTGTCTAGTTAAACACTCATGCATTAAAATGCTAATAATTAAACTGTTACGACTGACTAATGAACTCTGCCAACTATAAATGATGGTCTTGTTAGATTCACTGCACAGCAAGGCTTCCTTTGTACTGAAAAAGTTAAAGGTTAAAGAGCTCTTGAAAACAGCAAGCAGCATCTAGAAGCAATTACATTTTTTTCCTGGAAACTAATAGTTGTACAATAATGTTTCAATTCGCACTCTGAAAAAAAAAAAAATTACTATGAGCTCCATTCATCAGAGCAAATCTGCAGCTTTCTACACCATGGCAGGTTGTTAATTTGGCTTCTGCATCCAACTACTTGGCCTATAATCTAGTGTTTTGTAAAACCTTTTATTGATCCTGCTCATGGAAACTAAAAGGGCAAAGACTTGAGTCTGACTTGTGATATCTGTTGAGTAGCACTCACTCACATCAGGAAAACACTGTGAGATTGAATTTCAAAAGGCTTATGTGGGAGATTTACTTGGATATAGCGTTTATTCGCTAGTTGTCCCTGTGCATTGACTTCCAGACAATGCAGTCTCGGGTAAAAGAAGAAGACAGAGCTGGAACTTGAACTGTATGCATGTAAGGAAGCCTACTTGATTACATCTGTGACCACAGCTATACTTCTTGACAAATACCTCCCAGGTGAGAAGACAGGGGATTCCAGTGTGATCACTCAATGAAATTCTGAGTTTCAGAATCAAGACTTTCTTGTAAAACCTCATGTTCCTGGAAAGTAAGTAGAATCCCTAACTATTTTGCTCTTTTAAAAATGACTTGATCTTGATTGCCTCATTAAAAAAAGAGTTTCTATGAATCCTAGATGAAATATGACTAGTGGTCAGTGAAGCTGATGAGATATAATTGAACATGTACAGAAATGTTAAGGCTCAGAAAAATAATGTTTTAAATGTGGGCTTGTATTCATCTGCCAATTTCATATCTAAACATTGCTATTCATTTGACTATGCACTGAAGACAAGCTTCATCAAACCTACAGGAACATTAGCCACACTAAACAAGATCCCTGGATGTGATTTAAGCACGTGTCTCTGAATGAGCTGCATGTGAACAACAGCTCAGCTCTGACATTGTGGCAAGGCCATAGGAACCTTTGGCTGAGGCCCAGCAGCCGACAGTTAAGGGTGTTAACTTCTTTGTGGTATCTCCTGGTGTACCTTTGCTTTGTGGTAGGCTTCACAGACAACTGATGTTTCACTTGGTCCTCCCAGTGGCAACCCCAGTCACTGCTGCAGTTGCATAAGGATATAGCTGGATTTACAGTCCTAATGGATTTTCAGCACAAAAATATAGTAAGAGATATAAAGTAGGTGTCAAAGAAGAATGGCCCTGTTCTTTATTTGAGTTTTTTTAAATTTACCTGGTTCAATTACTCAAATGATCCAATAAGTTACTTTCTAAAGGTGTGCTAAGAACATATGGGTCCAACAGTTATATAGGCACTAGATGGATAAAACTGATCTCCATGAAAAATCTCCTCAAAACCAGGAAATACTTTCACAAAGGAAAGTATCCTCACATTTGAGTTATTGCAAACAGTTCTTGTTGGGAGTTGCAGAGTCATGCCAGCTGCAGCTGCAGTGTTGATATGATGTGGCTGCAAGGTGACTACTGCCAAACCTCTTTCTTTGGAGGACCCTCTCTCCTGAAAGACACTTGTCTTGTATGGGGGTCACAGCCAAGAAGATCTGCCTACTGCACCTGATTTACTGGTTGTATGTGCTAAAACTGTATTCCTAACACTAGCCCAACAGCACACCCTTTGGTGCCCTTCCACTGTTCTTTCTATTCTTTCAGTTATGTGCTGAAACAATGTAGTTAAAGATTTCCCTTGACTCTTTTTGCATTGGCCATACCTGAATTATTGAGAGATCTGTACATTGGAGAAATACTCAGCCAACTGGATTGCTGCTGAAAAAACTTTTATTTCTGAAAAGATGGACTACTTCTTAGAAGTTACTTCAGTAGCTTGTATGGTGAACATACTGGTTGTTGGAAAGAGATTTTACAATATCTCCCAAATATGTCAAACTGCCTCCAGTGTACCAAAAATTTCTTCCGGGAGTAGACATATCTCCTGATATGTCTACTTTTCTATGAACATTTGCTTTTGAATACTGCTGTGGAGTTATGAATATATAAATATACATATATACATGTTTGCTGAGATTCAGGAAAGGGCCAGCATGACAGGTCATGAAAAGTGAAATTAATTATGCTGCTCTGCCTCCTTTATAGTAAGGCACATGCCAGCATGCACAGGTTTTTGCTTGAGGTGCTTACACTGGTTGAGGAATGATGCTATACTCCCAGTGCCCATTTCATTTAGAAATAAAGTCCAGCAAAATTATAAAAAAAATTTTGCTTTTAATTATCTCACTGTTAAGAATTAAGCTATATAAATCTCCAACATCAAAACAACATGGCTTTATAGCATCTGTGCTTCCTTGTGGCACATTGGAAATAATAATAACAACTATAATAATGAAGGATAACTGCATTCTTTGGATGATATTAAAAATACCCGTGAGTCACAGATATTACATCCAAGCAGAGATTCACCATATCCAGCAGTGGAAGGAAGCCACCTGCTATTTTTCTTTAAGATAACTCTACAGAGAAAAGCTTCTGATAAGACAAAAACCATTAAACTCACAGTCCTGAGGAGGAAGTTGTATGTGGCATTTAGACAATAACCAGGAGCCAAACACTCAACTTCTCAGCCCTACACAGTCAATACAGGGGTAAAGTAATCCATTTACTCTCAACTTTTTACAAAAAGCTTATAGTATTGATACAAAATGGCAAGTGAGAGATGATTGTGAATGGGCTACTGGTGTGAATTATTTTAGGAACTGGCTGTTGTTCTGTTTTGGAAGTGAACCTTGTGAACTTGGCTCTTTTTCTGTGCAATACCGAAAAGCATGAAGGACATAGATGCTGATTTTTCTGCTCAGAAGATGGTTGTGCCACCCTTCTGACACTTACAGATACCCTCTTTATTGATCCCTTTAATACATTTGTGGCAGGGAACAGGGAAATTGTCTGAAAGAACTGGGAATACACGGGATGTCTGAAAGCTCTGAGTAACCCTCTCTTATCTCTTATTTTCATCTCTGCAGGTTTTCCAACACTGTGGTCTGGGACACACAGTACAGTTGACAAGATACCGTGAAGAAAAGATCTTTCTTCAACACGTTTGTAGCTGACAGGAGATAGGAAACACTCAGAATCTTCTTGGCCAGCAACTTATCAGATTTACAACAAAATGTTGTAAAGTCCAGGGAATAGGGTAATTTTGATTTGCCTTATTATATAATAGTAGGGTTAAAACAAGCCTCTGAAGGGCAGCTCAAGAAATAATATCTTCTGAGCTCTTCCCTGATCTATAACACTGGCAACCTGAAATGAGCAATAGTGTTGTGAGGACCTTAGTGTGGATTTTAAAACAAAAAAGATCCTTCAAATGTTAGAAACACTGGATAAAGGAAAAATATATGATACCAAAGTACAAACTCACTGGAACCCACTGGTTTTGAAAACTGACTTGATCAATATTTGGCTTGGTTTTGTGTAGGAGAGAATGTGGGGGAAAAAAGATCAGAAAGCAGCTTTGAGAATAGAACTGTATTATTTGAGAGAGGAGGTAGTAAAGATGTAGAGAATACCTGCAGGGAAAATTATTGGTCAGACATTGTTGTCCGAGACCTCGTGTGTCAGCATGATGGAGAAGAGAAAATACTTCTAGATGCAGCTACAGTATAAAATGTATTTCACTCCTTTCTATTTCCCAGCTTCCACAGAGGTTTCTCCTCGTTTTGGTATCTAACATTACACCAGATACATCAGCTAAGATGTAGTTCATAAAAACAACAACTGTAAAAAGGAACCAACTTTTATAGGGAAAAAAAAAAATAGAACATAAGTACTGGGGAAAAGTTTTGTGAATTGAGGCTAGCTTTTGAAACGTTCAGACCACCCCTAAAATAGCAGCTACAGTTCACAGGGGCCAGAGCTACACAAATTCCATCTCTCCCTATGTGGTAAGTTTAATACTTTCTTTTCTTATGCTTTAAGGACTTCAAATAGGGTTTGTGCATTTGACTCCTTTTATCTCTTTCATAGAGTTCTCTCTGCTTTTAAATCCCTAAGTATCTCTGTCCTCTCCCTGCCATTCCTTAACAGATCCAGGACAGCACAAATAATGCCTCTTGGCTTTGAACACATCATGGCAAATTTCACTGACAGAGGAAAGATGTATGAGCAGTTATCTGGGATAGTTTTACACCAATCCATCTATTGTATGCTATGTTCACAATCTTGGGCTGGAATGAATTTCAGGCAAAGTGTGTCCCTCGCAGACCACTTAAAAACATAATAGGTTCTGTCCGAAGGCCCAGTCCTATCTGATGCTAAGCACCTTACAGCATCAGGACCTCACTGAGAAATACTTCTCTTAAATTTCTTGAGGGTTGCAAAGGGCTTTGTCTCTTGACAATGAAAAGATGACAGGAAGATGGCAACAGTTTAGGTGTCTAAAATCCTGCACAATTCTAGGAAGAAATGACCCCATCTGCATAAAAGGATACCAAATCAATATGCAGAAAAGAAGAAGGAAATATTTAAAAGGAAGGGAAAAAAACCCCTTCTTGAATTATGACCTGACATATTTCTCTCTTGCTTCTGTTATCAGGATCTACATGCAGGTTTTTCTTGGAAGGCAACACTTGAAGGGACTCACTTGAATAAAGCTGAACAATTTCAACCTGCATTTTCAGGACTGGGGCTTTTGTAAGATATTCATGAGAGAGGCATATATTTCTTCTTCTGCATGGTGTCTGTCATTCTTCTGAGCATGGTATAAAACAAGAACTAATTATTGCAATACTAGCATGGAAATTCAGTCATTTACATTTTCTAGGTATTCTGTTTAATCAGTGTATTAAGGCATAAACTATTTGGTGTTTCAACAGTACTATTCTTAAATACTTTGCCATAAATTTTAGTCTTTGCTGGGAAAAACAATGGTTGCAGAAAAACAGGGACTGCTCTGCTATTGTATTATAATTCCGAATGCAGGAATTCTGTGTTTCTGCTAAGACATATTTGCATAATTTAAAAGGTCGAATTGTAAAAATTGTGAAATGCCTGCAGTTTATACTGCAAAACATTTGTAAAGTAAAGCAGATTTTTACAAATATTTTTTTAACAATGTATTTTTAAACATGCAATTCATTAGTGAAGGAAACACAGCTCATGTAATGAGGGATTGCTATAAGCAGATTTAATATATTCTAGCATTTAAATAGTATTGTTGATCATAAAAGATTAAATGCCCTTTGGTTTCAATCCTCTTATTAAAAGCAGCCAATTTATATTTCTCGAGTGTGGTAAGTAAGTTTGAACCAAAATGTAAATGCTTAACAAACTCCTGTGTATACGCGCACATAGGTGTGTGATGAAGGGATGGGTCATTTTTCCCAAAGCTCATTTGTTATCATTGTTCATTAACTATGTGGTTGACCTAAGATGAGCCTGAAGGATTACAGAATATTTGTCTAACTATTTAACAGAAGCTTATAAAATAATAGTATTTGTTGAACACCTCAGGTTTCCCTCCTACTGCCACTGTAGTCTGAAAACATGAAAGGACTGGATGGGATGAAAGCAAACGCAGTGGTGTTCAGCTGGGTTTAGATGTGTCAGTTCAGCTTGGTTTGAATAGGTAACCCAGTCCCCAGTGTAACATTAAAGGGAGTTTCTGAGAAACCACTGTCAACTGTCTGATTTCATGCTGATTTGTTTCTGGATGGGAGCTGCTGTTTTTCATTGGGTGGTTGAGTAGCTGGGATAATCAAATTCATGTCACCTGCAAGCAAGGGTGGAATGAAAAGCATGACTAAATGGGGAGGAAAGCCAGGATAGTGTTTCACCGTCACCTATGTCCTTAAAATACTGCTTAGACTTGCCATTACACTTGCTGTCTGTGTAGATTCTCATGGGAACACTGACAACTTAAGGCTCACAAAAGCAAAGCCAGAAAAACTAAGCAGACAGCAGACCCCTGACATACTGTTACCTTGCTTCATCATCACCAGTTTAGAGTATGTTTCAACAAGAGGGGACTGTGTGTCATCCTTCCACACACTCAGCAGCCCAAACCCCAGTGGTTTTTGGTGTGTAGCCCTATTTGGACAGGAGCGGTGGTGCACCCCTGACTCTGGCTATAAAGTGATCTTTACTAGTACTTCCTAGTGACTCTGCACTATCTGCTGCTGTCATATTTTAAAGAGACATATAACACAATTTTTTTCTACTTGGTTAAAAAAAGGAGTTTCATATCTTAAAAGAAAGCTGCAAGAATTCTACACTTGAAGCATGCTTAATAGGAACATAGCATATGGGAATTATCTACATTGATTCTGTCAGGATCTAGTGCATATGCTTTGGGTAACAGGCTTGCCTGCTCAGGCTCCTCTGCTTGCACTTTCCCTGTTAACTGAGCCTGAACACAAACTGCTCTTGTCCTGCCATGATGCAAGATGCCGTTTCATCAGCCTGTAACACTAAGGAGGGATTTCAGAGCCAGTCCCAAGTTTCCTGCTATAGCACAACTGATCTTTTGTTCCAGATTTCAACCAGACTGGAAGCCCATGTGTGCCAACCTTGCTCCTTCAGAAGCATAACTGGACACTGAACTGACTGGTAGGGTGTCCCATGTAGAAAGACCTTTCTGAGGGTGTGTCAAAAGTTGAAATCGAATTCCAACTTATAGTTTCTATATAAGTTTTAAAAAACACTCTTACAGAATCTTATCTGTGTGTGGACTGAACTCAGAATTTACCCGACCTGGATGACATAAGAGGACAGAACAGGACATGTGTTTGCCCAGAAATCGACTTTTAGATCTTCCTGAATATAATTCTTTGGTAGTTGAGTGTTCCTTGCTAGTTAAAGAGGTACTTCCTTTCTAAGCCCCTTTATGAGTTTCTAGAAAAAAACATACTCCTTTAGGCTGATACTTTTGTAGCTTTTGGAAAGTTTGGTAAAAATCCATATGGTTGGTTTTGAGCATGCTTTAAAGAATTGTTTCAGATGTTAAACTTGTGCTAGGGTAACTGAAAACAGTTCAAACTTGGCATGTAGTCTCCAGTGAGAAATGTGGGCTTGGATAAGTTGGAAAAAGAATTGGTTCAGAAAGAAAGGAGTTATAAACAAGTGGAAATAGTATGCTTCAGTTATCCAGATGTATGCCAGGCAAGCATAGACGTCTGGATATCCACATGCTGAAATGAATGCATCTGTATTTATTTAAATGTGTGATGTAATGTTCATGTGCAAACATCTCAGTAAATGGTAGGCATGTTAATTTTTCCCATCTCACAAAATAAATATAGACAGCACATGAGATATACATATATGTACAGTTTAGATGTGTCTGGCTGACCAGCGGCATGACCCAGAGATTTTGGACATCAGTGAAAAGACTTTTCTTGAATGTAATGGAATATGGATCAGAGTCCAATGCCCTACAATCCTGTTCATGTATTAAAAACCAGGAAGAGTAAATACACATGTAAAATGTTAAAAACCTCATCAATCCTTAAAAGTTTCCATTACACTATCTCAGATAATACTCAGTGCCAACTGTGATGAATTAACGTTTCCACAGCCAGCAAAGGCTGTTCAAAATGCAAAATGTAATATATGATTTTCTTGATTCAGAATTTCAAAACACAACCTTTTAAACAGAGGTTCAATCATCAAATCCACAGGAGAAGTAGCTCTGGGTTTTCTTGCTGAAAATCCAAATTAGTTGAGTGCCAAATCTTCATATGCCTAAAGCTGGTGTCACTCCACTGACTTCAGTGGAACTATGCTGATTTACACCAGCTGCATGGCTGGCCCATGAATATTTTCAGTTGATCTAGAATATTTTATATATTATATGAATTTTCTTTATGGATTACATGGCAAAACATTTGTTCTCAGCTTCCATTATGTCAGGCTCTGTGAATTTATTTTAATTTGGGACCATTCCTGTGGTTCTATTATCGCACAACTGAGTAACTTTGCACTCGTAACATGATTTCACTGCACACTCTCCTATCTCGGCACTCACAGACATCCTAACAGAAGAATTACTATCACTCCATCCATCCATAGGAAGTCATATATCGGCATGAAAGGGTGAAGCTGCAGCTGCTGTGGGAAACATAGCACTCAATGTCAGACTGTTGGTCGTGTAAAAATTTCCACCATAACACTATGGTAAGATCAGTTCCTTGCACGCAGTTAGGTTAGTGGGGTTTTAAAGTTAATCATGCATGTTATTATTCATCTGGGAATTTATGCTGGACACTTAGCACTTTGACACAAAGGTAAATAGATCCCACAGATGCTGAGTAGGGGGATAATGAGATTTTATTAAATAGGTGATCTTCGCCTCTTGTAGTGGCACTCACAGGTCCCCTTTGCTATGCAGTATTTTGTTTGCAATAGCTCTGTCTCCTAACTACAACACACGAGGTTTGGGTTTATTATGGATTTAGTGAATACACTCAGGCCTTTCATCGCTAAGCCCCTGGGACATGGTAGGCAGGTGTGCAGCCACCTCCACAACACGTCTTTGGGTTAGGATGGACACCGTGCAGCCAGGCTTGGCATGGAGTGGCTGGATATGTAGACAGGGAAATAGCTTTTCAGCACCCTGGGAAAAAGTGATCCATCTTTCCAGCTACTGAATTCCATTTTGTGTGCAAGTAAATACAACTTATTTACATTATATTTAAAGAGAATGTATAAAGGATTAATTCCTGGCTAATATACATTCAAATTAATGCAGAATCATTGCAGAACTTGTAGAATCATAGAATGGTTTGGGTTAGAAGGGACCTTAAAGATCATCTAGTTATAACCCCGCTGCCATAGGCAGGGACAATTCCCACTGGACCAAGTTTCTCAAAGCCCCATCCAACCTGGTCTTGAACACGTCCAGTGATAGAGTATCCACAGCTTCCCTGGGCAATATGCTCCAGTGTCTCACCACCCTCAGTGAAGAACTTCTTCCTAATTTCTAACCTAAATCTGCCTTCTTCCAGTTTGAAGCCATTACCCCCCTATCCTATCACTATAAACCCTTGTAAAAAGTCCCTCCCCAGCTTTCTTGTAGGCACCTTTCAGTTACTGGAAGGTTGTAATAAAGTGTCCTTGGAGGCTTCTCTTCTCCAGGCTGAACTACGCCGACTCTCTCAGCCTGTTCTCATAGGAGAGGGGTTCCAGACCTCTAATGATCTTTGTGGCCCTCCTCTGGACCCTCTCCAACAGGTCTATGTCCTTTCTTCTGTTGGGGGGATCCAGAGCTGGACCCAGTACTCCAGGTGAGGTCTCACAACAGTGGAATAGAGGGGGAGAATCACCTCCCTCGACCTACTGGTCACATTTCTTTTGATGCAGCCCAGAATATGGTTGGCTTTCTGGGCTGCACTCACATTGTTGGCTGATGTCGAGCTTTTCATCAACCAACACCCTCAAGTTTTTCTCCTCAGGACTGCTCTGAATCCATACTTTGCAGAGCCTGTATTTGTGCTTGGGATTACCCTGACTCAGGTACAGGATCTTGTACTTGACCTCGACAACAGTTTGCTTAAAACCATCCTACCACTTTCTTGTGGTTTTTTCTGTAATTACATATAGCCCATACCATTCTGGGCCATAGCATGTTTAGCCTGTGTTAGTCATTTATTAATCCTCAACAAACTATTTGTCAGTTAAATGTTACAATAAAGCATGGTCGAAGGAAACGTAACGAACTTGCACAAGAAAGAGACTATTGGTCTGGCTCTCAAAACTCATGCGACCATCTGATAAAATTATCCTGAATCCAAATTCAAGTAGTTATGGCCCAAGATTGAGGTATATGGTCTGGTAAATTGGCAGAGGCTGAGAACAGTTACCAGCACCTGCCCAGATGTTACCTATCTTTGCTTTTATAAGCCTTACTTTCATTTACAGTTTTCTAGAAGAGAAAGTTCAAAGCAGCTACAACTATTTAATATGTGTAGATTTTCCTTTATATGCCAGAGAAATGAATACTAAAGAAATTTCCTCAGTCGTCTTAGCCTGCAAGTGCCATTTAGAAATCCAGCCAATCAACCTTGTTTCCTTAATACCTGCAGGCTTCATGGCATTAAGTACACCTAACACCCCATGAGGCAAGAAGTAGCATTGCATGGGGGAAATTGAGGCACTGAGAGGCTGAACGAGGCAGCTAAAGCTACACAAGCATTAACTGTGTCTTGCTGTAAGGACAAATGCCCAGGTCAGCCTGGTTCCCAGTGACCGCTCTCATCAGCTCTCTGTGCTTTCCTCTCCCAGACTGCAATATCTGCTGGAGCACAAACAACACAGAGGACAGACTATCTGCTCGCTCTTCCATTGATACATTAAAATAAAGACAAATATTGTAAGGCTTAAAGGCTTCACAGCCTTTAACAACTCAACATTAAACAGTCCAGCAGTTCCAGCAATGGTTAAGACAAGCCTGTGGCACCGGGAGACACAACGGGACTCTCTCTCTGTGCTACATATGTAGATGGGTATTAAGGACATGCATCTCTCTTCATCTAAAATCATGAATTTTTATGAAGTAAGCCCTGCTTTCCCATAATTCAGTAGGGTGCACTTTGCAGACCCTAAAGTGCTGTCACTACAGAAGGTTTCATTGCTTGCACCTGCTAAAACATTTGAGGTATTTGAGAGGCAGTGAAACACATTTGCTTTTCATTTTATCTGACTTTGAAAATCTTTGAAGTGTTTAATAGTAGTCCAGAAAAGATTTCTGCCTCTTAATCATTTACTTGTAGGGCACATTCTCCACTGGTAGCCTGTCAGGCAGAAAACGAGTTTAGCCCAGTTTTATTAAGTGCCACATGCCGAGTCAGTGTTCATTAAAGGTGTTTTAAGGTTTGAATTATGTAATTTATGAGAAAAAGAAATACAAAATTCCATTGTTTTATTAATATGCAGCACAGGATATACTGCTAATAACATACTTTTTAAACAGAAGTTTTATTAAAAAAAATGCTTTTATAGGGGGCTACAGATAGGCATTTAAAAATCTCTTTTTCTCTGTACAATAAAATTCAAACATTTTAATTCAATCACCATAGATTTGGAAAAAGGAACTATTCTTAACTTCTCCTTTTGGTCACTTTATACACTTTGTAGACAAAGGGGAAAATAAAATAATTGTTGGAGACTCATTTTTTTTAATAGAAATGACAGTATATGCTATTAAAAGTGAGCCAGTGTTAAAGCCTGCAGTCAGATATTAATTCACCCTTTAAACAAAGCAAAACAAACAAACAAAAAAGAAAAGAAAAGAAATGGTAAAGGAAAAAAAAAACAACCCAAAAAACCCTTCCACATTATAACCCCAGGAAACTACTTTCCAGAATTATTTTAAATTGCCCCCCACAGATTCACAGCTAACAGGATATTTTTAATTAGATGAAGGATGAACTAAATCTTTTGGTAGCCCACTAAACCATTTTTATGGCCTACATTATTTTAGTATTATAAATAGATTTTCTTAAGCATATGAAAAAACCACAACTTATCAAATACAAGGAGCACATTTTTCTTCCCAACCTATCTGGCTCAAGTTACCTGAGCCCAATCCTGGAGACCCAAGGTAGGCCTGATCCTGCAGCTGGCTCAGGCAGAGAAACTCCTTGTTCCCTGAGATGGAATCACATCCACCAAGGACTTTCCTTACCCTGTCTCTGTGGCAAAACTCCCCCCAGCATCCCATAGTTTTGCTTGAAAACGAGATTGTGTGAGGCCTGAGGAACCAAGACTAGTTGAGTTTAATATGAACTTTTATTGCCATGGGAAAGTCTTAGCTATCCAAACTTAAACCAAACTGGAATTCATTAACCCCTTCAAGGCAGGCCAGGATGCAGTTCCTTCACCAGTGGATTTGTTTTGTTTGGTTCTCTTTCATTTATTTAATTAGTTTGTCATTTACTGATGGTCTCACAAGTCTTGGGAACAGAGAAATGCTGATGCTTTGGGGTGGATATGCCATGACCATGAGGCTGAGCTGCTGGATAGCTCAAGTTGTGAAAAATGGAAAGAGCTGGTGCCTGTAATTGGTGCTACTGCAAAGCTTAAGAAAAAATAAACATTGCAGATGTGATGCAAATCACTGATTTTGGCATCCCATGTGACTAACCCTGTTCATATTTTCATGGTGATCATGTGGAGTTTTACCATGGTTTATACAGAGGGAAGTATTAGAATCAGAACTTTAAGATTTGGATGTTTCCAGCAACTGAACTCTGCACGTACCTCATACACAACTGATGTAAAAGAGTGATGTTTTATACAAGAGACACTGAGTCATTAACTGCCAAAAGGCTGCAACAGTTGAAGCTGCTGACACTGAATAATTGGTCATAACAAATTGTACAGAGAATACAGATGTGGTAGCAAAATATCCTGAATGGGGATAGTATTTATACTTGAGCACAACCATTAATTTTTAAATTTAGGTTAAGAAGGGGGGAAAAATCCTAACTGTATTAAGAATTTGTTCATTCGAGGCAGAGTAACATTTTTAAGGTATTCTCTGGAAGCATGAACCATGAATTGTTAAAACTCCTTACCCTGCAGAAAATACACTTTTAAAAACCTATTTGCTCTGAATGAAACATTATTTTTACAGTGAGTCCTCATTTTATGGCAGACACATGCTTGTAAAAGTTGCAATTGTTTGTGTGGAAAGTGAAAGAAAAAGTGGCAGATGCTTTACCTTACAGCATCCCAGACATTTTTGAGATGGCTCTGCTAAGGAGTCACTGGCACAAGCATCCACGCTGACTGCAGTCAGCACTTGTCTAACTAAGGAACACAGGATGCAGCACTTGGGAAATTTGGGAACCAGTGCATCAAATTTTCCTCCAGCTCTTAATTACAGCTGTCAGAGATGGCCTCTAATCACTGAAGCAGGCTCCTTTAGAGAGGGAAAATGCAGTGATGTGACAGTTGTATTGCCATCACTTACTGCAACCCACCAGGGATGTAGAGGTGGGAGGAAGTAAGATGGAGAATGCTGCTTCTTCTCATGAGACTTGTAGAGCAGTCTACATACTGTGGCTGTGTCCATACATGCTTGGAAAGGATTTCCTTGGGCACAGGCATAAGGAGCAGAAGATTTATCTGCTGGGCACCTCACTTCATCCCCAGGAGATGGGAGCACGCTGTAGCTCTCTGAATTGGTAGGGAGAGGGTGTTTTCCATTCAAGTGGAGGAACTAGCTCCTTCAGTTTTATTGCAGAATCATGCTAGTAATACATCCAGATTACTGAAGCTCACAGTAAGGAAGTCAATTTATAATGACTTTGCCATTGTCCTGTTGCTAATGTGCCACATTTGATTCTCCTCAGCTGGCTTTGAAAGGTCTCTTTGAGGAAGGAGGAGATAGCACCCTTGCTTATGAAAAAGGCAAATTATACCCAGGGGCAACATCGCTGCACAACAGGAAAAGGCCAGCCTCCTCCCAGGAGACATGGCCCCAAATTAAATGCAAGTAATTTCCTGACTAACCTGTGATTTCTATCTGGTTGTGGCTTCTGGCATACAGCTAAGTCTCCGGTTCTGTTGTTCTGTTCAGCAGGTCTCACATGTGCTTTCACTTTCATTTCCAAACTTTAATACAGAACAGCCCATCCACAACCTGCTGCTGAGGCAGCCATGGATGCTGCCTCTGGGTTGTGCAGCCATGGCCAGGAGGAAGGACTGTCTGCTTGGGGGGCAACTGACGAGACAGGCCACAAGTCACAGTGGCAACATGCTGGCAGAGGAGGTGGGAGTGGGGAGAAGAGCAACACAGTCCTGAAAATGGTTCCTCCACATCTCATATGCCACCCAGCAGAGTATTGGGTCTGGTTTCTCCCTTCCTTCTCACCAACTGAAAAGTGATGGAGCTACCATTGACATTGGACTGAAAGAACCTATGCCAGTAACTTTCTTCTCTACAGTGAGAAGGTTTCCATTGAGCAAATCATGGGTATTAGGTCAAAGTGAGTTTTTTACAGCACCAACAAAGGATTCGGTGACATATTGGAAAGGTGAATACTCCTTAACTGTCCTGTGGCTGGCCAGACATCAGTTAGGGATGAAATGCCTTGGGAAGGGGATGAGTGGTAGTGGGCTCCATGGAGTGTAGGATGCAAGGAGAGAGCCTTTGAGAATAACATAAATTGCACTCAGCATTTCTGTGGTTACTTCTAGGAGAAAGCACTGCCTGGAAGGAAGGAACAGGAGACACAACAGCCTGAAAGCTACACTGGCCAAGTGATGACAGATTTACTTTACTAAAAGTACTCTGCCATGATTTATCCCAAATACCTGTCTTCCTCTTGTACTTTTACAGCATTTGGGGATAATTTCTGTGGACACTGTAGCACTTTTGCATTGGGAACTATCTGTTCAGTAGATCACCTGCATATGGGCCATTGAATTAATGTACATAGAATTAGGGTGAATCAAATCACTGACCCTCTTTTAAGTAATCAGTATGGTGTTTGAAAAGCCCATGGTAATAAATGCAGGGACATGCCAGAATCTTCTGTAGAAACTATCTAAAGTTTAAACTAATCTGTGTGTATGTGGCAAAACAAGACATCAGTTCCCTTACTGCTCTTTGAGATCAGCAAAGATGGTAAGTTATCATACATTGAATTATTTATTCTTAATAAATTAAGACCTTAAGGAATTATACACTCAAAAAGCATTACAGTAGCTCTAATGTTTTACTCAGGTCAAGCTGGGGAAAGAAGCAACGTCAGTCTTTTAATGTTTTAAGGCCCAGGGTAAAACAATTTTTTATGCTGGTGTTACAGTTTCATTTGGGAGTACTGTTTTGCCACTGTTCATTTTTTTAACCTAGTTAAAACCTGTGTGTCTTCAGCCACATTAGCAAAAGCCTTCCTTTCACTAGTAATGGTAGAATTTTTACTGGTGTGAGTAAATTCATACTGGTCACCAGGTAAAGAAAAGGCTGTAACATAAAGAGACTGTACAGTTTTTATTAAGCTGATATAATCAAAATAATAAAACCTGTGTGTGCAAATGATAAGGGATATTAGTGCCATGTTGTTGAGAAATTGGCACAGGAACAGCAGTGAATGCAATACATCTGGGAATAAGAACCTAATTCATATAGTAAATAATAGGTTGCACAAATTTAATCAGTTGGAGAACTATTACATGAGTAAGCAGATACTCTGTGGGGGGGAAAACTTACATTTGATGCACAGGATTTAAATGGTCTGTCTGCTATGGAAATGTGAAAATGCCTATCTGTTTCAAGTCAAGGTGGTTGTCGGGTTGAGGGATTAATTTTAATTTCTGAAATAACTGGTCTATATCAAAGAACACTGATTCTGAATTGGATTTTGATTTACTGCCATTCAAAGTACAGGAGGATTCATTCTGAACATCTCTATCTTAGGTCCAAATGAACCCCAAAGCCCAAGAAGAAACAGAGGTAATGTTGCCAATTGCATCTTCATTTCTGATTAAAACCATGTGAGAAATGATCAGTTTAGGCAAGGTTTTTTTGTGTGATCAAAAATAGATAACAACCTGGTAAAGAAGTTCAGAAATATTTTCATGCCTCCAGGCAGTGTATTTTGTTTACAAGAAAACCAAACAATTATTCAGGTTTACATAGGAAACTTTTGCAAAGAACATTTTCCCATTATTTTATGTGGGGAACATGCCTCAGGTTTTTCAGTGTTTGCTAATGCTTGTTACAAAAAGTTTTAGTATGTTATAAGACATGTAGGTTGATATAAAAAGCCTTTTTCTTAGGTTTTTTGTTGTTGTTGTTTGTTGGGGTTTTTTTTAATTCTTGGACTTAAACCTTGTCTTGGGTGAACTTTTTTGGGCATAAAATGTCCATATTTACAGTAGAAATATTGGATGTTTAATTTTTCCTGAGTCTTGCTTCTGAGGAAATGCCATAGCACTGTATTTACAAGATCTCCTGAACTGTCAGTTTCCTTGAAACACAGTGTATTTAATACAAAGCCATTAAGCCTTGTAAAACTGTCAAAAATGTAAATGACACTTGTAATAAAACCTTGTCGTGTGACCGACTCTAGCTAATCAGGGTTGATGATATCACTGCAGCTGATCACGGCTGGTGTTATGTACATTTCGACAGCTTTATGACCCGCATGGATTTGTGTTATTAAAATTGTACAGTTTTGTAAGGAATTTGGGATTTAATAAAGCAGCAGAGAAACTACAAAAGGGACAATATCTCCCACTAAAAGTGAGCCAAGCTTTTAAAAAATAATATAAACAGATATAGTGCCTGAGCTTGCATGTGTGCGTGCGCATGTGTGCATGCGAATAGGGAAACCAGGAGAGGTTCTCCTTTGCTAACTTGTGCGGGGTACGGGCTGCTTGTATAACCCACTTTTATGTATTTATAGCTCGGCAAATACCTTGCATCTGCGAGACCATAAAACAACTTACAATGTATCCAATTGCTTCAAGGTGGCGAATTGTGCTTAAACTTAATGACTTGTACAGATTATAGGAGAAAGAGCATTACCTGTTTAATGTCTTTTTTAATAAGTAATTCCCAAACAAGACTAGTAAATGAGAGGCTGGGGTTTTAGTTTGGTTTGCTTTGGTTTGGTGGGGGTTTTTTTTGTACTCCTGAGATTCCAACGGAGCTGGCCTTCGCCCTTGTGAGCACAAGGTAATACGCCGTTTTATTTATTTTGCAATACTTGGAACTGCTCCCCAGAGCACAAACATGTCAGGAAAGGAGAGACAAGGATACATATTCTCCCAATAATCTATAAATTCAACCTAATGGGGCAGATATCAGAAAAATGTGTTGGATTGAAGGCACATCAATCACCCCTGGTTTCCTGGCATGAGCTGGCACTGTGTGCCTTATATTTCAGCCAAATTATTCCATTTGTTTCTGAAGATATTTTAATCCCTCGTGACCTCAAACTTCCCGTGAACCAGGGCCTGAACAAAAGGCCGCCCACTGTCTTTGCAGTAAATCTGTTGTCTCCCTTCTAGGCCCGCAACCTGGGATCATAGATCACCCCTGCACCGCATCTTGCTTCAATTTACTCAATTAACTCAAGTAAAGCACTTGTAAGTTTGCAGATGTTGCTTTATTATCAAGGCCTAAAATGTACACGAGGGTACAGGAGACCTGAGGTTATGGGAAGGTTGTGCGGAGGGGGAGGGAAGGAGGGAGGAGGGAGGGAGGGCGGCGCAAGGCACAGGCCTCCCAGCAGCTTCCTCAGGGCGGGCAGGACCCGGGCCCTGTGCCCCAGCCTGCTCCTTGGAGCCCTAAGAGGCATCTTGCCTAGTGGATTGGGGGCTACCCGATGTTATCTGGCAGAAAGATAGGATGGGAGAAGCAGGTATTCCACCTCGAGATAACGTCATGATTAACAGATGTTTAATTGGGCCATTCGTCAACCGAAGAACCTGCCTAAAAGTCAGCTAGGCCAAGTAAATTATTTCCAACCCTGCAGGTGTTGGACTGGCAGCTCTATTACTCTTCTGGAAATGGGCTTTAGAAGATTTTTATATGAAAAGATAATTTATTTCTATGGGGTATTATATTGTGCCTTTATTTATGTAATATGCTTTCAGGTGTGGGTCCAGTCCTCCTTTATCTTGTGCACTGGAATGAACTGGGGAGAGACAGGAGGAAAATCAGTCACCCTCTCACTGCATCATCCAGATAAAATCTTGTGTCACGTTATTTAATAACTTCCCAACAGCCCATAGCTATCAGGTAGAGGACAAATATGTGATAAAATCTTACAAAAGTAGCTGGGTTAGTCAATGCACCCAACACCCACCAGAAATTCAAAGGCATGGGTGGCATGGAGGTAGAGGGGCTTGGGCACTGCAGGTCCTGCCTACTGCCACAGGGCCAGAAGCCACCTGACATTTCACCATCTGATGGTCTGAGGTTATGATCTGGATTCACACATTGCAATTCCTGTATTTTTATTTTTGGTTCATGTGGTTTCCCTTCCTTTTAAGCTTCCACTTTGATTCTTAAGTGAAAATGAGTCCCAAGTCTCAATCAAAAAAATTACGGAAAGTACTAAAGGTTTCAGGTGGAAACAACATTAAAAAGGGTAGGTTTTCAGTGAATTTGCAGCAGAATTATAAACTGTCAGATTTTGTTAGGGACAAGGTGCATGTTCATTTAAAAGACCTACAGATTTGGAAATTTTGTTAACAAATACTGGGCCCAGGCTTTAGCAGGGATGAATTGCCAGAGGTCCCTTTACTTTATGGAAACTCAGTTTGATTACATTAGCTGACAGTTTGACTGAGAAACTGAATGTCAGCTCATCATAAAATCAGTTACCAAGTGAGTTTAGTGTCATTGCAGATTCCACAGTTTCATTCAGGTACAATTATAAACTGCATTCTTCAGGGGAGCTCAACTTTATAACAATTTAGCCTGCACTCATTTTCCTGTTCACCACCTAACTAATTTGGGGTGCTTTTGTGATAGTTACAAAAATACCTACCCGTAATTTTTGTGGACCATTTTCTTCCAGCTGCAGCTTTTTCCTGTTGGTCTACTTTTGCAGCAGTGGAGAAATCTTTGGGGCTGCTGTGATGCCCCTTTCTGCAGTGAACAGGGGATATGAGGAAACTCCTGACCAGCCCCTCCATCTTTTCCATTAAACTCCATGAAACAGCGACAATCTAAAAATAGGCTTTTTCCCTTAGTGAAATTTCCTCCACAGGGCATGGCTAAAATTACTGGGGGCTTTCTTACATATTCTTCAGAATATCTTAAGCCTATATTACACCTGAACTGAAGAGCAGATAGGGCTTTTTTTTTTTTTCGTGTGCAGCAAAAAGCTCTCTGTGAAAGAATAACAGGAGTAGCACCAATGTGACCAGCTATCAGGCTTTACATTGCCTCTAGTCTTGCTCCATGATCACAAGGCAGCTGATAGAATATTTCTTGCTAATGCTTTTGTGATCTTCATCCCACTTACAAGTATCTGAGATAAGACCAGATCTCTGGAACAGCAAGAACAGAAAAGAAAAACAAACCTGTGTTCCTGGATATCTTTCATCCTTTTGTGGCATTCAGCCTATGCACAGTATACAGAGTTTTACAGTTTTTTAGCTTTTCATGCATCTTTATCAGCCTCTGTTGGGCTTAGAGGGTTTTGGCATATGAAGCCATTTCTGCTGGTGACAGTAATTGAGTAGACTGGAATAAGTTAAGTGAGGTCCGATTCCATCAGTTTCTCCCGCATCACCCACGCTGAAGCTTGGGTTTGAGAGCAAGCCAAATTTTTAGTCCTGTTTTCAGTATCTTTAATGTTTTAAATGGAGAAGCCAAACTAAATCTCAGGGGAAGTCACATGGCTCACAAATGTGGATGCAAATGGGTTCATATAATTTTTGTGCAATATTTTTTGTGTGAAAATCTCTCAAACTCTTCTTGGCTTTTAACTTTCATAAGAGAGTCTTTAATTATTATTTGAATAGGCCATTACCTTTCTTTTTTTACTCACAGCATTTTTTTAAAATAGTGGTCTGTTTTGTTTCTGTATATAATGGAAGTTAATAAAATATGTGCCAGAAGCCAAAAATATGATGAGCTATAAGGCATACTCCAGACTGTAAGGAAAAAGAAGAAAGAGCTGGCCTGTAACTCCGCAGCCTATCAGTATTTCTCCTTAGAATAGATATTACTTTTGGTCTCTTTCCCCCAAAGTATCTGGCCCAAATCTAAATAATTGCCCCCCCTTTCTAAATTTGTAGCTCACCAATTTGTGCTCATTTAAAGTCTGTCTCCTGGGCCAAAACCTGGCTATCATTTAAGTCCAAAGTCTAATTCTGAACTAGAGGTTCCCCGTGTCTTTTTCACAGACAGTATCATCAGCTTACCTAGGCTGGATCAGATCTGTTGAGTTAAGACAGCTAGGGAAGGAATCTCAGCAACATGCTACAGATCTACAAAATTATTCAGTTTTATTGCTGCAGTAGGAAGGATCAGATCTACAGAAGCATCAGCTTGCTTTTCCTGCATCTCTGAGTGGCCACTGAGGCCCAGGCTCATTCCCCCTAGCTTTAGACCCTTAACTTAACTTAATCCCCTGTGTAAAGAAACTGGTAGTTTTGTTCCTGTAGACAATGCACAGAGATAGAAATCTTACCTGAGCTGCCTCCCTGTCTTGACTTCATAGAGGGAGCTTGGTGATGGTTTATGAATATTGACTGTCTTAAGAAATAAATTTGTTCATTCATCAACCTATTGGACTGAGTATCCCAGAAACAGTTGGAACTTGACTTTGAAGTGGTTCTGCATGTCACTGCTTCCATACATTTGGCATAACTAGCTCACCTGAACCGCACTGGATGTTTTGTCTGATACTTTGCCATCTGGAGATGGTTAGCAGACTCTCAGGAACACAAGACACTCACATATAATATGGTGTATTTACGACTAATGTCTCTTCTTCCCCTCCCTGCCAAATTCAGCTAAATATGTTCACAAATAATGAAACCAAATTTTCCGCTTTTGGCAGGGACATTCCATTATCAAGTGACATGTTAGGAGTGATCGTTGGGTTCTTACAAAAATGTGGAAGTGGCACTAATGGTTCTTCATATGAAACAAGATATAGAAGTCTCTTCAGCAACTGACATAAATTCAGCCTGCTCCTCTCCTATCTAGACGCCTATCTTTTAATAGAAAGAATGCCTTCTGACTTAAGAGTCCATGGTGCAGTGGATACAACTTATGCAGGATGAAACAGGGATTGCTGAGCTCATCTAACACTTTGCTGTTGCTGAAATGGGGAATTCTCACTCTTCCCTTTCTCTTCTCTCTTCTCTTCTCTTCTCTTCTCTTCTCTTCTCTTCTCTTCTCTTCTCTTCTCTTCTCTTCTCTTC
>WUAM01000287.1:15382780-15412625 GCA_024336885.1 Actenoides hombroni
CTTCTCTTCTCTTCTCTTCTCTTCTCTTCTCTTCTCTTCTCTTCTCTTCTCTTCTCTTCTCTTCTCTTCTCTCTTCCATTGTGCTCTCAGCTTGTTGAGTGTCTCCGTTGCTGCACTAAGTTTTTCCAGGCCTTTTCTGGCCTCATGCAACCTGGTAATCCAGCAGAAAGGCCAGCAAGTCTGGAGCAGCACAAGACACGTGGAGGAGCTCAGAGCCAGGAGCTGGCAAGAGCAAGGTAGAAATGAGACTTACCTGTTCAGTGATGGTGAACTGAGACATTGGCTACTTCACCGGCAGATGTACCTAACCCACTGCTAACCATGGTGACTTTGGTGTTTACTAGCCATACAGCTCCATGTCAATTAGGTGTCTGGGCTGTCATCTAGCAGCTGGCATGGCAGAAGCTATCTTTGCTCAGCTTCTTTCTATCAATACATCAGCTGTCAGCTATTGATCAGCTGCTATCAAAACCTCATTTGCTAAAACCTCATTTGGGTGTTACTATTCCAGCTCCAGCCAATGTGAAGTTGGAGCTGGTTTTGACAACCTACAATCAGGAGACAGCCATTGACTTCAAAGTGAGATGGGTCAGCTCTCAGCCTGTAAAACACAGAAATATCATCTTGAGTGTGACAAGGTCTGTGGGGAAGAAATATTCTTTACTGGTACACTTACTGCTGAAAAAACTAATAACATCTAAAAGGCATGAGGCCTTCCTTGAAGTTTCTATCATGACTTCTGTCATGATCTTCATGGCTCAGGAATACTGTGTGGAAAGAGTTCATGGATGTATCTTGCCATCACTTCTTTCTTTCCAAACCCAAGTTTGGAAACCATTCTGAAACCTTCTCTTACACATGATAAGGTACATCTTGTTATCCTGTTGTTTCTCTGGGACTTTGCACTTGGGACTGTGCAGCAAAAAAACCATCTCTTATTACCCTTTATTTGCCAGTTATTTTCTAGAACTACATTGCATTTATTTCAACAGCCGGTGTGGATGATGCATTCCCAGGCCTTTTAATAGAAGAATAGGTGAAGTGTGATGGTGTGAGCTTGTGAGCTGAAATGTCTGTGTGCTTATTCCAGCTGTGTCTACTGAGCATTCCCAATTGTCTCTCCCTAAAACCTGCTAAGGCAGGCCCTCCCTAGCACTAGCACTGCTGCTGGGGCCTGGGAACATTTTCAGCTGATTAGACCCTTCAGCATTGTTGCACTCTGGTTCTCACCAGCATGTCTTCTTCACTTTGTCCCATATGTTTGGGCTAACCTTCCTTTCCCCTTACAAATCATTCTTCTGTGAACTACTGGCATCTCTACCCACATATTTTCATATGCACCTCAGTAGGAAATGTATGAAATCAGCATACCTTAAAGAGCATCGCAAACAGGTCAAACTTTATATTCCTAATGAAAAGTCTTAACAGACTCAGCTGCAGCTCAGCCTCTCACTTTCTTCCTTCTAAATATGATTTTATTTGGTATCTTAAAAAACAGTTCCAGGAAATTCCATCTGGTCTTCTTGTGAATCATAAGCCTACTGTGTCACTTCTCTGAATACTGACTTGGCTTTGCACAAATTTACATAGAAAATGATCAGAATAAAAACTTGTATTGACTTCACTGGAAGAAGTTGAGAATTTTGTCAGTTTCTTGGCGGTCTGAAAAGTCAAATGAAAATATTTTGTCAAAATAAAAAAAAATGTTTGTGGATTGAAATGATAATTAAAATCACAATATTGTTTCAACAGAACTGAAAGTTTGATTCCAACTTGCATATTTCAAATAGATTCTTTTATTTTTAAAATAAAATTTCAGAAGATTGTCATCCAGAGGTGGTTTTAACCTGGGGAATGGGAGTGTTCTTTTTCAGACTTAGAAAGCACCATCCTATTTCAATCTTCTGTTGAGGGAAATAACAGAAAGTCATGAAACTTTTTGGTATTCAATCGTTATTTTTTTCTCAAGAAAAGTAAGAAATAGCTTTGTGCAAAATAATAAAAGAAAGTAAAGGTCATCCAGCACTCCTGGGAAGCTGAACTGTGCTTGAATTTTCCATGATTTTGAAATAAGTTATTACCTTTTTCTCTATTTGAAATATAAACAGCACTATATCCATCAGAGACGTAGACTAGGACTGTCCCAAGCAAATACATTTTGGGTGCCTGGTTTTTTTTTGCCATTGAAAGTAATGAGATCCTGCCAGTTACACTGAAGACTGTTTTGTTGGCAATGGTTGGTTTTTTTCTTTTTTCTATATAAGCAAATTTGAATAATATGCAGCAAATTGAATGACAGATACAATTTTGAAGGCTAAAAACCTAAAACCTTTAAGCAGTGATTTAAAAGCTAATTATTATGGATATAGCCATTCAACATTCATTTCTTAATATTGTTCCCTCAAGAAATAGTGATTTAGTCAACCAATTATTTTATCTCTTTTAGGGATACTTTCTTAATTGCAAAACAATCTAAAAATATAATCAGCATGCTAAATACATGTGGTATCTTGTTTAGAATGCCATGTTGGAGGAAGAATGCAATTAAACTGTCAAAATGTAATTGTTTCTCATATTTAATTTAAAGAGGCTGATTCACATTTGCTTTTCATGTTTAGGAGTTAAAAAACAAAGCAAGCCACTAGTAGAACTACTAGGTTTTAATAAAGACAACCTAAGCTTGGAGCACTGACGAAAGCTGCCTCTGTCATGAGACACTGCTATTGAAAGATAGACAAACATGCACCTTTTTTTCACTCCTCACGTTCAGTTCAGAATGCAGAGTTTCAGTCCATAAGACAATATTTGTGATTTCAGGTGCAGCTCTAACATGGGGTGATGTGTAAACTGCACACTCTCCTTCTGCCCCAGTGCCTTTGGAGCCACAGCTCCTCACAGATGTTTTCCACTCATCGCTCTTTGTTCCTTGCTATTGAAGGAAGTTTGGAGGAAGGGGATCTTGAGCTGTAATCTAACACATTCATCTTTCCTCCTCATCACTCCTGCTCTGGAGGAAGGGAGATAGATATACAGACCTGCAGTGACTTCACCCTTTTGTACCTGCATCCAAACCTACCTGCCTGGTGACAGCTAGTCCAGATTTGCCTTTTTAACCATTCCACACTGGGTGTCAATGTGAACAGTAGAGCAGTGCAGTCCTGGGACTGTTGTTTCACAAGATACAAATTGTCAGTGTAGTGGAAGGAAATGCTCGACCCATTTAGGCAGGTGCATTGTCTTCAAAGACAGCTCTGTGCAGAAAATGCTACTTGTGCAGATGCATGCAGATATTTTCACCATGATGCCAAAGCAAGCAGCTGTTGCTTCCAGGTCAGAATAAGTAGGGTTTTTGTCCTCTTCTTTTAAATGTCATGTTAGTTCAGCAATCCTGCACACCTTTTTTACTAGCAAACATCATCTTAAGAGTTGTATGACATCCAGCTAAGGAAAATCTTTGAGTGAAATGAATCCAAGTCTGCTGGGCCCATGTCAAGTTGTCAAGAGCTTTTCAATCCCACTTATCTCCTGAGCAAAGATAGAAGCCTGGGGAATCATAGCACTGGGATTTAACTTCAGACCTTAGATGGGGTGGAAATCTAGTAACTGAATTTTATTTTGTGGTAATAAACTCAGTATCATACGTTATTCCAACCAACTCACTCAAACACCTTACACTCGGATATTGCTGCCTTAAGTGGTACATATTCTGGTGAACAGGCATGAAACACACATGCAAATGCAAGACAGAAAAAAGTCATAGTTGTACACACATATACAGAAGTACATGTCTGCTTTGCCTTGAGTATGTTACCGAACAGCTTATTTGGGGAATTGTACTGTCATTAAAATATTCCCGTTTAAGAACTGTTTAGGTGAAAATATAGATTATAGGGATTTTTTTTGCAACTGCATTGTTTCTTGTGTTTTATTTTTGTCCTATATTTATTATTACTACACAAGCTGAGAGGATGTACTTTTATTTTAGATTATATGTTTTGTCGATTCTCTAACTAGAACAATAAATAGCACTAGTAGATTGTTATCCCATCTATAGTGCAGTCTTTAGAGAGGACTGAGATATCAGCAGGTGGGTTTCCCACCTATTTGTTGCCAGCAGAGAAGATCTGCAATTTTATTCCTAGTTACAAAACCAGGATCTAGCAGAAAGATGGTTAAAGTTCTGCCTGCCTCAATCCCCTAGCATCTCCCCTTCTCTTCATGGCACTCTCCTTATTTCCTAACATGATCCAGCTGCAAGTGAGATGCTGTACAGGAAGGGAACATTGTTAGTGCAAACTGAAATTCTAACAAGGCTCTAGTGAGCAAAGGCAAGGAAGTTTACAGCTGTGCCAAAGCTGAACAGATATGGATTTACACAAAATTGCAGGTGACACTTCCCTTATTATAGAAAGAAATACCTGTTGAATATTTTCTACTGTAGCCTTTCCCAAAAATCCAAGCCCACGTAAGATATGCAATGGGGAAAAAAGCCTGCCCATGCAGTTGACGAAAATGGTGCTTTATAACAAGAAGTCCTGGAGGATTTCAGGGCCACGGGCCCTGCATAGAAATATAGTGATGGGCCCATAGAATGTTTCACTGTAGTTTGAATGAGAGACCTGATTCTTGGGTAGCACTTACGGAATGTGCAAGGAAAGTGACACCAAGACCATAATGTCTAATTTAAAATTTGGCTTACAGTGTGTGAAACTAACTCTTATCCACATGTTTTTTTGGTTTGTGTCTGTATCATTCTGCCACACCATACCATAAAATGGAAAAATATAGTAGAAACCCAGGAGTCTCCACCAGACTTATCCCGTGCTTCCTCTAGGGCTTCACAACTCCTGTAGCAACATGAAGGACAGGGAGCAGTTCCTGAGGGGCTGAGGGTCCAGGGGACATCAGGATGCTGAAAGGCTCCTCTCTGAGCCATTTCAGGTGCTCCTCTGCCACATTTACCAGCTCCCAGCAAAAGAAAAACAATGCAGCTGCCACTTTTCCTTCACCACCATTTCAGCATATTTCTGACCCCAGCCAGGGCAAGTCTGGACTATGGATGCCACATTTATGTCTGCTACATTCTAACCAAGGAAGAGCCCTATAACCACAGCCAGAAGTGTGGGATGGGGTTGCATTTTAGCAGCTCAATCCTGCAAATCCTCAATTCCTGCCCCAACTCTCAGTGGCTCCACCAAGGCTCTGGCAGATGTGGAAGCAGATGAAAAGCTCCCCCACCATCCATACGCTCCTGCAGCCATCCTCACTTGAAAAGACAGATTCATGTGTGCCAGGCCAGGCTTTGACTTGACTCTGGGAATTTGATACCAGATTTCTATCCCGTAAGAACAGGCATTAGGGTTGCCAGTTTGAAATATGACAAAACCCAGCCGCCTCAAATGGTTGCTACCCACGCTCGGCTTTGTCCACACATGTGCAGTGCTTGGGATAACAACTGCCAAGTCTATAGTAAAAGAGGCCAGGCAGGAAGCCAGCCACATGGCAACTCTAAATGATATTAATAAGACTTTATAAAAAGTTAAAAGCACAATGTAGCTTTTCAAAGTGTTTTTTAGAGATCTCTACATATGCATAGGTGTTTCATGTCTATGAGATAGAGGCTTGGGGTAAATTTAATGCAGTATACTTTTCTGTCTAGGAATTTTTTATTTTTTTCCTCCCCCCTGAAAACTGTTGATATAAACTGGGACTCATTAAAAACACCTTGTGCTTTGTTTTTAGAAAGCTTGAATTTATGTCATTCCCTGGATCATTAGAAAGTGATGTAGCATCAGCAACTGCTCCAAAGCAGTCCTGTCTTGCAAGGAACAGAATATTCTTGCTGCAGTCAAAGGCAGTAAAAGGGTGCTTTGCACCTTTCAGGAGATGCTGAGCGTCTCTCCCAGGCCTAAGTCCAGAGACAGCATTCCCAAAGGACAGATACAAGGATATTAAAAAAGACTTTGATCAAAGAAATATTGCTTCTTTCCTCCTTTCACTAAGCAGATGTGCAACGTGTCTTGGGAAAGAAATAGAAAAATTCCTGAGTGATTTATTTGATGAACCTAGTTTTAACCCAGGTTATTGCATGCCTGATACGGTGATGCTGGTTATTAGTTTCCAGTTGAAAATGACCAGATAGAGGACATATTCACTTCATCAATATAATACATTTATTGGTTGTCAAGAGAGTCACATCACACAGATATGTAAATCTGTCACTTTGTCTTAAAAGTGTATTTCTCTATTACAATGTTGCTTGATGTATGTTTTAAGGCAGTAAGGCCTTTTAAATATTAAAAAAAAACAAGACAAGGGGGAAGATTTGTCTATTCAATCACAGGATTTAAGACATTAAAAGCAGATGCATCATTTATAAAAGTAGGATTTTATCAGATGCCATTGTAAATGAAAGAATCATATCTACCATATGTAGATATGTGAATTAAAGAAACCTTCTTTCCTGGGAAAATTAAGAAAATCCTTTGCTAGCATTAAGATGGATCGGTCTATGAAGCTGTTTACTAGTAGACCACAAATCTCATTTGCTGTGTCAAGACTCAAGGAGAATAAACTCTTTTATTTACATTATATCAACCAGAAATGTTTTTCATTCTGTTTATATGTCCACTGAAGTATTCCTAGCTTTGAAAAAAAGACAACACTGGAATTAAAGGAACTCAAAGAAATGTAGTTGTAATTTAATTCTCTACTTTACCATGAAGAGCTGTAACAATTACCAATAGCAATAAATTTTATAAAATAACAAGAAACTCACTAATCCATATTTCTCTCTTCAACATGTGCAAAATTGGCTTTCATGAAATGCGATGATATTCTGCATTTCTAAACAAAAAATAACACCTCACGTCACGACATACTATGGTACTAATCAATCCTGCACAGAGGTCCAACTCTACAATAGTGGCATGTGTTGTGGTCATGATAGTGTTAGATGGATGGTTGGACTTGATGATCTTGGAAGTCTTTTCCAACCTTGATGGCTCTGTGAGTCTGTTTGCTAATAACTCTTCCTGCTCTGTGTAGAACCAGGTTCTCATGCGCCCTGAAATACTGAACCAGAGCCTCATTTCTTCCGGTTGACCATATTTTTTTTGTGATGGGACAGAGCAATCTGGCATGACTCGCTTGAGTCCACATGAAGCCTGTTGATGGTTACAGTGAGATTTGTATCAGGCTCTTAAGAAGTAGCTTAAGACAACGATTTTGCTGTAAGCTAGAAATGATGCTAAATGAGAGCGAGTATTATTTATTTTGATTGTGCAATAGTGAGTTACTGTGTGTGCATGTTGGTTATCTTAGTATAAATGCAAAGGAACTGCCAGACTAAATATGACACCTCTATCTGCCAGTAAAAAGAAATTCTCACTGTCTTTGAACAGATACCGCACTCTGGGCCTAATTCAGCATATCCTCTATACATAAAACTGCCACTGAATTGAAAAACCATGCAGTGCCTCTGGAACCACTGTCACATTGTCCTGGTTAAAACACATGGTAAATTGTCAGCTAAGTGTCCTTGCTGAAAAGGATGTTGCTAGTACAGAGGAGAACATGATAATCAATTCATATGCAACCAATTTAAAATAAAGAGAGGTAAGCTTGATAGGGGGAATTACAAAGCATGTCAGAAAGGACATGGCAAACCACATAATTAAGATACAGGGTTTTAACTTCATTTGTTGAAGGGCTATAGATATACAGAACTGTAAAGTGAGAGATCTTTGCATCTATTCTAGGGTGTTTTAATCTAAAATGTTAATGGAATTCACAACAGAGATTTGAAGCAGATGAGAAGCTTGGGTCTGGGTTTCAGCCTGTCCCACTGAAATCTAGGGTTGTTGATAACTGGATCTTTGGTTCCAGTTCACCTCCAGTGAATACTCATCTAAGTTGAACATAACCAGCCTTTAGTTTATCAGTTTGCTTTACAGAGTCTACACCGCAACAGCCCACCACTTTACAAAACATAATTCATAATCATGGAAAAAGGATTTAGAAGACTAAAAAGACACTAAGGCTGTTCGTAGCTTGTGCATTTTCATTGGTGTCCAGTGTGCTTAGCTGGCTGCCTGGGCTTCCTATCGCTTCTTTGAGCAGAATGGCAACTTCAGGAAGAGAAGATGCAGTCATAAAAATGATTTGCCAATTTGGTCACGCTAGGAGAAGTTGCTCTACAGCAAATGATAATTCATGGCTAATGCTTCTTCAATACTGCTAAGAAAACTATTAGACTGTGAGATTGTGTACATCATGACGGGGTTGCCAGGAGAATTTCCTCGTGTGAATTTGGAATGGTGACATTACTCAGATGCACTGAAGTTAATGGTGAACCTAAACGTAGTGGTGCTAAGACTGCCATGAGGTGCAGCAGTTCTTCATGGTGCATGTGCTATATTCATTGCAGAGAATATTACTGACTTCCTCCTAGGATTTTGAAAACCCCACATTGTTGAGACTGTTTTCATGTCTGTTTTGTGGTTCTCCTGGCTTCAGTTGCAAGGACAGAAATTTCTGGGCTTAGAACCTATTAAAATGGTCAGAATGAGTTATTCAAGACCTTTAAAACAGAGGTGGGAGAATGGAAGTGTTTTATTGTTGCTTTAAAAAATTCTTAACAGCAGTTTCTGCACTGGAATAAAAATAATTACTGATACCCCCACTTTTTCACACGGTTGAACTGCTACTTTCCAGCCAAAACAACCTAAGGTTTTGATGTTTTAGGTGTAGCATGTACATATATGGACAGGTTTTTCCTGCATCTCTCCACGCTGTAGACATTTCCAGGGATCACACAATTTAGCTGCAGGATCCTGGATGTAGCAGCACTCACACAATCTCTCCCCCGTCCCAAAAGAGGGAATACACCCTGGGAATTAATTTGAGTTTTGTGGTAACCCCATTGGTGGCCCAAGACTGTGTAGTTCCCTGCAGGGCTGCCTTGAAAGAGAGGGAGATGGGGCTGTGCCAGGGTGAAGGAGTTCACAGGTACCCTGTAGTCATCAGAAGTGTTGTAGATATGGTTCAGAGTAACAGGTCCTGACCCTGCCTGCCAGTGTCCTATCCCTGACTGCACCTGCCTCTCCCTTTCCACGTCATTCACCACTGCCACTAGCGTATTATCTCCTGCCCGGCTCCTGCCTTGGTCCTCTGTCCTTCCACTCCTCCTTCTGCCCCCCAGGTGCCCTGGTTTTCCCCTGGCTCCTACCCATACGTACACACGTCTGCCTGCACGCACCGAGCACCGTAGTAGTAGTAGTAGCTTTTATTACTCTCAGTTCTTTATTAATGCCACATGTGCTGTTGTAAGGTTAAGTTATTAAGTGATATCCAATAATTGTCTCTGCTCTAAAGTGGACATTTCATTTAACTATACTCATGTGGATCTGTTTCAGTACCATTTATCATGACCACATTTTAAGAAACATTTCAATAGGCCATTTCTCTCTTTCCTTTCTTTAATGTAACTAGACCTAAAAGGTCCCGGTCAGAAATTAAATACAATTACCTTTGGAACAGCATAAGGGAATGTGGGGTTTGCATGCACTTTGGAAGTTAAAATACATATTTTACTGGGCTATCATCTCAGCTGCAGAGTTAATTTTACTGTATTTGAGCACTTGCTGGAAATGCTTACATGAAGGCATACAATGACCTGTTTAGTTTGCAGGAGAAAATTATGTCATTTGCAAGCAAGCTTTCAGCTGTGATATTTTATAATTGTTTAGATGAAAACCCGATAATCCTCTACTCCTTCACATAAACTGCAATCCATCTTTAAAACTGTGATAATTCATAAAACCTGCAGCTTAATAAACTAACAAACCCCAGGCCTATGTTATTTTAAGGGAAGTCAATCTTTGATCAGTCAAGCTGAAATGGGTCTGATAAGTGGAGGCCTTACTCACAGGGAGCAGCACTCCAGTTTGTTATTGCTATTTGCTCATCATCCTCAAGTGCAAAATAAGCAGAAGTCTTTCCGAGCTTCTTATCTCTTTTCACTTTCTTCTCTAGATCTCTGTCGCTTTAATCCAGCATGTCTGCTGCTGGTTAACAAGGAAATCCTGTGTCAATTATCGCCAACAACTTCCTGCTGTGAAGCTGTGGGGAATCAAAGCTTTTGAGAGCCTTTTTCACACCAGAGAGTAGTGCAGGGCCTAATTAAATGGCCCTCATATCCTGCAGCCTACTGGTGGCCAAATGATAGAGAGCTAATGAATGATAACCTAATTTTTTTTTTTTTCTTATTTTTTTTTTTTCCCCCCCCCAGGAATTGTTTTGCTTCTTCCGGTCAGTTGTGTTTATTGATTCGTGGCTCATTGTTCGTGCTTAGGGCTGAGGAGGGTGTCAAAAGGTAGAACTCGGGAAAGATACCGATCTGCTCGGTTTATCGTGTGCAGAGCTTCGATTATATAAAAATATATATATTGCATATCGGGAAGGATATTTGTTAAAAATTGCTTTGCTGAAACGTGTTGCCCTCTTTCCTCGGTATGAATTGCTTTGGTGACTCTTATACACATGTGGGCTGCAAAATTGTCCTATAAATCCCCCTCATAAATGCTATCGCTGCAATATTATTTTTACAGAATCACAGAATAAGGTATCTGCCATCGCTCGTGCACAGCTGCCCCTCTTCCCCCTCCTCTTTTTTCTTCTCTCTCTCTTTTTTTTTTTTTTCCCTTCTAAAGTCACTCTATGAAGAACTTGATCTCCTGCTCGAACGAAACTGCAGCTCTCATACGCTGCTGCTCGAGATTAACTAACCTTATGCCGGAGCTACGCATAAAAGAAATCTAAATCTATGCATCTCAGCTGCTTTTAAGTTTAGACAAGCGCCCTGAATCGCCAGCTGCCTCTGCGTGCGCGGCGATGCCGCTCTGCCAGCGCTCCCTTGTCGTGATCCCGTGCTGAGCGCTGCTTACATGAGTGCAGTGCCCCGGCAAGGTTACCAGCAACAGCACAATCTTAGGAATAAATAAAATACCTGAGTGGATAGCAAGATGCTTACATTTACCCCAACTGTTCATTTCTGAGGGTCCTATCTTAGTGCAAGTACATGAGGTGACAGTTAGAGGTACCGCGGGAGCCCTAACTCTGAATTTCCTGACTTTTATGGTTTTACATTACAACTTTAATGTTCCATTAGAATAGTTTTTTTTTTAGTTAATTTCCTTGGGGAGCTTGGGAGAGTTCAGGTTGTTGTGTGGGGTTTTTTTTGTTTGGTTTGGTTTTTTGGTAGTGTTTTGGTTGGTCGGTTGTTTATTTTGTTTGTTTGTTTTGTTTGCTTTTTTTTGTTGCTGTGTTAGTTTTCCTTCGGGGTTCTTTTTTGTTTGTTTTAAATAAAAGCAAGAGGTTGGAGAAAGATGGTCAAATCTACACAGCTGCTTTGAAACATTTAAAAGGATTTAATAGGAATTTTTTTCCTAGAGAGGAGCAAATCCAAAATGCCAGCCAGAAGCATGCACACCTGTTTTCAAATACTGAAAAGCTCAGGGTCCATCCTGCCACATTCCATAGCCAGAGCTCTGGCTGAGGCTGGCTGACATAAGATCCTTTTTTTTTTTTTAAGTGGTTTCGTTTGAGGGTTTTGGGGGTCTTTGTTGGTTTTGTTTGTTGATTGGTTGTTTGGCTTTTTTATTTGTTTGTTGCTGTTTTGGTAGGTTTTGTTTGTTTGTGGGGTTTTTGTTTGGTGGTTTTTTTTGTTGCTTTTTGTTATTGTTATTAGAAAAAGGCACAAGTAACCTGCATATACTCCTGGCAACAAAGCTTATAAATTTGAAAAACCTCACCTTAACTAAGCTTTCTTCCCTTCACATTTAAATTTATATATGGTACCAAGCCTGTAAAGTGCTTGGTGCGTCTCTCATATCCAGGAAGCACTTGCAGCTACAGGTTTGCAATCTAAGATGAAGCCAAGAGTCATGTGGAAGAGACATGCCATGATGATTTGATGTGCTTTAGGTAGCATGGGCAGAAAACTGTTTTTCATCTCAGAAATGAGAATGTGAGATACCAAGAGGTGCAGGAGCAAGGCACCGATTCTGGATAACTTTATTTCACCATGGTCATCATAAATGTACCAAGGTCTCATCTTTCTCTTCATATCTCAGCTTTTCAGGGTTGAAGGAGGAACTTGGCTGCTGTCATGCAGAGATGTTCAGCCAGTGTTGGGCAGGAGGAAAAGAGGCAGCAGGGCAGGTGAGACATTTCTAAGGTGAGTTGCATGCTTTTGCAGCTGGTATTTGTCACTGTAGTGCACATACTTTGGCTGTGAATGTTCTTGGGTCAGGTCAGTATGAGCATACTATGTGTTTAGAGTCCTCTGTCCTATGAACATTAGTCAGAACTTTGTTTTTCATATGTTTTGATTTTTTTTGTTGTGTTTTTTTGGTTGGTTGGGGTTTTTTTTAATAAGAAATTCAGGAATCTTTTTATTTTGTTTTTCTGTGTTTGAAGCTTTTAATGTCCAAAATTCCAGCTCTGATGGTTGCAGAGAAAGTTAAACTTCAGTATAACTGGGAAGTCTCCCATAATCACATGACTCCAGGGGCTGTGGATTCAAGAAAAACACCTGCCAAACACTGTGATTAAAGTTATCAGGAGCCAAGTAACCATTTACCACCTTAGATTGTGAGTGATATAGTTGCTCTGAGAGTATGGATGAGGCAATCTTTTCTTTCTCTTTTCCTCTTTTACCTCTTAGCTCTCTGATCCTCAAGCCCTGGCTAATGTTCCCAAACAAGACAGCATTGGCTGTGGATTGTATTTTCCCTGGTATAAATGATTCACTTGCATCCCTGCTCAATCTCCAGCAGCTAGTAGAACTCCTTCCATCAGTTAAAAAATGCTCCAGGATTTAAGCAGTAGATGAGGCAAGTTTTAAGGCCCCGAGTCAGCAAAGCGTATTAGCAGATGTGTGCTAAGCATAGAAGTGTCCCCTTCCTGGCCCTCACTTTTATGTTTAAAATTACAAATGGGCTTATAAGTCTCACTGAGCCAATATCTCGCTGCTCAGATACTACCTCTGTTCTTTTGACATTTGTTGACACGAGTGTTTGTTACCTCACAGAGCATAAATACTATGTGTGAGTTTTGAAGATAATCGAATAGTTTCATAGTTCAGTTAAGAATTTTGCCCATCTCAGCACACTGACATGTGACATCTCACTATACAGGTGATGCAATTCTTATGCATATTCTTGTATTTTTTACATGGATATATTTTTTTCCCTTCAAATAACATTAAAAAAACCCAGAAGCACTAATTTCAGTTTGTATCAGCTCTGAAAGTACTGGTTTTGTGGGTTTTTACCCCCTAGAAACAAAGTCTTAAAATATATTTTTCCCTTCCCTATTAATAGCACTATGACATATAGTGATGAGGCTAAAAGGAAATATCTTTTAAACGGTCGTTCTTTGCTTCCTCCCAAAGTGCCAAAAACATTTCAGGGTTTATAAACCATGGACTGTATTTTACTTCCAGCTCCGTCAGTATAAATTTAATACTCTGCATAAACCAGAAACTTCCAAATATGTTTCTTAATAACAAAATAAATAAATACACTTTTCCAAATCCCATGGGGAGATTTACCTGATAATGTAATGGGCTAAACAGCTTCAAGGATTTGATTAAAATATTCTTATAGTGAATTATTGTTAGTTGTATTTGTTTTTTCTTCTCAGGCCTAACCTATTTCTTTTATTAAAAATGATAGAGACTTGATCCTGCTTCCATTTTAAGCATCACTGTGTCAGGTCTGATAGAACTTTTTTTTTTTTTTTAATCCTGATCTGCTTCTCAGATGGAAACAGAGTATTTGCTTCTATTCACACCATACACTAAACTATGAATATTATTTCAGTTATGATTTCCTATGTGTCTGTACTAAGGAAAGAGTGGAAATAAAGGACAAAACCAATAAAGAATCAAAACCAAAAGCATATGTACAGGCGAGTAATACACAAAACAAAACAGGGACTGTTAAACAGATGACTCCACTGAAATGTAAAATATTCCACAGGTTTTGGCAACTTTGAAATGCTACACTTTCTACGTTTCATCTATTAATCATTGGAAGGGATTTTTTTGTTAGCCAGAAGACAAAGTATTCCCTAACTGCAGTACTGATTGTGTGTATACAACTCCAGCTATAACTAGGTCAACATACATAACAAAAAAAAAACCCAAGTAAGTGTCTGTAAATTAAAAAATAACCAGCAACCAATAAGCATCAGAAAAAATGACAGATTCTTAGGCAAATGGCAATAAACTAGACTATATCAGGAAACAGACTGGATGAGTGTCTAGAAAATGTTAGGACAATTTTGATGGAAAGTTTTCATTCAAAAATTAATTGCTTCACCATTGAAATGAGTCAAATAATAGAAAGATTAAAAAAAAAAAAAGAAAAATTTAAAAAAAGGGAAAGAAAAAAGTCTACAACAGGCAAATCCCTGTAGATCACAAGCAGACAAAACTTCCAACACCAAATAAAACACTGTTCCCACTTAGGCTCCACATTATCACCTTCCTTTGGGAGGGTTCAATAACTGACATAACCAGTTATTCCAATTAAAAAAAAAAAAAAAGAAAAAGAATCTGCATATTAAATAACACAGTTGAGAGTAAACATAAAAGTCAGTAAAAGAACAGTAAAAATACCTTTGTTCATAGCAATATGCTATTCATTTAGTTGCCTGGAGAGTATCACTCATGAGTCCTTTAAGTACTGTCACAACAAATCATTGGAAACTGATGAATACACAATCCAGGATCCCAAACAACAAACTATTACAAACTATCTATGTGTGAAAAGACTGCTGGAAATTCCTCTAAGCCTCTGTAAATAGCTTTGAGTGAGGCTGGTTGAGGGCCAGATGCCCACCAGAGGCAAATACTGATTTTTAACTTCACTATAGCTGTGCATTTTATACCCAGTAAAGGTTATTTCCTTCTGATAACATGAGACTTCAGCTTTTCTCTCTCCCATCAGGAGACCAAGACAATAATGCCTCTTGTTCCAAGCATCATATACGCAAAGGTAATAATATTGTGAATACGATGCAAAGCTTTAAAAACTGGATAAAATTTAGTAGTTGTTCCTAGATAGCTCTTATAGAAGCAGAGCATCAAAATGAAAAGGTAATCTAAATTGGCCTGGGCAATATGATCTCACCACAAAGTCTGCATTTAAACTTTATGTTCCTCTATAGAGGCTTATATTTTATGCAGAGTATCTCCAAGAGCACCACAATAGCAGCAGAAGAGCCAATGCAGTTATATGTGTATTACAAACACATGGCATTTGCCTGGCTTTCTCCAGCTGGAGATACATCCTGAGGTGTAAGGGAGAGTAGAAAAATATTTGAAATCTTAAAAGGGCACATTTTTACATTTATTTAGGGTTTTCAGAATGTGCTCCATCTTCTCCTGTGACACGCCAAACGACCTCATCTCTAAACCTACCATTTGAAGTTATTTAAGTCTAATCATTAATTACACTGAATGGAAGGGATGTTCAGATTAAGAACAAACAAAAAAACTGATCTTCAAGTATTCTGTTATCTTAACCATTTTTGGAATGCTGAAGCTTAGCAAATTGAGGGGCCAGGACCATGGCAGTCAAAATAAATTTGCTAAAGTTGCTACAGAGAAATGGAGGGAAGGGTGTCTGAGTGCCAGGGATGGGTCTGACCCTGTGAGACAGAGATTCATGCTTCTGATGATCCAAAATACTTCAGGACAGTAGACAGGGAGATAAGAGGGATGGCTTTCAAGGTGAAGGCATGTGGCTGAATAGTGATAATCTTATTCTCACAGTGGGGTTCAATGTACTGAACTGAGCAGAACTTCTCATTTCAGTAATTTAAGCAAAACATGGCCCTTTAGAAGCACTTTCCATCATAGAAATGAAATTTTTACATTCGGAGGTTTTAGGGCAGGGTGACTCAACACACTGTGCTAAAAAGACTTGAGGACAGCAGTTTTTTTCCTCTGATTTGCAAGACATTTCGTTTTTAGAATTGGTATTGTACCTCCACCCAACAGATCAGAATAGACCATAGATTTCCACAAGAGCCTGAGTAGTTTCTTTGTATGATGGAAACTGTAAGGAGTAGAATGAAATCTTTTTTTTTTTTTTCACTTCTTTTTAACTAAAACCAAGAAATATAAACATGGGAGCATTTTTAGGGAAATCTCAGGATTCTGAAAATATGCAGAGCATTTGAACTTACAGAAAGCAGAGTATCTCAGACTGAGGGTCTTCATGATTTCTTCCACTTCTCCTGTCTTTTTTTTTCCTTCTCATCTGAAGCAAACTGATTATCAAAGCTCGGTCAGTGAGCCTAGTGCTTTACAGTGTGTGAGAGACACTAAACTCAATAGACACTCTGCTTAGTTAACTGTGAACATCACCTCTTTCTTTGCAGGAATAACAGTTCCAAATGTCAATAGCTGTTTGAGCCATGTTTGATAGGTAGGGTAATGTCTGAGATGGTGCTTCTCAGACCCTAGCTATAAATGAGGATTACTAACAATTTTTTATGCATTTTGTTATAAACTATGACTAACTGTGAAGTGACACTGACATGTACCAGCAAAAACCCGACAAAAATCAAATACTTTTCTATGCCAATTGTGCACAAAGAGTTGGATCTAAGCATTATTATAGCAGAGCCTTTCATGTTGCTATAGCCATGGTTGTGTTTGCATTTCCATAATAAAACCTATTTTCAGGGGGTTTATAACTCGGCTGTAAGAAATTTACTCTGCGCTCCAACTTGGCATAACTAAGTATCAGCTGGAGAGCTCCAGCCCTCCAGCTTTTAACATTCCCTCTCTGCTGCAGGAGGAGTTTGTTTTCTTGCTTGTAGGTGTTCTCTGAAGTTCATTCTGCAAAGCCAACATGGGCATGTGTAGGCGATCTAACCCCAGATATGGTGGATTAATGTCTAGTTCCAAATCTCTGTCTGCAGAAGTCCTGGTGAAGAGTAGCTGGGGGAACTGCACATGGAGTTGGGTACCAGGAGATGTACGTGTGAGGTGTTTTCTACAAACCAACACCAAACTCACCCTTTGGAGCTCATTCCTTCACAGGCTAAGTGAGAAATTGCTTCTAGTTACACAAAAATGCACATTTTGCAAGACTCTGAAATAAAATAGTGGGAGAAATCAAGCAGGAAAAACTGAAGAAAGGAAACTAGTTTCGCAGAAATCTGACTGGGGAGAGCTGCCTGGTTTCAAACCATAGGTCCAGTTCTGCTGCAGCATGCTCTCCAAGCATGGGGACCACAGGGAAATACAGCTGCTATGCAAGTGTGTGGTGGGAGAGGGAGAATGGAATTTTTTAGCCTCTTTTCAGACAGCTGGAGCGTGAGAAGTTGGAAAATGGATGCATTAAAGTGGAGCCTGTGCTTAGTGAAAGCCACTGCAGAGGTTGGTATAGTAGGTAATGGGCTCCAAGGGACCCTCTGCTTAGCAGCTGCGCTGTGTTTCCCACTGGAGCTCTTCCAAGACGCATGGCTTTTTTCTTGGGGGACTGTAGGTAAGACTAGGAGTCAGGAAGTAATAAAATCTCATTATGACTATTTACTGTTAGTAAACATTTATGCAATGGTTATGTCTGGAGATGCCAGCTAGGTACTGGCTGTTTCTCCATCACGCTTCATCTCAGCTCAGCTTCTTAATGACTGAACATCAGGAACATGCAACTTTTGGATGTCTGGGCTTCTCTACAGCTTCGCATGACCTGACCCTTTGTAAAAACTGGTTGCTAGACCCCATCAGGAGGATGGGGTCTTATACTCAGTCTTGCTGGAGGACTTGGCACACTCAAGTCTTTGGCACGTAGCAGTGTTCCCCAATACCTATAACATGAACAGACTTCTCCCAATCACTTATTTCAGGAGTGGGGGGAGGGGCAGGGAGAGCAGACAAATCTTTACAAGCTGCAAAGTTTCTATATCTACAAGGCACAGACAGAGTCAGAACCATGGGGAACACAGGATGGAAACAATCTGCAGAGCAGATTTGCCTGGAGCTACGCTGCCTTTGAAAGAAATGATGCCGCTGGCAGCGTGGGGAGGAGGACTGGCAGAGATGCAGGGCTACACCTGTGAGGCAGGTACCACCACTGCTTCCCTGGCCTCTGCTCTTACCAGGGTGAGATTCACAGCAGAGAGAATACTAAGCTATTCCTGGTCCACCCTAGACCCAGCAGTCCCAAAGGAGCTTTTGGAGGAGTGTGGGGCTTTGTTTGTGCCACCAAGGTTGGGTAACTGCATCCCTTCGTGTGGCAGCAATCAGGTGATTCCTGTTCCTTCCCATTCCTCAAAACGTCTGGGTGGGTAAGAGGGTCAAGAGGTGGTGAGGGGTTTAAGGTGCTGAAAATGTTCCTCACAGGAAGAAGAAGAAGTCCTGCTGACTCTGGGCTGTCCACCAAGGCCCTGGTATGCTGGAACATTCATAAGGACATGGGTAAAGTGCAAGGTCGAGAGGGATTATGAGAAATTGGTGACCAAGAGGTGGCAGCTGTAAAAGTGATGTTGTCCCTCCCCTTCCTTGCAATTTTTCATGCCACTTTAAATACACTTTAAAACACTATCACTGTGTCCATTGCGTTGCCTTGGGACTATGCTTTGCTCCTCAGTACAAGGAGATGAATCTCTTACACCAGGGCAAAACAATTGCTGCCCTAACAGGGGACCAATTTTCAGACTAAATATCCTGAAATACTGTTCAAAACTATTGTAATTGTCTTTAAATGTATTTTCCTTAGTTTATCTTTATTTTTAAGCTACAGGCTTATTTGGTGTTTGTATATTTTGCAAATGTAATTTGAAAATCTCCCACATAAGATAAATTTCCCTAACAAGATGTGATAGGGAATTCATGTCAGGCATAATAGGCTTTCAAAGGAAACGCTGCATTTGGATCTTTTGTGCTATATGTAGGAAATGTACAAAGTAATTATAAATCCTACGGTATCAAAACTGTCCATTTATGAGACAATGTTGCTAAAAAAAGACTTGTGATATTCTGAGTGCATTAAAAATAGCTTAAACCTGGCTGGGCCAAATTCACCCCTGAAACAACTTAGTTTAAACAAGGAATATACATTTATCACCTGTATTTAAGTATTTTCTATATTGTGAATAATACTAAGATAAATTTATATACAGTGACTATTCCCTAAGGTAGCTTAAAAAAGTTAACCAAACATTTAATTTGGTTCCAACTCATATTTTAGTTGTTACTTTGGCTTACATTTTTTCATCTGTTAAGTAAAATTCAGAATTTATGTCAAGATGAGATTTAATCTAAATCCATTTAAAGAGTGAAAAATAAATAACCAGGGGAAAAGACTTCTTCTTCCTATTCCTATTCTTCTTCCTATTCCTATGTCCATCTTCTGCTTCTACTATTTCACTGGCCCTGACCTCCATTTATATGCTGGTGGGTGTAATGGAAGAGCTATCACGATGGACAGAGTTTCCTTCCATGTTTACCTTTCCCTGCCAAACAAACAGCATGGAAGAGGCTGGGTTCCACTTTCTGCCTCTGCTCATACATGGAACTCTCTCCACAGAAGATAGGTTTCACAGTATGCATAACCTTTGCCAAACTGTCATAGCAACAGCCGTAAAATGGCTACATCCGTGTTTAAATGGATTTGCTGGGACTTATGGGATTTTTTTCTTTTTGTTCCTATGTGAAAATGTACTTCCCAGGAATAAGAAATGAAAACCTGCAAGGAAAAGCAATGTGAGTTACCACTTAGCATCTGGAAAAGGGAGAGAGCAAGAGCAAATAGCAGCAACTTCTTTCAAAAGCTGTAGCAGCTTCCTTCTGTGAAATTTAAAGGATCCTTCCCAAAAAGGTATGCTGGGGGGGGGTGGGGGGGGGGGGGTGGAATCTGTTAGAGGACAACTTTTTCCAGAGAGAGTTAATGGAGACCAGACAAAGAGGAAGGCACTCCCTGACCTCAGACACTTTGCTGCAGAATGAAAAGGCAGTACCAGCTGTACAAAGGGAGATAGTACCTGACCAAGCTGAAATAGTCCTGTAATAGGTTCAAGAACAATTCAAGAACTCTGACTGATTAACAATCTAGTTCATATCAGCCTTAAATTATAAATGAAGTGCATGAAACACCAACACAGAAAATGGTGTTTCTTATGTTTAATGGTAGTGTATACTTTACTATGGTGTGCTAGCATGTATGTCATGAAAGGGGTTACAGCCACATCCCACCTCACACACCCAGTCTGCAGTCACATGGAGTGTTTGATCCTCCCAGCACGTGTTCTCCTCCTGCACCCCTAACACCCTTCGGGAGAACACCTTCACCTCAAGGGGCTGTGCAAATGCCAGGGGCTCCCTTCAACAGCTCTTGCAGTTGAAGCAGTTACAGCTGGTACCAGTTACAGCTGGTAGTAATTAATACACCTAAAAGGTGCCCAAAAGGATAACAGAGTCCTCAACACATGCACCAAGAGAGGAGATAACTCTGCCGGAAACAGTTTTAATCCATCATCAATAATATGTTGATTTATTCAGTTTTCCATTTGATCCTAAAGCTTTGGAGTGTGTGTGTATTTCTGAAAAATTGTGACAGGCAACAGTAAGAATAAAAGGTACACTCAGGTTTCAAAATTAAGATATAACCATTAACCTCAGAGACTGAGAGTCCTGTATGCCCTGCCTGGGAAGGGACATCCATAGCCTGCTGGAGGTGGAACTCCTTCTTCCATGCAGAGCCCAGCCGAACCATGTTGGGAAAGGACTCCCTGAAGGCAGCTGGGTACAATAGTAGGGGCTGGTCCTGGCTCCAAATCCTGCCTCCCTGTGGTGTGCCCATTGCAGACAGTGGGCTGCACCCCTAGGCAGCACATCCCAAGCCAGCCCCAGCTCTGTGAGAGTCCCTTTCCTCACCATTGTGCAGGGCAGTCTTAAATCCACAGGCAATTCACAGTCCCCCAGATACCCCCAAGCATCAGTGGTACCCCTGTAGCTGGCACAAACTGGCCACAAACACCACTGAGTGCCAGCACAGTTCAGCAACATTTTCCCTGCCATCAGAATGATATCAGACATAATTCTTTGTTCTTGTTGTTATTCTGAAGGTTAAGGATGCAAAGATTGGGTAAGTTTTCACGTCAGCTCTGAAATATATGGAAATGTCAATCTTCCTTGTTAACTTGTCATGAGCATGCAGAGAAAACAGAGGATACAGGTGAAGACAGAGGTACCATTCTAAGAATTCTCCTAATTTGAAAGAAAAACCCATCAGATCAGGGGTTTTCTTTTGTACTAACATTTTGAAAGTTTCTGTGTAAATAGATTATCAGGCATCATTAAAATCTGGAAGTTCAATCTATTCTCTGCTGAAAGAAATACATTGATTTGCAGCACAGGAATACATTTTTTTGTATGCATAATTTGCAAGTTTGGGAGAATGTTTCTTTGCTGAGTGTCAGATGTGCCCTTCAGACACTTTTGAAGGAACACAGATTATCATGAATCTTCCCATTATCCAGCAAACAAAGGCAGAATGCCTCCTTCATCTTATATAGTTGAATGACACATCATGAGCTTCCTCCCTCTGTTTATACAAATATTAATATAAGGTTTTGACAAAAGATTTTCTTCTTCTGAGCTGGGCCCAAAGCAGGTGCACAGACTGAATTATATTCCTATCCTTTGCTGTCTTCTATGACAAAGATTGAAAAGAGGAATATGCTGAAATCATTACAGCCAGTGCCCATTCAGCTTCTGTATTTAAACCTGTGTGGAAGGTATCTAAGCAGAGTTTTGAAACAGCAGAGACAGAATGAAAGACAGTTCAAGCACTGGGTTCTGCTAGATGAGAGTGAATGAAATAGAGGGCCAACAGAGTAATCATTTGAAACTTTAGGCACATTTACTCACACACCTTTCACATTCACTCTCTGTTATTTTCTAATTGTAGCACAGCATGTTTTGTGCAAATGTTTAAGAAAGATTCCAGCAGAACTGGAACTCATGATACAGGTACTGAAACCTGGTTTAGTGGTAAAAACTTTGCTCGTGCCAGGAGACACTGTGTCCCACCACAGTGTTCTCTGAATTTTGAGCTCTTTAAACTAGCTTCTGTATATGATTCCCAGACCAGTCAGCAGCAGCAGGGATGAGAAACCTCTTTAAAGGATCACTGTTTATCCCATACCCTCACTCCCATCTATACTTCCTCTTGATAACAAGGGCTGGACCTCTTCAACATTGCTTAGATTCATCTCCCTTTGGCACCTAGCAGTAAAAATTGTTCCAGGATCTTTCACAGTCAACTGAGTGATAGACAGTCGAATCAGTCTCTGGGGGGCTTAAGTTTGAAATTGATTTCCACATGTGCCTGTAGCTTAATATAGGGAGAAATCAGTGCAATTAAACATCTAACATAGAAGCTTCAACTACAACACCGAACACAGGGGGATAACTCAGCATTGGCTGTGCCTCAAGTCCCCTTCCTTCCTTTCTGGTTTGACCATGGGTTTAGGGACTTGCATACACATGTACAGGCAATACAATAATATGTTTGCTTTCGTGTGTCTTCTGAGCGATGGAAGCCCATAGTCTGTGATTCACACTTGTACTGACAAGAGAATGGCTCTGGTGTGGAGCTGCTGCTCAAGAGAGCTTTCTGCAAAGCTCCAGACAGGGTTTTGTGTTAACAAGAGTGCAGCTTTTGATGAGCTTTCCCATGAGTGTGCTCTGCTTTGTTCTCCCTTCAACATCCAGAAGAGACCATGAACAAACACCTCATGAAGGGACGGCTACAACAGGGAGATGATGGTACCAAAGGCAAAGTTCTGTACAGTTATTCTCCATGAAAGTCCTTTACAGAGGTCTGTTAGGGTATGTCTGAGAAATGCTTGCACCAGCACTATAAAAGCCTCTGGTTATTTAAGGACTGATATTCCATCATCCTGGATCTTGGTCTGAATTTTGTTGACAGTAAGATTCCCTTTAAGCTGCTTTACTTGACAACAGCTGTACATTTATATAAATAAAAACCTTACAACTTTAAATAACTGAACCACTGATTTTGAATATAAGTTTCATAACACGCACCAACATTCCCAGATGAGTAAAATAGCTGGAGCAAAGAATTAATCATATAACTAGTTAACCACGGCCTTATTTACCTTATTTAACTTATTCACCCTCCTTGTGCTTTTCATTAAACATACACAATGGAAGATTGAAATGAGAAGTGAAGGAACAAATCTATTTTAATGGCTTTTTTTTTCTTAAATGTGCCCATTTAAGTGGCTAATCCTTCTCCATGGTAGCTGGGGTTTTGGGGAAGACATTTTAACTTGGCCAAACTATTCCTTTTCATACTTGGCATTTTTTGGCATTGGATTTGTTTTCATTGTTTGAAGAGATGAGAAAAGGAGCAGTTCTGAGAATACATTAACGGTAAAAATCAAAAGAGACATGAAACAAAGCGTTACATGTTAGTGGAGAGAAGCACCAACCAGACATTTTGAACTGTAACAAGCACCTGCCTGTCCAAGTTTCTTCTGTTTCACAAATACTTTGTTAATATTAACAAAAATGAAGTGAAGTCCCCCACAGAAGCCCAAACAAAAGCAATAACCAAATAGCCATCCCCTCCCTTGGCCATCAACTGACATTTACTATGGAGTTCATGTTCTTCATGAGTTAGTGGGATAGGAATAAACACAACTCCAAACATTAACTTCCTGATGCCAAGGTTCATGGCAAACATGCAGCACAGTATTTAATGCTAAGAAAGACAAGCCAAAATAGGAAGTTGTTCCTAAATGCACAGCCAGCTATCTGGATGATGAGAGTAATCAAATCTGCTGTTTGTCAGAAATAACCCCGGCAGCAAGGGAATAATGTACAGATGGACATGAGGGAGTGTCAGTAAGCCCCTGAATATTGTAGCTGAAATTCTGAGTGCAAATGGTATCAGAAAATGGGTGTTCAGTGGCTCCTCAGGGTCAGCTGCTGGACATGTAGAGGCAGCTGGGCACCAACATGCCAAGGCCCTACAGCAGTTGGAAAATGGGGGACAGACTTCCCACCAGACCTCATCTGGAGAGTCTCGGTGATGGTATTCTCCTTAGACCTACCTGCACATGTCTCCATTTCTCTCCTTGATGTCAACAGGAGTTCCCTGCATGTGGGGAAGAGCTGAATATTACTGTCAAGATCTGCCGTGCAGATCTGAGAGAAGAATTTTTGTCCTTAAGTGTTGAAAATGTAATGATCTATTTGATAGTGAGAAAAAAAGACAGAAACAGTATGAAGATTTTTAAAAGAAAACACACACACATACAATCCAAGCAGCCTTTGAAGTCAATGGCTTTGAAATAGAAAGCAGCCACTTTAGCAGCCACGTGAAACCTATTTTGTTAACATCATAGGTGTTGTATTTAAAACTGAGTTAGACAAATTTTACCATCAGGGGCTTGAATATAACTGGACGCATAGATCATATCTGTGAGTCTCAGGATATTATCCATCGTTTTAAATGAAACTAATGTATGATAGCATGCCAGGAGATCTCATGAGGCCAGAGGAATGTATTTGGGGGAGTCACCGGAGAGGGACTTTATTCTTTCTAACAGAGCAGCCACTGAATCCCTTGGTTTATAGGACAGATATTTGATCTGTTAGCATGAATTAATGTTGGGATTTCCAAAGGGATTTAAGATTGATGAGGGATGAAGCACAACTGTCCTTTGATGGGATTTGGGAGCCAAACTGATTCAGTCTCCTTTAAAAGGCTAAGCTTGCACACAGTTTGTTACTGGTTATTTTGAGTACTGCAGGTAAGGGGCACTAATGATGATGACCTGAAAGGAAAAAAATTACATCCCAGGAAAAAGGAGAGTCTCTAGTAGACTTGCTAATCCCCAAAAGGCATAGACACCACCTCATTTTAGCTAATGTATTGAAATTTTGACATTAGTCTCTCTACGTGGTAGACAAATTCTGTTAACACGATTAAAAAACCCAACTAAATGGAGGCTCTTTTTATAGCTAATAGAGAGTCAGACTTCATGAGTTCTTCAGTGAAAGCAGACCTGCTCATTTAGGGAAGTGGAAACTTGCCATCCTCTGAAATGGCAGATATCTGTGTGTACAAATTGAATCTCACATTTTGCCTCATCCTTATAGGTGGGATTTTAATTTTTTTAAATTTTTTTTTTTTCAAAATAGAAGGTTTTGGAAGAATGCTGTGGAAACGAAGGACACTTGCTACATATATGTCTACTTTGATGCTTTTGCTAGTTATATCTCTTGTGAGAGAAGTCTGGCTCACAGCAAGCAAGGGAAATATAAATATTTCCCAAAACCCCTAAGAGCTTATCATATGGACTATTTGTTAGGAAAAAAGATGCCTTCATATGCACACGTGTATCTTCCATTCACACAAATGGAGAATCTCTGGATGGATACAGGGAGACTATAAGTTCCTTTCTTAGCAACTATTTCTCTTCAGTGGAGTTATAACAAAACTGCTGCTGGCAGCTTTGTAGTAACACCTTCACCAGTTGCTACCATGCCTCTAAGGAATTGTTTCCAGGATGGACTTCATACTTCAGAGCATTTAAAATCAAGTACATACTAATTCTCTTTTTTTCCCCTCCAAAATTCACATATTTTTTAAATTCATACAAGAAAAATAGAGCCTATCAGTTCTTGCAATATTTAGTTTACATTGAAAATGATAAATGTCATTCCATGGAGACGACTTGCTAGAATACTAATTTTTTGTTTCCTTTTTTTTTTTTTTTTTTTTAACCAAAGTAAGATTTATGAGTGAATAGATTCACTTCCAAGATGAAACACAGAAACATCTGCAAGATGAGAATTTACTTGCATTACTAGTGCTATTCTTTCTGCACTGATGAGTAGTACAGATAACCCAATTCATTATAGACATCTATAACTTTTCTAGCAAACATGTGAACTCCTTAAAGAAGTCAGCATAGATCCGGTATCACAGCAACAAGTTGTAGTTAAAAATAAAGTGGAAACTAGAAAATATACTTCATGACACCACTTGGCATAGTTGATAGGGATTGCTGTCAGGGATCGGTTTGGATCTCACTTACACCACTTAGATATGGGTGTAATTAAAGGCTTCTTCGTGGAAGTAAGCAAGATTTAAACTTGTCAAGGGGAAATAGAACAACTTGAAATGAGCAGGTTATCACAGTGGGTCTGGTCATATCAGAAAAAAAGCACTTCTCAGTAGTGCATGTTTTTCAGCACTGGGCACCAAACAGTTCAGTAACATTTGCTCTTAGTTTTTTTTCAGAGTGAATTTCCTATCATAAAATGCTGGGGTGTTTTTTAGTGATGTCTTGATTTTCATAAAAGCAGGTTCATGTTCAAAAGGGATGTTTCACTAGCCATTCTGGTTTTGTTTTGATTCAATTCAATTTCTTCAGAGTATTTAATCTTAACATTAATTGTACATTTTAAAGTGTGTCTGCTTTTATTGTAACATTCTGACATAATCAAAATGGAATGTTTTAAAATTGTGATTTCATAAAATGTTTTAAAAAATGAAATTCCAAGTATGTCTCTATTCTTACCTTTGTCCCTGTATAAAGTGAAAACTATTTCCATACATCATACACCTGCAGGACCAGGGCAACTGGATCTATTCAACAAATAAAGTTCAACCAAAGAATCTCACCTAACACCTTGGTTGCTTTGAAAACAAGATTTCCTTTCAGTTTTTGAATGTCAAAGACATAAGCCATGTCTTTTTGTCATACATATAATTCAATGTCCAGTGTTTATTGAAAGCTGTCGATAGTTCAGGTTGATTTCAGAACTGATTTACAAACGTGCACTGGACTACTTGTGTGTGGCAGGGTCCCATTCTCATTGAACTGGTACATTTTCAAGACAATTAGCCACAGTTAAAGCTATCAAGCATGTAGAAGCAACTTATAGATGAGAAACGCTTTATAACAAGTTGAGAAACACTTATATGTATCAATAAACACTTTCTACTTGGAAAAAAAAAAGAGACCAAAATATAATGCTTAACAGGTAAATGAATTTAAGTATCTGCAGTGAACTTCCTTACCTCTTGAGATAACTATGAAGACATTGAAGTGGCCTGAAGCCAGACTGCAGCTGCTGCTCCTTCTATTGACACATGGGAAGGTACCATCTTGTGTTGCGGAATAGGGTAGTCAGACTCCTGGTTGATGAAAATAGAGAAAATTGACTTCCAAAGAAAGCTACGTCTATGATCACATGAGAGGGGAACTTTTACAAAGGCTGCAACAATGAACCCAAGGAATATGGTTTCAGACCAGTGCTGTGCATCATTAACTGATTCTCAGTTACGTTTTCTTTATAGATGTTCTGATGATATCAAGGTAACACATGAGAAGTGTGAGTTGTCCCCTCACCATGTCTAAGAACTTTTAGAACACATTATATAAGTACTTGGGGATTTTGTAAATAAAATATTAGATCATTTTTGTAGAGACGGATATTAAAACTGAGATTCTAAGAAGCATAGGAATGAATATTACTCTTGGAAACATTATGCAGCCTCAAAAATGAGGAGACTTGTGACCTAAAAGGGCAAATGTCACCCAGTGTTGTCTGTAAATGGAAACCTACATGGCACTGCTATCATAGTATGTCATCAGAAATAAATATTTTGCCATTCCTCACAGCAAGATGCCATTTTTGTGCTCTGTAATTATTAGTGGTCCAGTCTGAATGAAATGTCCTGAGGCTGTTTTAAACCTGCTGTGTATTCCAGAGCTGTGTTCACTGGAGAGGACCTCTCCTCTTCACTTGCCAGTGCAGTGCTGAGAGCAGCAGAGCTGTTAAGTCAAATTAAGGTGATGAGGCTGCCAAGGGCTTCTGCACGGGTTTGCTCTTCTGTAAAATGTCTTGAGATTTTCAAAGAGGTTAAGTGGACTTATGGGCCTGACTCCCACTGAAATTTGGGTGTCTGCCTCTCTGTGGCTTGTCTGAAAATCCCAGGCTAATACGTTAAGAAATATTCTGACTTCAAAAGAGGAGGATATGCAACCATAACCACTCAGGGGTTCTGATGCTGATAATACAGTACTTAGAGGGGACTGCTCATGCTATCCAGTATGATAATACCAGAATTCACAAGAAAGAGCTGTGAGCCTCTAGCACTTACTAGCTGTAATACTGAACAGATTACACAGGAAAATCAGGCAAAAAAAAGTAATATGCTTTCACCTCACAGCAAGAAACGCTGAAGTTCAGGAAGAGGAAATGTATATTAAGAGAGCAGGTTAAAAATCTACATTATCCCAGACTTTCATGAAATCAAAATGATAGGCACGATGCTAAGTTATTATAATGTATTTATTACCGGAATTGCTTTCATATTTAACTGATTTGGCCCATCTTGAGACCTGTTTTAAAATGCACCACCTTGTCCACCTTTCCATTTTCATATGAAAAACAGGAAAGCAAAAACTAATTTACTCAGGGAGACACATCGACTGTTTGCCCGTTTATCTCTTACAGACCACCCCTCAGTCCAATGTTGACAGTACATGATATTCCATTAATCTGCCTAATGAAAATTTAACCAGTGTTATAAACAAATAATTGGCTATTATCCTCTCAAAGATCCCGAATAAATTACTTCTGCTTATTTTTTTTTCTCTCTTCTCTCTCTCTGCCTGTTCTCTCCCTCCCACCCCCCATGCACAAGCCAGCTCTTTCTGACTGATGTCTCAGGAGAAGAAAAAAAATATCTATAGCTGCTACTCTGCTACTGCAGGCAGTGAAACCTGGGCTAGACTTAAGAGGATGCTTGAGGAGTGGCCCTGCACTTGCTCGGCTTTAGCTTTGGTTATTTGAAGAAGAGCTGGGCTGTGTGTCACGGGCTGCATCCCTGCTCCCATCCCATCCCCTGCCCACTCTGTGATTCTGATCCGCCTCCAATTACATTCCCATCTCCTCCAGCTCTCTGAAGTCGCACAAGAGTCACGGTTGCCTTTCCCTTATCACTTGCACTGGCCTCCCTTTTTTCCTCTTGTGCATGCATGTGTAGGGGCAGAGTAGTTTTTTCCCCTTTAGCACCTAAGTGATGCAAATCCTCTCTTCATTTAGAGCAATTAAAGTTGAGAGGGACTCTAACACAATGAACCAGCCAGTGAGTTATTTACTAAGAGCTGCTGAGCTCACTGGGCTTACCAGTGCTGCCACCTCAACCCTAGCCCAGTCAAAGCATTGCAAGATGTCTCCTGGATGCCAATGGGATCACCGTGTCAGGAGCAGCACGGCTTGGTTCATGATGTTCACAAGGCTGCCAGGTCCTGCACCCACCTTCTGACTCGCTGGGCAGTGTAGAGCACCTGTACAAGTCATAGGGGATGGGACTGTGCTGTTCTCCTTCCTCACCAAGCCTTTCCTCATGAAATAAGGGAAATACTGTTTAAGAGGAGTCAATTATCTGACTAAGCTTTTTTTTTTTTTTTTTTACAGTGAGGAAGACATGAATTATACGCATTATTAACACTAGGATGTAAAGAAGTGTTCACCAGATATATCCTCGCAATTTGCACAGTGTTTCTTCACAAACAAGAACAGAGCCATTTCTAATGGACGCACCATTTGAGAAAGCTAAAATGGAGAAGAGCAAGTGGCACATTTCTCAGACAGATCCTGAGCTCTTTTAGGATATTTTTCATTGCTAAAACACACCTCAGCATTCACAGACACTTTAATATAGCACTGAACAAATAATTAATTTTATTTTCCACCTGATAGATG
>WUAM01000287.1:15419623-15505548 GCA_024336885.1 Actenoides hombroni
ATTGGAATGGACTGCCCAGGGAGGTGGTGGAGTCACCGTCTCTGGATGTGTTTAAAGAAAGGCTGGATGTGGCACTTGATGCCATGGTCTAGCCGATGTGGTAGTGTTAGGTCATAGGCTGGACTTGATGATCTCAGAGGTAATTTCTCAGATGTGATTTCCAGCCTCAGTAACTCTATTCTAACTCTCTATTCAATCCCTAAACAAGGAAAAGAAAACTGGCACTGCTGAAGAGACCGGGTTTGGCATCCTTGGATTTCTCTATCAGGCCTCAAGGGATGGATGTAAAAGGACCTCTGGGTCCCTCAACATCTCTGCAGCTTTTCACTGACTGCGTCTCAGGGGCTGTCTCTGTATCTTCTTTCTGCTATTGGCTAAAATCAAGTAACACATACAACCCAGGGTGTATCAGGCTCTTCCTCTTCTGCCCTGGCCCTACTCTGAATCTATGGTGTGTGGTTATCTGGATGGGGCTAGGAGGTAAAAGGGGATGGCAGAGCCCTCTGACACACAGAAGGGCAGATCATCAGACAGAGAGTCTCTTTCTTACACTGTTCATGGAGGAGCAGTCCTTGCCAAAGACATTTTAAAATAAATGGAAGAATAATATAGCCATAATAGTTGCCCTAAGTGCAATGACTATAGCCTGGATAGATTTGTAATCTCTTTTAATAAATACATTAAATTATTTGAAATAATGTCCTATTTGCCAACAGCTTATTCCATAAATATATATGGAATATAAAATAGGAGAGATTCCCTGACATAATTAAAATTGTACAGCCAAGTAGGAGGCAGGGAATAGTGTTATCTTTTCAGCTGCAAACTATTTTACAGAAATATTTCTCACACACAAACCTTCTATTTACCTTTAGGGATGGTATAATTGCATATTGAAAACAGTGCAGCTCTAAGGCAGTGATTGCTGGTGCCTCCACCTTCTACCCCCTGCTGCAACAGGAGCTCAGTCAAATAAACTACAGCTCCCTACTTACCAGTGCCAAGTGAAACCCCTTCTCCAAACGCCTGCACAGAGACATCCCAAATGCTACACTAAGATCTCATTTACCTTGCAACAAATCCACTCCTTTGCCATCACAGGGGGGGTAGCTTGGATGTTCACCCTTCTCCGTGGCAAGGAGTCAAATGCCACAGAAAACATGCAAGTATTCAGCAGGGCTCAAGATGCTCAGAAAGGGATCTGGGGGCTGGTCACTCACATTCATCATCTCCAGAAGGTCCAGTGCTCTTTAAGCAGAGCTGTCTGGACTTGAGTGAAGGATATGAAGGTTACAGCAGTGGGTGTTTATCCTCTGTGCAGTCTGGTTCTTAGACATGATACTATATGTATTGTCAAATGTCTTAAAGATATTACTTCAAAGGATTAAGTCTGCATTACAAAAACTATTCAGGAATGTACTAAATTATTGATTAAAACTATTCTTAACTTCTAATGCATTGTGTCTGTGTGATGATTTATATGCAGGATAACACAACAAAGAATGCAATCAATGATGTTTTACTTTTAGTATCTTATACTAGATATTACATCATCCCACCTATGAAAGCCTATTTATATCAAGGACTTTTTATTGTCAGATAAAATTCCTCTGGAGAAACTGTCTCTCTGCACCATAAGGTATTATGTCAGACAGCAATTTAGCTCTCAAGTTAAAGATTGCCACCAAATAAACAATCAACTGGAAGCAACAGAAGTTATCAGACTCATATGGTTTTAGATGACCTTCTGACCCATTTCCTCAGCTGCATTTTAAATATTTTTATTAGGGCTGAAAGCAGCAGATGAGTGTATGTGGGCTACTCCCAGATGACTCCCAGTTATGCCATGGTAGGTAGGCAAATCTTACTTCAAGCAATGATCCACTGATGGTAAAGAAACCCTCCACTAATCTGTATCCCTGTTTTCTAGGCTCTCTGCTTAAAAAGGCAGGTGAGGCAGGGTTATAAATTCTGTGTAACTAAGTGAGTTGATGTTGTTGAGGGCTTGTCTTCCCTACAAACAGGTAATTACTGTAAAACTGATGCCTACAGCATGCTGTAAACTCACACCATCTCTCCATGCTGACTTCCCTGTGAAAGCCATTGCAGAATTAAAATATGAGGTTAGAAGGCAGGTACAGTGCCAGAGGACAGAGGCGGTGGGAACACCAGTATGTGTATAGTGTAAGTGATACGTGGGGAGAGAAGCAGCCAATGCAAATCTTTGCTGAAGAGGTCACTTACTGGGCTTTTTGTAGTCTCTGGGTTAGGGAAAGACTGCCGGTTTTTTCCACAGCCAAGTGCTCTCTGAGGAGGCTGAGTTATGTTTTCAGCTGTTTTTCGTAACTCTGCAGCGGATTCAAGGCAATGAGCTTCCTTCAGGCTTGTTGATTTCTAAAAAAGGAAACCAAACAAGATGGTGACTTCCTGCCATGTCCCCTTGCCTGGTGGACTTTAAGTGCTCCCACCTGGGACCACTGATCCCCTCTCTTCATCCAAGCACAAATCTCCTAACACCAAACCGATACCTTCCACATTTCCTTCTCTGCACCAGGCATCGTGACAAACAAGCTCTAAAGGCATCAGGCAGTAAGTTAAATTCAAACAAAGCTTAAATAGCCTGCAATGACATTGTGCCAGCCCTGTGTACAAGCTGTGTGCATAAAAGAAAATGCAAGATATAGAGCAACCATGTACGTGGGCACGTGTATGCAGATGCACAGATAGAACACATGCTCCTGCCACACCTGTATACCTACCTACACTGCACTTATTTACATAGTTATATGCATAAAATATGGTGTATTATATTCTCCCATTGCCTTCAGTGGGTTTTGGATCTGGTCCATCTCGCCAGTGCATTGGGTTATATTTCACACACACAAATTGTATTTATGTAGATACCATGTAAGTATATGTCCTATCTTTGGTGGAGGAATGGCTGAATTGACGTATCAAAGCAATGTTTATATTTGCTGATAGCAAAAAGAATTTCTCAGCTGTTATCCTAGATTCTTTTCTTCTCTCTCTCTCTTTTTTTTTTTTTTTTTTTTTTTTTTTGGTGAAGCACACAGTCCACATTTTGGGGAACTGTAAATTCATAATCCAAATCATATAACTTTTCAGACCAAATACCATGTCATAATTTGCTAGGAGATGCTGCAAAAACTAAATCATGGGTAGCTACAGAACGCAGAACAATGACACTAATTAGAGAATTGCATAAAATAAAACAATCCAAATGTCTACTGAAAATAATTATTATATTTGCATGTATTAAATTACAGTTTAAAAATATTTCCCAAAGTTGTGCTGGAGGGTGACAGAAATTAAATCATATTTAAACACGGTATTTAAAGAAACTGCTAAATAACCAAAATAGCTATTCATCATTGAATCCAAATTCTTCAACATCAACTGTAATACCCTCCATCATTTGCTAGGAGGAATGTTTGAGATGCAGAAACTTGTTGACATTTCTTAAATCTAAATTTAATAGGGGGTTGAGCTTCTCCTATTCTCTTCTCTCCCAGTTAAGCATTGTTTTACAACAGATTTTTGGTTATTAGATGGGCTTCTATTATCAGTACGAGTGATGCCCTTGACCTCTTCCAACTCCTGTATTTTGCCTTTCTGATCAGAGATAGTCCTGTATACTGTGGTGCTGATCTAAAAATCAGTTGATGTTAACGAAGAGGCTGCCATTGGTTTCCCGGGACTTTGGATCCATACAGGCACATTTGAGTTGCATTCTATATACATGTGAATTGCGAGCCTGTATGTTATTAGATCGTGTCTGCTTTCTGTGCATTACCAGATGCACTGCTCTCTTTTCACCCCTGTGCATTCAGCAGATAAAAGGCCCAACTGCAAAATGCTGCTCCGATCAGAATTCAAACCTGACCTTCATCAAACACAACACTGCAGCACGAGGGTTGAGTCTGAGATCATTATACATATAGGAAGCAGCTGGCAAGTCTGAATTTGTCTCAGACTGAGCAGAGCACAATGGGGTCCAGGGCTGAAGGCCATTTGCAGCATGCATGGTTTGGCAACAAAATTCTTCCAAGAAGGATAATTTGTAGGTGCTCTGCTAGTCTTACACCTGTTATGTTCATAATTAATCTGCAGAGTGGAGAATTTGACTGAAGATCTCTTGGTGGCTTCATAACAAAATCAAAGCTTCATGTTCTATCTATAATTCAGCCTGTGGCATGTGGAGCAAAATACGAGCAAATGCAAAGCAACCTGCAACAGGCAGCATGTCACTGAGCCTGCCTTGTGCTTTCAAATGAGTCATTTGTATTGCCATTTTTAGGAAGTTGCTTTGACCTCCTGTACACCGACAGCCCTCCAGTCATGCTCTGTGAGTTTTTATGAGCAGGACCTTCCTCTCTGCATGCTACCCAACATGGAGTTGTACAGAGGAAGGAAGATCAGATCTGTGGCCTCTAATCTTTATGGTCCAGAACCTCTGCACCAAAGGTAAAAAATGAAGAAAATCAAGTACAGATAAGATCACGATCAGAAAATATAGAGTGCCCTGGTAGGGGATGAAGGAAAATATTACTTCAGTTTTTAAATAAATTATGCTATTCTGACACGGGAACAGAGGCTCTAAAATTAAGCAAAGATGCCAAATACCACAGAGATACTTCCAATGCAAAAACTGTGGTCAGTCTTTGAACTCATACATATAACAGACTCTGGAGTATTAAAACAACAGAGGCACTTATATCAGCTTGGGAACTCCAGGATAATTTAGTCTGAAGTTATTCACAAACATTATCAATATTTCTGAGTTTACACTCGCACCTTTGACTGTTGACTTAAAGCATCTAGTCTGGTTCATGCTACTGGTAATGTTTACACATAGGAATCTATTATGCATAGAAAAATTAGGGATTATCTTTGACCTGGGTCCCACATATTTTTATGCAAAACTAAATAATAGGGTTATTTATTCATTTAATCAATTCCATATATTTGCCATAAGCAGGCTTGATTTCTTCTGAGGTCGCAATCAACATCATACTTCTAGGAGGACATATGGTTTGACTATTAACACAGATATCCTAGTCAGCATTCAGATAACTCTGAGCTCTCATATCTTTTCTCAGGTTAGAAGCACTACATATTAATATAGGTTAATCATTATATGGAAACATCAAAAGGCACATCATTCTTGGGGCAGTTCAGGTGTGTTTAACTCTTAAATTAGGAGGTATGTGTGTGTATTTGTTAGGAAAGAAAAACTACAAAATGTTCTACACTCAAACATAAAAAACAAGACTTTCAGGCAATGACGGTATCTGTCTGTAGAACCTCTTGCAGACAGATATAGGCTCTCTCTAACCACAATGAGACTGAAGAAAAGCTATATAAAAGGTAACTATCACTTTGTGGCTGCTTGGAGTGCAGAATTAGAAGGGTGCAGAAGACCACGTTGCTGGTGTTCAGAGTTGACAATGGTAATCCTCATACTTTGTGTTATGCATAAAGTAGCAGAGTCACCTAGATCCAAGCACTGCCTCAGTTTACATTAAATATCTTCGAATAGCTAAAATTATGCTTTTCCAGACACTGACATCTGCCCAAGCTTCATCCTACTACCACATTATTAGATCTGTTTATTTCATATGATACCTGCTTCAGAGGACATCATCTGTAGCTTTAAAAATTAATGATTGCTAATGACCTGCAGTCCAAGAATCAGAAGCTTAGAGAACTTCATGAATATCTTGGGATAATGAATTAATTCTCTTTTTCAGACTCTGTTTGGTATTGCTGGCAAAAGAGAAATGGAAAGGCAAAGAATGTCAAATATATTTATCCACTTAAATCTATTACTAACTGGCTTTAAGGAAAATGAAAGCATATTATTTCCATTTAGAAGAGGAGTAGATTTGGTCTGAAAATAAGAGATATCCCTTCTAATGAGGGATAGTTGATCAGTAAATCCCAGAAGTTAATGCATTTAAAAATGTGAATATCATACATAGTAGGAAAAAAAATAAATTATTCCATTCAGGCAAAGTGCAATGAAGACTAATCAACATATTTTACTTAACTTGCAAGTCATACCATTGTCAATATCTTAATAAAAGTAGCAGTAATTGTATTATTAGCAAATGCCTGGGTGCTACCGGGGGAAAAAGCACCTACAAGAATGAGGAGACAAAGCAACAATTAACATACCCGATACCTACCACAAGTAACAGGATGATCAACATTTAATGACTGGAGTAACAATATCTTCCTTCAGCTGATGAAGACTGTAGAAGCAGATGGAGTAGAATGCTAACAAACACTGTGTACCAAATAGGAGATATGAAAGCTCATCAGTATTATGCCATCATGACACTAATTGCCAAGGCACCTGGAAGTTTTAACAAGCATGTTTCCTCCCCCCAGCCCTTCTTGCTTTTGACCATTGGTTGTATTTTATATATATATATTTTTTTTTAAATGTAGGTTTTAACACCTCTTTTTGTGATTTGGAGGCAAGAAGAATTAGTTTCAGCATCAGTACAATGCCTCATGCAACACTCCTATAGTTGAACATCTGCTTGACAGAAGGCTGATGGGAGATACATGCCAGTTTGGGGATTCTTTCTCATCGTTTGTGTGGCAGAAGTAAAGCATTTAAGAGCTCATGGGACACATCAGACAACAGGGATCTGTGAAGATGTGTGGTGGGAGGCTGCCCTGTGAACCAGCTTTAAAATAAAAGTAACTAGAGCAGATCCACCCTGCAGGCATGGTGTCCTCAGAAGCCTGATTAGAGGTTGCATTTCCTCCACCTTTTAGTGGTAGGTAATGGAGGTTTCACAGTGAAACACAGACTTTTGGCACATTATGTGCAGAGGTCCTGGTACTTAATCTTGATCTAAAGCAGGGAATAAAATAAGGCTGATTATACTTTCTACCAATAAATTGCAGGTGCATACTGATTCCCAGGTGCAGGAGAAACTCCCCTGAGATCTGCAAGGGAGTCACAAGCTATCGAGTAGCAGAACAAATGCTGGAAGAAAAATTACAGGAGCTGATGGAATAGCACAGAGGGAAAGGGGGGGATGAACTCTGCTCTTTGTCACAGGGGCCTCTGTGGCTACTCCAAAAACAAAACTAAGAGCAGGTGGAAGAATATTCACCTGTCAGAAGGTGCTATCTATAATTACATGCTTTTCAACCAGCATCAGGGAAGGAAGTTGGAAAGCAAGAATGGACTCAAGGGGAAAATGGAAAAGAAATGTCAAAGGGAAATACTGAACCTGGGAACTGATGCAGATGGATAGTTACTAATAAAAAATATCACAATATAATAGTGAGATCTCAATTTATAGCTTCAAATACTTAAAGTTGTATTTCCTTCTTCTCCCTATCTCTGTTGGAAGATTCAGGTTTTCACCCTGCTGAGGCTGGATTGTGTATATCAGCAGCTCAAGGCTTTATGCCTCAGTACAAGTAGTCAAATGTCTAAACGTAACTTTGTATTTAACCAAGAAGAAAATAAACTGGGAATGGTATCAATGAAAATAAAACCTTCCCAGTTGAGATCTGGTGGTGAGAAAGACCACGGTCCTGTCACTAGCTGATGCAGATGTTCAATTTCATGAGGTAGCTGGAGGGCAGGGACCAAGGCTGGTGTGAAATGGGGGGTTGAGCCTGAGGGTCCAGAAGCAGTGGGGCAACAGGATTAGACCCTCCTGGTGTCTTCTGGCAATGTAATTAGTTCCCTGTGTTTGTTGCATTGGTGTTCAGTGACACCTAGCAGCTCTGGGCAATGCCAAGGAGAAAGTACTCAATTCCCATATAGGGAAAGGAGAATTCCCATATAGCAAAGCAGGGAAGTGAGCCCTGTCCTGGGCACAGCTCAGCCCCCTGTTGCAGAGCTGCCTGCAGTTAAAAGGGCTTGATTTTTAAAGACAGTTGTAATACATGTGGCTGTGTGCTTGCAGGCAACAGTGAGCACAAAAGTAGGGTTTACTTTAGCTAATAACTGGGGGTTTTTTTGCATTTTTCGATGGATTTACCTCTCATATGCTCCTATAAGTGTTGTAGTCATATAAATGCACTTGCAGCATTAATTTTGTCTCAAGCAGACTTCTCAGTATTTAGTTCAGAGAGTTCACCATCTGTAAAAGCAGGTAGGTTTGTGAAGTTGAGCCCTTGGAGGTTTATTCAAAATAATGTAGTCTCAATCCATTTTCCAGGTTAGCAAACTTAGCAACAGACTCAGTTTTCTTCCTGCAGCTGTTTGTATAGCCCATTAAATGATTTGTGCACATTATGTGTCACCAAACAAATGTTCCAATGCCTTTTCAATAACAAATAGATTGTGGTGATGAATGTACATCTCCCAGTCAGACAAGCACGTGATATTGATGCATGCTATAGCATGCTATACAAGCCAAACACTGTAAAAATAAACTGCATCTTTGGAGTTACCTTTCCAAGCTAAACAAAGAAAAAATAATTAATGTAGTTCCACGACCACGATTTAACACACAACAGGATTTTTTTTAAAATACCTGGGAGTCTTCAGGCTGATGTGATATTATGCTTTTGCTGGTCTTAATATTATTGTTTCTGTCTCATTTTAGGTTACTCTCTAGTGTTTATTATTAATTCAAATTCTCACTATTAAAGGGAAGATATTATCCATATGGTTGACGTGCTGCTCAGTATGTTCATAAGTTCTCCAACGTTTTGATTAACACTGACAGAAACCCCTTTGAAAACATATGGCCCTATATACATCCTGTCATTTCTAATAATAGGGTACATTCTTCAGTACATTTTCTTAAGAAGATGAATTCAGTCATATTTTAGAAACATGCTAATACTTTGTTAATTAGTCCTTTGAGGTCAGGGGGAGAGAAAAGACTGAATGAAAATAAACTTTTCCTTGAGCAGACACCATGAGCACTGTAGATAATTTGTGCAAAAGAAAAACGTGATATCTATGAGTAATGGTCTCTATATACAGCCAAATTTCTTAAACCAATTAGCTTCTGGCATATTCCTGAAGATATTCATGCTCTATTTGATATGCCAGACCCTTAAAGCTTTAGCATGAAGACTGATTTTGATGCTCATTTCACTGATTAGGTCAGTATTTTGTTTCTGGTGTTGAATTTCTATATTTATAGCAATTGTTTCCCTTTCCTAACACCTTTGGGATATCATAGGATCTCAGCACCCTTCACCCTTACACAAACAGGCCTGATACCAAAACTAGTAGAGACATTAAATTCACTTTGGCTTGTGCAGTAACACGGCATATTTATATGTTAGAATTTGTCCCCAGAGACTGTTTCCACCATGCCTGTTCTGCTGGAATTTTCATCCATTCCTTTCACCATGACAGTGGAAATTCTCACCTCCATGGTCTCTTTTAACCATATTTTTTTATCACATAGCCGCTCATACTACCCATCCTCAGATTCCACTAGCTCTGTACTTGTTCAGAGAGAAGATGCGCAGCCACATATTCTTTAACATTATGCTTCAGGATGTGACAATGCAAGAATAAGTCAGTTAATCTAATTGGAAACTATACAGTGCAGTAACACAAATATATTTTTAAAAGCTGAGATATCAATATTGTACTTTTTAGATCTGAGTATTTTTATACAGCTCACACATGTTCAGAATATGCCTACTCAAATTCTTTCCCCCAAAGAAGTATCATTACTATTAACGTTGATATGTAATGATGCTAAAATTGCAAATCTGCTATTATAATGGTTTCAGCTTGCATCTTACTTTTGTTTCTTCCTTTCTTCCTTTCCTCCTTGAGGAAAACACAGAAATGTACTATTTGATTCTCAAACACATTCAAAAAGGACTAGATTTTGTTTCCCCCTTTTCTTCTCTATCTCCTCCCTCTCTGTTTGCTCCTGCTCGTTTTCCCTTCGGAAAAGTCCCTGTCTGGGCTACATCAGTGAAACATTTCTGGGCAAAAAGCCATCAGTCCTTATGAAACTCCATCTCTGACTATTACTGCAGATAGGTTTCTCCAAGCTCAACAAATTCTCTACTCCTTTAATAGAAGTGAGCCAGCAGTGTGCCCAGCTGGCTGAGGGGGCCAGCAGCATCCTGACTTGTACTAGAAATGGTGTGGCAGGCAGGCCCAGGGAGGTGATTGTCCTTCTGTGCTCAGCATTGGTGGGGCCACACCTTGAGTACTGTGTTTGGTTTTGGGCACCTTGGTGTGGGAGGGATGTCGAGTTGCTGGAGTGGGTCCAGAGAAGAGCAACTAAGCTGGTGAAGGGCCAGGAGAACAAGTCCTATGAGGAGTGGCTGAGGGAACTGGGGCTGTTTAGTCTGAAGAAAAGGAGGCTCAGAGGAGACCTTACTGCTCTCTACAGCTGCCCAAAAGGATGTTGTAGAGAGGTAGGCGCTGGTCTCTTCTCTCAAGTAACTAGTGACAGAACAAGAGGGAATGGCCTCAAGCTGCACCAGGGTAGGTTTAAACTGGACAGTAGGAAATTTTTTTTTCACTGAAAGGGTTGTCAGGCACTGGAACAGGCTGTCCAGGGAGGTGGCTGAGTCACCATCCCTGCATGTGTTTAAAAGCCATATAGATGTGATGCATGGGGATATGGCTTAGTGGTGGACTTGGTAGGGTAGGGTTAATGGGTTAAGGTCAATGATCTTAAATGTCTTTTCCCACATAGACGATGCTATAATTCTATGAAAGAAAATACTTAGTAAAATCAATGGTCTTTGTCAAGCCCTGGCATAGGCTTCCCAGGGAAGTGGTGGAGTCACCATCCCTGAAGGTACTTAAAAGAGGTGTAGCTATGGCTCTTAGGAACATGATATATTGGTAGACTTGACAATGTTAGGTTTATGGTTGGACCTGGTGATCTTAAAGTTCTTTTTTAACATAAACAGTTCTATAATTCTATCTCTGGAAGCTACAGGATGACATTATCAACACTCAACTCCTTAAGGACGGGAACTTTTCAACTCCAATCAAACCTTACCCATACTGCAGAGAGCAGCTCCATCCACATGCTGTCTTGTGAAGGACCAGTCAGAACAAAAGAAATAAATACAATATCAACCCTGCATATTTTCCATTCCAGGTGTAAAGCACTTTTCTTTGATTTTGCCTAACATGCATGTGAACAGCATTTATTAAAATAATGATACACAATCAAACACCTTCCAGAAAATGGAACATCATCTTGCATGTATAATATCCTTTTAGGCCTTAACAGGAGAAAGAATGAAACACCTCTAATGGAGGTTAACAATGTCAGTCAGAGCTATCTGCAATAAAAAGGAAGGTAAGGACATAGGGAGAATAGTGCAAGAACTGGAACAGATTGAAAGCCTCCACCATTGATGGAAAATCAAAACAATTAAAAAAAAAACAGGAATCAAAAGCATATTTATGGTTTGGTGTCAAAATTCTGCATACTTCCAATGATTTTTTTTCCCCCTGTTGTACTGAGTTTCAAGAGCAATACAAGCTTTGTCTACTCTTTGTCAATTCAGATAAAATATGATCTTTTACACTGTACCTGCCTTTTAAGAGCTGCCCATCCTCCCTGCCTTGCTTTTTCAGAAACTGAGACATGAAGTGCCTTCAGACCAGTAACATACGACAGCCTTGCAGATAACTACTTACTACTAATAAAACTGTGCCTGTGCTATGCTGTTTATCTCACGATACTCCTTAAATTACAATACTGTTATTTCACTTTTTTCCTTTAGTTCTACATTATTTAAACTGCTGCACATGATACTGAAAACTTGAACACTGTTATCAGTTTAGGAAAAGGGTATTAAATGGAAAAGATTAAGCTTTTGGCCTGGATCCAGCAAGCACTTAAATGCATGAGTAACTTTACTCCCATGAGTAGTGTCTTTGAAGCCAATGGGACCAGCCATGCATGGAGGAGCACACATTTGTATAGACATTGGGGAGGGCAGGCTCTGCCACAAAAGTTCTGGGTTCAAAACGTGGGCTTGCTATGTGTGTGTATGTGCACAAATTCATAAGACATTAACGTACTATACATGCTCACTACACTTTTTCCAAATATCAGAGCTTTATTGCTGTTATTATTTTTATCCTTCTAAAATAGGCAGCTGTTCTTCATTTTTTCTTACCTATATGCCAGATTTAAAAAGAGTCAGGTTTCAGTTTTTCAGAGAAAATAAAACAAATCAATGTTTCAAAACCACAGAATACATATTTTACTATGAAGCATAGGGCTTAGAAAAGCCTAACCATGTTCTAGCTAGACTAAGAAAATAAGAAGTAGGCATAAAAACACAGTGACGTACCATAACTTTCATGCTCCTCCCAAAAAAATTCACAGGTTTTTTATACATCTGCATCTTTCCTGTCCCAGTGTTAGCTGCTGCTCTCCGACATTTCCTTCTTATGTAAAAGTTCTGCACAAACAATTTATATTTAAACCTTTTGCTTCAGGGTTTATGGCAATCATCAGCACCACTGAGAGATAGACAGACATTAGGTACTAAAAATTTTTGTGGCAATCACCAGCACCACTGAGAGACAGGAAGAAGTTAGGTGCTAAAAATTTTTGTCCTAAGCAAGTTACCAATTAACCTTCATTTTGTTTCAAATAAGGAAAACCAGCTTGTAATATTTATAAAATCATTTAATAGAAAAGTCGTAAAACTTCCTAATTAGGAAGCATCAAAAACTTCACTTTGGCATTTCTAACCAAGCAAAACATTGCAGCATTACAGAATCTAAATAATTTGATTTCTATTTGCTGTGAAGAAATACTGACAAAAGATGTTCCTTAGTGCTCTATTAAAACAGGGGCTCAGCAGCATGTTACATGCTCTTCCCAGATACCAAGATGATGCATCCCTGCAGGGATGAAAACACACAGCAACACAAGAGATGTAGCCCTACCAAAGAAGTTACCTTACAAAAGAACATGGGATCATGAGATACCTGAACGAAAACTTCTACAATGTGGCCTTATTCAGTGTAGCATGCCGTCAGCAGAGCAGCCCTCCTGATGGCCATGGCCAAAGTGATGAAAAAGGCCATCCATGGACTGAAATCTTGCATCAGGCCAGCCCTACCCTATGAGGACTTAAAATTAACTTTTTTACTTTTTACGCTGAAACTTGCTACTTGTTCATACACACTCAGACAGCACAGACAACTAAACGGGTTTTCCTATGACAATATATATTACTGAGAGGAAGTCTTCTATCTAGCTGGCTGATTTAGGAGAAAAAAAAATCATTGTGCTTGTAAAACTTATTTCTAAGGGTGATGAAGCTCCCTGCTACAGATTGCAGTGCCTAATTTGCCAGATATTTGTTTCCTAGCTATTATTGCCTGCTGAATATTTTGAATCCATTGTAATTCAATATTCAGGCCAAGTCTAAAATAAACCTTCTTTTTTTTTCTTTTGATTATTGTCATTAAAGATATTTTTGTCTTCAATCTTCCATTTCAATCTTGGCCTTTTAAAAGGCCATCTTCAACTTTAAAAGCAGTCTTAATTACTAGACATTTTGTCTCCTACCTGGCAACATAATACAAGATGAGGAAACTGGATGCAGAGTCTAATAAATTCATAGCACCGTCCAGAAGAGGCAATGGAAGGCTAATTTAAGTTAAAAGCAGGAAACAATTTATATCAAGGCCTAATAACAGATTGTACCCTATTCTTCAGTTGTAAAAATACTAATTCAAACTTTCTAAAGTTGGCTGAAGAGAGAAACATATTGAGTAGTTTTCAAACAGTAGCCAATAGACTTAGTGCTTTATCCTGATAATAGGATTTTGAAGGATTTTGGTTTTGTGTAAATACTTCTGGGGTGAGAGCTTTAATAATTCCATCTGCATCTTTAGAGCTACTAGCTACCTTTGGAAAAGAAGTTGCCTTTTCATTAACTTATGTGATAAAAGTAAAGGAATTTAATACAATGTAATTCTCTCATTAGGGAAAAAAACCAACTCTTATTTTCACAATTGGCTTTAAAACATAACGCTTTAAAAACAGCAGTGGAACTGGAATTTCAGGACTTATGGTCCAGGTCCTATTTATAGAAAGATTACATGCTTTCAAGAACAAAGAAAAAAAATGATGATCCATTTCAAGGGGGGGGGGGGGGGGGAGGAAAAAAAAAATGTTTTTTAATAGCTGTAAATACTGACAAAGATGGAAAGAAAGCTGTTGAGAAAGGACTGAAGGCAGCACATATACAAGCAGTAATATCTTCCTGCACTCCTGAAATGTACTAATACTTAAAAAATGGGATGGGGTTTCTGATCTGCTGTGTCACTGGTTCCTGTTCTCTGTGCTTTATGTTAGGAGGAGGGGATAGACAGGGTATTTACAACTGTAATAGGACCCCCTCCTTAGCAACACCTATTTAGCTACCAAATCTTGCTGTTTCTTAAAGAACTTACTGACTTTAAGTAGTTACTTACCTTTTAGCTCTGCTTCACAATATTAAAGCATTTTATTTTTGCAGCCTATGGGGTGACAGAGAAGTGCACACATTGTAGACCGAGGCCTGATCTGGGTGAGAAAAAGCTTTAGTGATTGTTTTCGGAAAAATGCGTAAGAAATTGTAATATATTGTCTTATTCCTTTCTTTGGGTTTAGTTGGCTTTAGGGATTTGAGGGTGGATTTAAACAAAGCTTTTAAAATGAATATTTGAATTTTTCAAACACTAAGGTGTGAGATATGCTGGGGTCCTTAAGCTCTTGAGAAAATTGTGAATATCTCTGCAGTACACTGCTATGCTTCACATTTTGAAATGTACTTGTTTTTTTCAGGTCAAGAGGTGGTTAGGGAAAAAAAGAAGGAGCAGTACATTTATTTGTACAGCCAATGTAATCCATACTGGCTGTGAATGGGGCACTGGAAACAAACCTCTATCTCATTTTTTTAAATTACAGACATGGTGTGTCAGTGCATCTTCACATTTCTAATAGCTTATACTGTATAATATCTCCCTTGATTCCTTTCATATCTTCTTATTATTTCAGTGATGTCAGTTCAATCATTGGAGTAGGGTGTGGTAAGGGTTTCCTTAACACCTGTGCCAACATTTTTATATCCAGGCAACACAGAAGATACATGCACTGCATGAGATCTGCATGTGCCTGTTGTGGCAGGGATGCAAAACCAACATTTAATTCCCATACCTCTCAAGGGTCTCGAAAGACAAGGCAGAGAGAGAGTGAGGACTCCTGAAAGATAGCAGAGGAGGAGGATGAGCTGTGTAGACTACAGGTGTCCATGGTGTTTTATGAAGAAATCAGTACCAGAGATGTGCATCTTTTCTGTTGTTCTTTTCTATTTTATTTTGTTTTGTTTTTAAACATGGTCTCTTGATTTTTCTGTATTATTTATGACACTGCACATGTACCCAGGGAGGAGGAAGGGAGAAGGGTGGACTAGAGGTATTCACACACCTCGCTTTAAGCACCTAATTTACTTTCTGCTTGGCAGTCATGCTGGTTTATCTAATCGCTGAAGAGAGATTTGCTGCTCCAAAGGGCAACTAAAGCAGCTGTATGAGGTCCTTGAGCTGAATTGCCCCCTGAATGACAGCTGTCAAGCGATTTGTCACCAACACCAGCAAACCCATAACGTTCCCAAATATCTTTCAATGAACAGAAAGTCTTCTAGTAGAATAGCTTTAATGATGGGAGGAAGATTTGATTTGGCTTCTATATTAAGTCCATGATAGTGTTAATCCCATAAAAATATAAAACATCCAGAATTTCTCTCTAATAATTGTAAACACTGCTTCCTTTGTCAACTTTTTGATTTATTGGAACTTATTATAGAGCTCGACTTTATTGTATTTGCTTATGATACCACAGTAATCTTTTCCCAGGCTTTCACTTTATTTTGTTACATTTATCTAGCAAGCCAGATTCACACTCCCACAGTAACCATATGGAGAAAAGCCACAAAAGCTGTTAAGTACATTTAATTACTGTTTTGATGAGCTCATATTTTAATTATGTTTATTGATTCTGTGTGTGTTGAAATACTTTTAGCATTTCAAGAAAAAAAAATGGAATCAATATACTGTAATTACTGGGCATTTTATATTTTTTCTGTGTAATTAAAACTTTCATATAATATTTTAAACATTTTTTTACTAATCCTTCAGCTGTGATTGGCTGCATTTCTTTCTATGTTTAGGTTGGCTTTAATTTTCATTCTTCCACAATGTGAAGCTAAGTTCAGGACTAAACATAATTTCTATCAAATACTTTCCTTCCCCTTAGACCTTCCTAGGAAATTGAAAATAACATACATATGTTATTTACTAACACAACACTAGTTGACACACATTGGTACATCTTCCACTTGGAGCCATCATGACAGCACTGGCTAACACTATAGCAACAGCTTGATGGGTAAGAGAGATAAGGAAGAGGTCTTCCTAATGTAGCTGTCACTGTCCTATTTCATAACAACAGCTGGCATTTTGTCTAAAAGGGTAAAATATATTATTTGACTTTAAAAAAATCCATATGCCTCTCTTCAGGTAGAAGATTATTTAAGGCTGTTCTTGGACTACTAAATGAAATGTTCCCTTGGATAGATCTGAACTTTTGGATTATTTAAAATGGTAAAGCAGATGTAAATGTATAGAGACCTGATCCTCTAGTGGCATAGCTGGCAGAAGTCCTTTTGTTTGCATGGAGTATAATTCATGTTTCATGGTGAAAGAAAATGACTTTGGATGCAAAGGTTTGCTGAAAGCAGGTACAGCCACACATTCGGGTTGTAGAATGGTGGAAAACCAAGCATGTTTTTCTTTTCGTCTATCCCTTATAAAGCAAATAAATATATTTTTTTTTTGCATGTAGGCAAATTAGATATTACTGATTTAAAAATCACAGATAATGCTCTCACTCAGTTACCTTACATGCCTGTTTATCTAGATGAAAGAACCTGATAAGCAGATCCTGTGTATAGGAAAAAGGGTTGGCAGTGACACCATAGGCATTTTTAACAGAGGGACCTGAACAGAGATTGCTTTCAGCAGACACTAGAATTTCAATGATGCGACTGAGTTTTGAAATTTCAGGATTTCTCACGTGATGAAAATCCCACCCTCAAGGAAGCTCTGATGTTCTTAGACATGAGATGGTGAACTTCAGATCTATCTCTTTTACTTTGTCTCTGGGTTTTAATTTCAATAGTACTAAAAGCAAGAAGTAGTGTGATACCATTCAGCCATTAAGCTCAGTTTTCATTTATTTGCATCCTTGCAGGCCAAACAGAAGGCAAATTAAAGAAAAGAAAAAACAATTCAGCTGCTTGTATTTTAAGACTCTTATTGTAGAAGCATCATTTTCACCCTTTCCGTATACTTTTGAATCTCTGACAAAATGCTAGAAGGTTATACTGTGCTCCTGACAGTCAAACTGTGTTTGTTACATGAAGAGCTATTCTTGTAGTATTGTACCCTTGGATCTCAATCTCTTACCTGAGGGTCATGAGATTACTGTGAGAAGGGGCAAAATGCATGAGTCTGGTAACAAAAAGAGGTATCAAGAGCTGAAAGAGAATATTTATGGGAAAAAAACATGTGATAGCAACAAACAGAGCTCCCTGAAAGAAAAGTAGAAAGGATAGATAGGAAGAATTCAGAAACAACACATAACTGTCTATTTCAAGCGATAGGTCATGATTAGAGAAGGTTTGGGTGTCATCTTGACCCCCAGAGAAAAGTCAGTGGAAGAGGAGGGAACAGGGAAGTAGCATGGAGACATGGAAAGTCAGAATCCTCATTTACTCCTCTTTGGAGCACTTACCAGAATGCCAAACCTTGGTTCTGTCCAGCTGCCCCTGCTACAGACCAGAAGAGCACCATAGACATCAGCCAGAGTTGGAGCAACAGGACTGTGCCGTAGCTGCTCCAGAGCCTCATCTGTTTGTTTACAAAACAGATTTCACTGCGTTTGCAGTGAAGGAGCTGGTGTCCTCACTGCTTGTACCTGCCACTGAATCTGCAGGGTCTGCAGTGGCTTCCAAGGTGCAAGAGCCCTATACTGATGTCTCTTGGAGTCTGCAAAACAAGCATCAAATTCAATGTTCACCAAAGTTAACGTGAACAATTCCCTTTGATATCAGTAATGTTCTCATCAACTCATAATGCACTTTTTAGACAGCCTCATTTCTGTATTAGTAGACATTCCCTTCATACTCTTTACAGTATAACTGAAGTCTATTTGTTTCCTCTGTTTCTGACACTAGTTTTCTTCTACTATCCTTTAATAATGTAGTTTTCTGTCAAGATAAAACATACACTGCATACTTAAAAACTGATCAAATAGATACACCCAGGAAAATGAAATGGGAAAAGAGTTAAGAAGTCCTAGTTATCTCTTACCATGATGCAGAACTCTCCATTTCAAGATAAAAGGCAAAAATCTCTCCAAATACACCACTATAAAACCCAGTTAATTCTCTTGAAGTTGGGGGAACTATTTATTGTTTCTGCTATGGAGAAGACAATCTTCCCCCAGGAAAGACTGTTCGATGTCTGTCTGTTGATTTCTACAGGAGTGAAGAAGACATGCAGGAAGATTTGCCAGATTAATTTAAGCACACGTTACTCACTGAAATAAAAGATTTCAGTGAATTGAGAAGGTAGTGGTGAAATGGTTGATTAGAACTGTCAGCTACATAAACTAGGATCTGTGTCAGCCATAACCTTGAATTTCCTGACTTTCCTATGTATGACATTATTGTTGTTTCAAGATAATTCCTTGGGGTTTTTTAAAGAAAAAAATATGAAGGGTAATAAAAATACTGTACTTCGGAAAGGCTGTTTTGGTGTCCTGGGCATATACATATCAACAGTTTTCAAGCTGCTTGTTATCCACCCATTAGGCTGGTAGAGCTCCTGCAAAGTGGATTCCATCTAAGGGATAAATACCTATTTATAAACTTCTTTGCAATGCTGTATAATTTACTGACAGGCCAAAATGGCTCCTGCAGATATGTTACAACTCCAGACAGCCATGTAGATAATTTTCAAAAGAGCAGCTACACATCTAAAAATCTTTTGAGTATTGGTAAATGTGTAAGAACAGCACATATGTTTCTCAATGTAGTAACTCAGCTGTTTCATTTCTCTCTTTCGCTCAATATTCAGCCCCTTGAGAGTTCCAACCCTGGCTCCAGTTTAGCAGTTTCACACACATAAAAGTCCTGATCATGCAAGTTTTGTGAGCCACCAGACAAAAATAAGGTTTGGTGTTTTTTTTTTTTTTTCACTGCATCTTTAAATCAGAAAACCACAATTGTTTATGAGAAACATAATCAGGCCTTTTTCATTTCGATTAGCAGTATGGTTGCTGCTAATTGTCTGTCCATGATCACAGATTCATAGAATGGAATCATAGAATACCAGGTTGGAAGGGACCTCAAGGAACATCTAGTCCAACCTTTCAAGGTAAAAATAATAATAATAATTTAAAAAAATAATTAATAAAGTTCCAAAGAGGTGGCCCAACACCCTGTCAAGCTGAGTCTTAAAACTGTCCAACACAGGGGAATCCACCACTTCCCTTGGGAGATCATTCCAATGTCTAATTGTTCTCATGGTGAAAAATTTTCGTATGAACTCCAATTGGAATCTCCCCAGGAGTAACTTGTACCCATTACCCCTTGCCTTTTCACGTGACTCCTTGTAAAAAGGGAGTCTCCATCTTCTTGGTAGTCACCTTTTATGTACTAGTACATAGTGATAAGGTGTCCTCTAAACCTTCTCTTCTCAAGGCTGAACAAACCCAGTTTTCTCAGCCTTTCTTCATATGGCAGGTCTTCCAGTCTTCTGATCACCCTTGTGGCCCTTCTCTGGGCCCCCTCCAGCCAGTTCCCATATTTTTGTATAGCAGGAACCAAAACTGAATGCAGTACTCAAGGCGTCTTACCAGTGCTGAGTAGAGTGGGCTGACTGCTCTATCTCTACTGGTGATGTCCTTGTTAATGCAACCCAGCATCCTGTTGGCTTTCTTTGACATGTTTTTCATGTTTGTCAGGCACAATTTGCCTCTGATGAATCCATGTTGGCTTTTCCCAATCACATGCTTCAGTTTACTTATGATAGTCGCCAGAAGGATTTGCTCCATAACTTTCCAAGGTATTGAAGTGAGGCTAATGGGTCTATAATAAAATATAATAAAAATAAAAAACCTGGGTCCTCCTTGGAATCCTTCTTGTAGGTGGAAGTTACATTGGTCTTCTTCCAGTCTTGAGGCATGTCTCCCATTCTCCACAACTCCTCAAAGATTTGTATCCCAGGTACTTCTCTTTCTATGAAGCAATAGCCAGAAATACTAACAGGAGAGCTGTAGCTCACCAGCACCCGAGAGGTGAATTTAAGACATCTTAAAATATCTCCCCCTTGCACTGTTGAAAACCAGAAGCCTTCAGCCTCCAGATTTGATCCGGAGTTCACCATTTCTATCACTAATCTGAAGAAACCTATTAAATTTGAGATCATTCCTTTGAAATCCTTCAGCTGCAATTACAAGAGACTAACATTATGAAAATTCCAGGTGAACTAGAACTAACAATTTTAATAATTTCATCCCATCTAACACCTTTTTCATGGAAATACTGAAGTCAAAGACTTCAGGAAAATTTTGATACTTTAGTAGTACCTTTTAACACCTGCTGAATATTTCCAAATTGTTCCATTTTAAGTAGTGTTTTAAGATATTTCCAAGCACCGTCCAAACTACCTTTCATTTCTTGTTCACTTTTGTGTATTCATCAGTTATTGACAGAGTAATCGAAATTTACTGATTAACACATTTAAAATTAGTACTGTTGCAGATAATTTTTTCTTGCCTACGAGCAGGGACCCAAAATTTTGCTTGGCAAAAGATTAAGAGTCACAGGCAGTTGCATCTTGTTACTTCTTTGAATAAGAGGTAAAGAGAGCAAACTGAATGACAACCTACCTCTTTATGTGTGGGAACCCAGTGATTTTCTTGCTGAGTGCTTTCCAGTAGAGGACCATTACTGACCAGAATCTTTTTTCTCTACTTGGCTTGTCCACAGAAAGTAATCCAGGCAAAAACAAACAAACAAATGAAAAAAAAAAGGAAAAAGAAAGCAAACAAATCAACCCCTACTATCAGAAATTATAGCAGCAGTTATCAGAGAGACTTCTGTGAGGTCTCATGTGTGGATGAATCTGTAAATTTCAGAGGACGAGCAAGAAAGATTGTAGCAAAGCTGCTGAAGTCTTCTTGACTCTAGATGCTGCCCAAACTAGATTCTCATGTAGATATTGATGTAACTAAATCTCACAAGGAGATGCACAGCTGTAGTAAATGAAAGTTAGTCTAGAAAAAAGATTTCAAATAGTGTAAAACTTGTTATCATTAGACTCTGTGCAACATCTATGAGACATACCCATGCCCTGCTCACTGCATGTTTCATGACAAGTATCAGTCATCATGAAGGCTCACCTCTGTACTGTGCATGTCCATGCAAAGCCACACATGTGTGTGTAGACCCCTTCTCCCATTTCAGGATTACATTCTTCTAAAAGAAGATTGAGAATGAAGGATGCATACTGTCCTCTGTGCATCTGTCCAGAGGAATCAAGAGACCTGCTTTGTCAACTCCTTCCTTCAGCCCCCTGAGAGTTTTGTTTCATGATAAAAAAGATAATCACAACAAACCAACATGAAAAATACAGGTCCCAGTTCCTGACATATCAACTTTACTGCAAATGTAGGAGCACAGGAGTTGTGTAACAGTAGCATTAAGTACTGGATTTCATTCTACTCCACAGGAGATTTATCTCTGTTATGCTCAATGCACTAAAAAATTAATGTACCCAAGACTACCTTCAAAATAACAGTGTAAAAGTGAAGGAAAACTTCAAACTACCGGAACAACTGCTAGGGCAGAAGTGGTTGAACACTCTGCCATTTGTTAATAGGTTGTCAGCTGGCACAAATAACGATCCCCCTTACCTGGGGTCACTTTCCTGTGTACTTCTCCTTCCCCCATTTCCCCAGCCACTCTGAGGAGGTCACTGGGGAAGGGGAAATCAGAGTGTTCCCCATCATATGGAGAAATCAGAGAGGGTACAAAGTTTCACTTAGCTTTAGATTAGTCTAAATTAAATAGAGTGGCTTGGGGAGGGGTCCCAGCCTGCAGGGCAACCTGATAGTGAAGCTAGAATCACAGTCTATCTATGTTCTAAATTGATGGCAATGAAAATAATACTCCCCAGACACAAAAGTACACTTGTTTTCAGATTAATGCATCCTGAATGTGAGCTTTTCATCTCCTTTCTGAATGAGTTAACGTGTGCTTGTTCCCCTTGGCCAGAAACCGAACTACAGATTCATTATTTGGAAACTTATTTGCGCTGAAGTCCGTAAGGCCAGTGTCTTGGGAAGATGAAAACAGCTTTCCACAGGCTCTCATTTTGGGAAAAGCTGGTTGCCCAGGGCTGCCAAACTCATTCCCAGTGAATTCCTCCATTTGCACATTATATTTGGGCTGAAACTGAGACAGCAAATACCTAACTGCTCTCAGGCCTCATCCAAGGATCTCCAGAGGCTCTTTGTGAGGGTAAATGATGCATTTGAAAAACAATTCATACTGCTCACCAAGGAGCCTGAGAATGCTGTCAACTCACACTAGCACTGCACGTTCCCTCTTCTCAGAGAAGAGCATCTCTATCTGCCTTAACTGCCAGATCCCATGCTCGTATCAATTAATTCCTGGAGTGCACTGTCAATTAATATGTGTAATGGAGAATAATTTCACAAATGTTCTAGCTGCATTTTGTGTTTTCTAAATTGTTATTAGTACAGAAATAAATTATTCTTTGATTAACTCGGCAACACACATTTTTTTTTTGGTGTTTTCAGATTATAGTTTTTCAATTGCACAGCTCTGCGTGTTTCTCACTTATCTGTGGATAGAAGATGTAAGATAGAAGATAGTTGTAAAATACATCTAACAAGATAAGCTTATAACTATTGTTCTTTCTGTAACTGTAGAAAAAAGACACTAATTTAGACACAGACGTTCCATTACACTTAGCTTCATTTCAACTTTCAATGCAACAAAATACTGAAAAAATAATAAATTAAAAGTTGGATGAAAAAGACAAAACAGTGTCATCAGTTCATTCCAAAATATATATTTTGATACTGTCAGAACATTTTCCGACATTCTGGCAACACCTCACTTTGAGAAGTATTTCAGTTCTGACAAACGATGCGGTCTGAGAGAGCGTGTCTTGTACACGGTTTCTTCAAAGTTCCTTCAGACTGATGTCATTTTATATTTCTCTTCAACAATAGACCGTTCAAATTAATGGAACTTATTTGTAATATGGTTTTTTGCTGCTACTATAATTCTGCAAAAACAACAGCCCTTAGTCTTAGCTGATATAAACTCCCCAAGCATAACCGATATCAACATTGTTAAATCAGACGTACCATCCTTGGCCTAGTTCATTCACCTAACTTCATCAAGCCTCCTTCTTTTTGCAAGCATTAGTTTGTTATCTCCATGCTATCTCTGCCTATGACTGTAACTTCATCCCAGAGAACACTAATTCCACATACTGAGAGGAAACGAAAAACCCCACGACTGTCTGTTCTAGATTCCTTGACAAATGGCACTTGATTCATTGAAATCTTTGTTACGCTTTCATATTGACACAGCAAAAGCCATTCCTGGACATGCAATATTGCTGTGCACTCCTACATGTCTGCTTGCTATTTCCACAACTGGCTGGGTTTTGAAAAGTCCTGAAGATGAAAGCCCAATGTTACAAAAACCTGACTTTGTAAACTCACAAAGTCACTTCAACACTTGGAAGAAAGCTGTTAAATGATCGGTTTTGGTTGGTTTTTTTCTTTCCTGTGATGCATACAGTGATAATATGCATGGGATAAATTGAAGAACAGAGAAAAAACTCTTTCTCAGCTCTGGAATTTGCCCTCATACAGTGGCATTGCTGTTCAGTCCAGGAAAAACAGTATCTGGGTTTGCATCAGTGAAAGCCCCGGCCAGAAATAAGAACGTCATGCTACAGGACAGGAATATAAAGGCACAATTCAAATTCCTTTACTGGTAAATCAGAGAATATCATACTTTAAGATCACAAACTCTTCACAAATATATGAGCTGAGAATATTTTAAGAGGTTTCTGTAAGCTATTAATCTATTGTGGTCTATTTAGTGACTGCCCTGTATTATAGGCTGCATTTCACAGTTGTCTTGACTACAGACAAATCACGAAAAATAGACAGGCATATTTTTATGCGCTCATAAACAGAACAGATCTAAATTTAGCTGAAAAAGAGCAGTTTATTCAAGTACTAAAATACTTAGAATGAAATACGTATAACGTAACCATCATGTAAGACACAAGACTTCAAGGTTGCCTCGGCACAACTCTGAATGACAGCTCAAATGACTTTGCACAGACAGGTAAGCTCACTCTGTTTCTCATCTGTGTCACTAAACCCCTCTGATCAGAGTACATGATCACATCCAAACCATCTCTTAAGGCAAAATGTGTTATACAAAATAAACTAAAACTGGTGAAAAAAAAAACAAACAAAACAAAAAAAACCTGAAACAACAGTATAATTTCCAATTGTATTTTAGCTCTGGTTTTGGGAAGGTGTCTGCAGGTATGTATCTCCTTCTCTTCATGGGATTTTTATCTGTGTCCCAGCATGTGTGCTGGTGACCCACTGAGAACTGAACTCTCTTATCCAGTTAATTCTTTCAGAATTCTTTTTAGCAAAGCTTAAAATTAAAATTACTCTCGCAAATAAAAATGTTAAGACATTTGAACTCACTGGAGCTTTGAACACTGGTTAAATTTTAAAATCTATGCTGGTTAAACATGAATTATCATTTTGCTTATGAAGTACTTTTAAAAAATATTACAGTATAGAAGAAGTGTAGAACTACAGAGCCATCCACTAAAGTGAGAATATAAAGTCCCCAATCTAATAGTTATTTGACTGAGCTAATATTGAAACACTTAATAGCATTTAAACAAAAAATGTTCAAATTTCTTTTAAAAGTGGTACTCTGATCATAACATTTAAATGATCATATTCATTAGAGAAATCCTGTGCTAGTGCTAGGAGTGAAACTCTAACATTGTAGTGAACCAAATTGACACACAGAAATATATTTGCCTTAAAAAAGATGTATGTTAATGTGGGATATATCGGCACATGGAAATACTCTTTGTCAGGGCTACTGTATTTTTCCCCAGAGCAAGTTATCATTTAACTTTCCCCATTTTCCTATTAAAAAGACAATCAACATTTTGAAAGAATAAATTAACAGTAGTTTCAAAACATGACATGAGCAGGTCATATGTCTTCATTTTCATTCTAAATATAAATGAAAACATGAGTGTTTATTTTTAAGCCTGCAGACCAAAGCATCTAATTGATCCCACTTGGGAGACAGGGTTTGAATAAAGGGCCATTATGTTTTGATGAGATAGGCAATTGCCTTGAACTTGCCAGGAGTTCAGGTGTGGGTATATCTGTACCCCGAGCGCTTGCAGGAATGTCGGTTTCTGCGCACTCCTGCTCATGCATCTGCCTCGTGCAGCCCTTGTAGGGACCAGCTCTATTTCACTAGAATAACTTCGCTATTCATGAACAATGAGGTTCAAATTGTACTTTTCTTTAACACAACATTAACTCTCAAAGAGCTGGAAATTCAGTATTCCGTTCCCTAAGCTTAGATTCTAAATCAGTCACTGAGAACATTATATGAGCAGTAATCCCATTAAATATATCATCTTGCAAATATCTAAATCCAGTTAATTAACTTGTATTGCAAAAGGACTCCAAGATACAGTTTTCAGTGAGCAAACTTACATTTTAGGTTTCTAATGATATCAGAAATAAGTTTCATATCTTCTTTTTATTTAAAAATTAGAGTAAAATCACCTAAAAATCTGTAAGCATCAGCAAAATAGCAGTTATAGACATACAGAAATTAAAAAAAAATCCGAGTGCTCTTTATTAAACTCTTATCTTGTGGAGAGATTATATACAATAGAGGCCCCATATATGTTGAACAAGAGAAACATTATCTGAAGAAAGTTGTAAAATTTTTTCCACTTACTAACAAAACAGGAACAAATAACTGCACAGGTAATAACTGCGGTAAGAATGCAGCATTACAATTCTTGCATGTGGAAATAAGCTTCCTAAAGCCTAGCACTGGTGAGAGCACAAGAAAAATATTAGAGAAAAAAATTTCCTTGCAGTCCAAAGTGATTAATAAAATTGGATAAAAAGAGATTTTTTTTTTTTAGGAGATATGAACTAAGCCATTGTATTATGCCCACAGCTAAGGGTGAGGCACTCTTCCAGTGAGAATATATTTAAAGTAAACTGCAAATTTATGTCTTCATGTGATTTCACTTTACAAACAAATATAAAAATAGAGCCAACAAAAGGCCATCTCAGCCTGCTCGTTTCTTAATGTACTCACCCACAATTTCCCCTGCTTTTCCAAGGGCAGCAACACCTCGCTAAGTCACCACCAGCACAACTGTTTTATTCCAGAGCAGGATCAACATCCATCAGTAAAGAGCAGAGGGGAGGGGAGCAGAAGGGACCAAGGAAACCTTGGTGTGTTTACGGAGCGGGATTCTGCACAGGGATCAGACAGAGATCAGTGAACATTGTATTTTCAAGGCTGCTTATAAATACATTACCTTCAAGAGAAACAGTAGTTGCCAAGTACTTTAATTTGACACCAAGTTTAAAAAGAAAAACTGATTCTAAAAGGTCTTTTTAAAGTATTGTCTGATACTATACAAAAAAAGAAGTCACGTGACCTGAGCATCTCACGTTATAGCCTTTTACAAAGGTATATGCTGAACTGTAAAGCTCAGCTGACAACATGGATCATCTCCCCCAGGTCTCAGTGCAGTGGAGGACAGAGGCTAAGTTATACCCAGTTAGAGGCTGGGTTAGACCCAGGCTAACTAGTTAATTCAGCAAGTTCTCCATACGTTAACCAGTCATTCCTCTCTCCACCCCTTCCCAAAGTCTTGTACAATGCAGGGTTATATTGCACACTGTTTCTCGTGGTAAAAAAAATTCAGCTATCTTTTTTATTGCACCTAGATATTTTTGATTACAATGTATTCTCTTCCAGCTGCACAACCTTCTGCAGCTCAGAGACCTGCTGGTTATCACCAGTCCTTTGGGCTCAGCTGCTCATGCTAGTCTGAAGGAAGTGAACTAGCTGGACTGCTGACACCCTACGTCTTTGCTTCTCTAAAAAGAGCATAGGGAGCATTCACATCAGCAACCCAGATTACAGGGTTGCAAGGGATGTGTGGGAAATTCACGAGGAACTTGTTTGCAAGATGAGACAAGGGTCCTGCAGGCTCAGAAAAGCTTCTCAGCACCAGGAGTGACAAATTTAGCTGCTTCCTTGGCTAAATGGAAGAGTTCCTCGTCATCACATTGAAGTCCAGAGTAAGTTTCCCAGGCTTCTTTCTTTAATGTCCTGTAAAAAGGTCACTTCTCTGCACATGCCAGGCAGGGTTGCAATGTCACTGATCTCAGTACTGTTCATGAAGTCTGTCATGATTTTAGACAGAACTCTCAGCAGTTTCATGCACAAAGGACTGCACCCTTTGCTTTCAAATTGTGGATAACAACAAAGATTAAAAAAAATGGGGCAGAAAGGGTAAACCCCGCTGTCTTTGTAAAAGATTGACCACAACAGGCAATACATTTCCCCATTAAAGTAGAAGAGAGGATATTTTTGAAACAAATCAGCCACAGTATGTGGTTTGGTGTTTTATTAATTGAATTCTTCCCAATATTAATGAGTGTTACTATTTTTTTTTTCTTCAAATTATGCCAATTATGGTTTCTCTTATGAAAATAATGATTCATGTTTTAGATTCAGTTGTGTGAACATGAAAAAAAAAAAGCAGTATGGAGTAAAACTGAAAAGAATTTTGAATTATTTCCCTCCAGTTTATCAGTACTTCAGGTCACAGTCCACTCACCAATTATCCAAACGGTACTCAGCCTCAAAAGAGCTAATAACTACTTAGTCATCAAAGAGAAGCTTTTGGGATTCACAAAACCTCCATAGCCACATCCTCACTTTAAACTGCCAGAAGCTGCACTGTGGTACTGCAGTGTCACTAGCTGATCATCACAAAAAAAAAAGCCATTCCCTCAAAATACAAGGATACATAAATAATACTTTTTCTCCCCCTGCTTTGTGCTCCAGGTCTCCTCCCTCTAGGCATCTCTCCTTTTTTTCTGACGATAGACTTTTGGATACTCACCTAAGTTATACATCTCAAGTAGCCCCTGCCTGAGGACACCCCCCCTGAGTTGAGTGGTCCTGATGGGAGAGCTGCAGGCTATTTGATGCTCTAGGAATACTGTGCATGTGGAACTCACAAGGTTCAAGATCCCCGCTCTCAAAACACTGGAGATGACAAGATTTTGTTTGATCCTGCCAGAATGGGCTGTAGTCCATCCACCTGCTGCTGAAGTATAAAACATAAACTAGACTCCATTCACAACAGTAAGAAAATACACTGTTTGCACTGGGCAGAAAATGGAAATGGTGCTCCTCTCCAGGTCAGGTTTAGATAAGGGTGCTGGATCGAATTGGACTTGTGATCCAAAATCTAGAGGCACTTTAGCCCAAGGTAGAAGATACATCTACCATCTACATCTAGCATCTACCAGCACACAATTTTCTAAACCTTGAGCTATGGCATGCTTGTGATTTTGGATGCATTTTGGACCCAAGACTTCAATGCTCAGGTCTCCAACCTAAAGAGAGAGCCTTGTGGTTATGCTATAGCATCATCTGCAGCTTGAAAATTATAAAAACAATGGAAGTATTTTTCACTTCATAGGTTAAACAGCTACATCATGAGTCGAAATTGTCCTGGAACAATGCTGTTGTCTTCAGCCCAGTGCCTTATCTGCTTTTGGCTCCTTTTCAATGGTTTGGACAACAACTGAGTGCCAGAAACTTCACCTCATATGTTCCAGCCAGGCCACAATTAGATCAAATATAAACCAAATTTTCTTTCCCATTTGGCTATCTTCAGAAACACACACCATCATTTCTCCATCTTTGGCCTCTGGCAAGAACAGGGGCCAGATAATTAACTCTTCAATATTGTTTATTATCCAAATTTAAAAAAAAAAAAAAAAAAAAGCGCCATTGCAAATTTTCCATAAACCTCAAAAATATTATAACTTGACTTTAAAATAAACTATGTTCTTTTAGGTTGCCTAAATATCCAGCTTTATTTCTGGTGAAAGGGTTAATACCTGTATTTCAACCTTTTTGGATCAAGTTGTTGAAAGAGGGAGAGCTTCATGCACCATAGGAACCTGCAGTAGTACCCTAATGACAGTATAATTAGAAGTATCAGTGTGGTAATGATTCTTTTCATCTGGCAAAAGGCTTTAACAGAAAAGATCTCTTATTCAGTTAGTTTCACCTGCTCGTTCTCTTACCTCTGCAATGCTCCTTTTCTAGGTCAGCATTCGAAGTTAATACTGGGTGTTTGAAAAGGCTTCAGACTTTGTGCTCATCAAAATAATTAAAGAGAAACACATCCAAAGCCTAGTGAATTATTTTACTTTTTAAAAATGCTGCCCATTCATCTTGTTTAAAGATTTACCTGGCTCAGTGGGTTTGATTAAGGAAAAGGACAATGGGGCTCTTGTCAGTGCAACCTACAGTCACTTGGTTCAGGGTCAGCAGGTTGAGCGAGAGGCCTCCATGTCTATATTTAGTCTCTCTCTACTTTAAAAATCCAAAGGATTGAAATGTTATTGATTTTATCAGTGTGCCGTGGTTTGGAGGAAAAAACAAGAACTGTCTTGATCTCAAACTTCATGCAACTCTTTTTGGTTTAAGTCAAATAGCACATGGCAGATCCCCCCTGGTTGTCCTGGATATACATAGATAGAATGGCTTTATGTTAACACTAAAACTGAGTCTGAAAGCTTTGGAAGAGGAGTACAGACTCTAAGTAAGCTTAAAATGTAGATTCTTGTAACTGGGGAAAATTCACAGTACTATACCTGTTTGCATAAACTCTGAAAATACAGAAAAAAAAAAAAAAGCAAAGCATATTAAGTACTAGTGAGTTTATAAAATAATCATAAATGTCTTGATTCTGCAAACATTTTTGCATACAATTAGCTATACTATTACAAATGCTATTACTGTTGGATTAAAGCTTTGACTCTGCCATAAATCTGAAGAATGGTAAAAATCACATTCATATAGTTCCAGAAACAGCAATAAACCGGATTTCTACTAACAGTCGGTGTGGTCCACATCTCCCCTTTCTTTCAACAGAAGGATGCAACCCCCATGGGACTTGCTGAGCTTGGACTACTCTGTCTTCTCTCTCAGCTCCACCGCCAGTTGCATTGGGAAGGGCTGAGCATTGGCTCCCTCCACTCCCAACCCTGCCTGCTCACCAGCCAGCCAGCTGCCGAGAGCCTCGTGGCACAGGCAGTGAGCAGGAAAGTACCCAGCAAGGATTATAATTTGCCCTCTAGTGATTAATACAGTTAACGTTTGGCAGCGTCGTTAATATTATTTATTCATTACATAATTACATATTCATTACATAATGATTTCATTATGCAACAGTGCTAATGCTCGTGCTTTACACCTTTCTAAGGGTTTCTTTAATATAATCAATGGACTGAGCATCTAGCAGTCTGCTGATAATTATGGGTTACAATCATTAATAACTCCTTCTACTGATATGACACAAACCATGCCTATCATCCTAGGACAGCTACTGTTGCACAAAGCCATCTGCAAGCACACACCGAGGTTGTGCAAAGTAACCTTCCAGTTGCTTCACTTTGGTGCTTAGGGCCAATGTTTTCAGGTGTGTGAGTTATGAAGCAATAATGACCAGATCCTTTCCTGTAAGGCTGAACAAGATTCCTGTACTGATTTTATGGCACGGAAACGGGGCTGAAACACATCTTTAGCCAAAAGCTAAAGCAAGAGCAACACGACAAAAAAAGTGTTTGTGGTTTGGAGGGAAGGGCATAGTTCCTAATCTTTAGTCTTATAATCACTTTGGAAAGTAAAAGGCTTTGTTGTATGTTACCGTACCTTTATTTTAACATTTGAGGTCCTTTATCAAGAATTAATTTCATCATTCCAGAATAACTCAATGGTGCATCATAGCAGTGTTCCACTGCCCTGTGAGAAGCTCTGCTTCAGGAATTTGGAAGAGCTCCTATAGCTGCACCAGATGCCAAGCCTTTGTTTAGGGCAGGCACCCAAACTGCACTGTCACCTTGTTGATTCTGCTGGGCAAAAACTGGAGAGAAGGCATCATGAGAGTCTTGGTCCCGAGTTTTGTCTCTGACGTATGCTAGTCCCAGTGTAGAAATGGGAAGACAAGTCCTACAATGTTTGACTGTGCCTGCAGGAGCATTGGGGCAGAATTGAAAGGAGTGTGTCCCCCTCTTATCTGTACCCAGCTCCTGTGTGCATGGCCTCATGCTCCCCCTGAGTCCGTGCTGACGGCAGCTGCTTGCTACTATAGCTGTGGAAACCCACTCTCATTCAACAGTCACTTTATTCTTGCAAATAAAACACTTACAGGCTTGATCATTTTATCTCCCCTCTCATCTAGGAAATGCATTCGGATAAAGGGACATGTATTGAACAGTCTTTTATCACACAAGTATTTCTACTAAAGAAAGATTTCCAGGATTCAACTCTGTGCATTTAAAATGCAAAATTCAAAGAAGTTTCATTGCCAGACTTTCACTTCTCAATAATTATGTCTTAATTGTTCTACAAGTGTGCATTACAATTTGTCATACTTTCAAGGAATTAACACAGAGGAAAATCCACCTTTCTTCTGCTTAATAAATCAAGAAGTTGTATTTTCAATGCTGCTTTTTAAATGCATCCATGCACTAGAGCTCTCCCTAGATTTTTAAATAGGTAAATATCACACTGGGATGTCTGCAAGAAAAAACGATATAGATGAGATCACTGGAGGGAAGAAAAGTGTCATGTTTTCCACATAGCAAGTTAGATAGCAAATATAGTCAGCTAAGAAAAAGGAGATCAGACATTGAACTCAATTTTTATTGTATTAAATTTGAAATACTACATCTCTTCATTCCCATGAGAGAATTTGATGCAATCTTTCACACTGTACTTCTGCAAGAGCCATTTGCAACCATGCTGCCTATGGCTTTTCAAGGCCTAAATTTCTAATGTAGGGAGGTAATTTTTTTTAATATGCCACCAATCATAGTGCACCCACCTACTGAAGGTCTGAATGTTTCCTGCAGGAGCTTTGAGATACCTGCAAGCTCTGTAAGAAAAATATTGTTTACAAATGAGAAATTCTGATGCCTGATATTCCAGGCAGCACTAGGTGTTAGATCTTCTTTCCTGACATCATTACACTTTTCCAGGTGTTAGGTATTTCATTATTCAAGAGTAGGTAGAAAAAACAGACAATAAGTATTCATAAAATGTCAGACATTCTCCAAAGGGCTGTTTGAGTTAAAACAGACCATAAAGCTCTCACTTTTATTGGGCTTGAAAATGATAGTTATTTGAAGGAAATTATGTCACTACTTAAAATATTTTACCAGAAGAAACTGCTTAGCACCATATCTTTAAACTACCAAGAAAGAAACTCCAGAGAGTTTCCACTACATCACAGCTTTCTGACAGCTCTTGCTTGTGTTGCAAAACTCTACAGGTAAAATAAGAAATAATCTTCCAATGCTAGGTCAAGAATACCAAGGTCATCAACACTATTTTTGCTTGGTGATTAGCCACGATATTAGCCCTCTAATCCATGCAGTCCTTTGCAACCCTTCATCTGCATCCCAAATTCTTTGGGGTACGTGAGTTAACAGAGGGTCAGCTGAAAGCCAGCTCACTTTGAAAACACATCTGTAGTTGGGTGCAGACAAAAAACTCAGTTTAAGAGCAGAATTAAGAGCTAAAAGGCAATATGAAATGGCTCGTGACACTACCCTGTGGCTGAAACAGTACTTGAGATCTTTGTTGTTGCTTTGCAGCTACAGCAGGTGCTTGCCTGCGTGCTAACCATAGCAGAGTATGAATGAGTGTGACAAAGATGCACCTGCAGAGTGGTTCTCTTCTGTTTCTCAGTCAATCCCATGTGGGATGGAAGCAGCCAATTTGTTCAGCCAGGGCAGGTCCATGGAGTCAGCCACGGGCACCTCACCACAGTCCTGTTACAGCAAAGAATACAGGGCACGCTGAGAGGGGAAGAGCCAAGATGCAAGACGATGATGCACATGAAAGGTGACTTAAAAAAAAAAGGTGAGGATCAGCGACGCACAAACCATGTTAAATAGGTTCCTGCTATTGGTAAGGTGTGGATATAAACACAGAAAAAAAATATCTGGGTTTGGATGTAAATATGTTCCAGCTCCTGCTAGACTTTTGGGTCTCTGACAAATACTTGCAGAGTGTATTTGCTTGAAGTCTGCAGATCAAAGCCAGTGCATAAACCACACTATCACTTAAACCATTACAAAACTCACAAGATACTGGAAAACCTGAATGGCTAATGCAAGAAAAAGATGAGCAATTCTTTGAAAACTGTGGTTGTATTTAAGGATATCACACTGACATAAATAGATATAATGTACCTGTATAGCTTTACAAAAGTAGCAAGAGCTGTTCACCTCTTGGTGAAGGATTCTTGTTACTTGTACACATACATTTTAAAATAGGATGAACAAATAAAAAGCACTGAAGTATCCCATTGCTATCCACGTTTCTGACTTCCAAGTACAGGGTCAGAAATCAACTACACTGCATAGCACTGGAGCTAATTAAGAGGGGTGAAAAGGGACATTCACACTGTATAGTACATATTTTTTGAACGGAATAAATCTAATAGAGCCTCTTTATCTGTTACTATAAAATACTCTGAATTAGTGAATAAATTCTGCATCAGCTAATGTTTTCGGCATGTCTGTTCAAGTATGCCATCAAAATTGTTGGTGACAAACTGGTTGCAATACAGCTGCTGGTTTGCCTTTGTGACTTTTGCTGGATCCTTCAATACAGTCATTCTGAAGGTCCCAGATGTTCAGTCTAACAACTCACAAGCCTCATTTGTGTTACAAGCCCCTCACCCTTCAGTACGGCTGTGCTTATTCCTGTAACAACAAAGTAGGTATTTCTTTCAATAACATTCACTTGTCATTAGAAAAATATCCTAATTATGAATTCAAAAGTGACAGATTGTGAGATTCAGTTTGCAAAGATGATGTCACTGGTGGGGAATTGGTGGGTAACCTGCAATTACCTCTTTGAATAAAGACATCAGTGTTGTATCTCGAGAAATAATGGCTAATGATATGTCTTCCAAAAGGAAATAGCATTATTAATTACCTTACTGTGAACACACCACTTATTGACAGCTTTGAAGGCCATTCATCCAATTAAGTATAATGACTAAAAGCTTCATTTGGCCTTCATGGTTATACAGATGGGCTAAGAACATAGAGCAAGATCCTGATTTCATTTATAACCTTCATAAATATTCAGAGAAAGTCACAAACACCCATGGAGCTACCGTGGTTTCTGTTGCTGTGATTACAGTCAGATTGTGGCAGGTAATGATGGTATAGAAAGCACTGTAAATTGACACCTCTAATACCTTGAAGACTTACTGTTGTGCAATAATACAATCTGTCATCTCTTCTGATTGTTACTAAGCACTTTGCTTCCAAGCACTTTCCTATCAACATTCAGGGTTTTTTTTCTTTCCCCAACTATCATCCAGGCCTGCATACATTTCAGTGACGGATGACTTGGTTGCAACCACAGCACTATCTATGTTACTTCTCACTAACAAAGCTAATTTTTGCAATATTTCACAGTTTCCACTATTTTTTTCTCCCTCAAATGAATTTAACAATCATACTAAAAATTATTTGTTCATATTATACTTTGCCACAGTTTTATGGATCTGCTGATTTTCTTCACGTGCTATTTTAAGAATAATGCAACACAAACCCACAGAATTTCTTTGGATTTTCCTTTTTGTGAGAACAGATTCTGGTCTCAGGCATAAAAGATCATTTTTATGGACCCATCTAGGCAACTCTACAGTCCTTATTAACATGCCATTTTGTTGATTAATTATTTTAATGGATGACAAGACAAATGCTAGCGCACGGCACAGCTCAGCTAACATGCCTCTAAGATAAGAGTGTGGCTATTAACATTGCTTCTGCCATCACTGGCTTTTATGTCTGAACAGCAACAGGTTGCTAATGACATGTAGTTAGTGTTTTCACATTTTGGAACATCAAAAATGCTGACAGACTAAGGTGGCAACAGTTTGTAAGCACTCAGGTAGAACATCAAAGACCTTACTAAAGGTTTAGTACACACCAGCAGTAGCAAGAGTTTTAGATCTGCTGTACTACTGGTCTAATCTCTCAGAAATCTGATGCTGATGCTCATATGACACCCAAGAAATGCTTTTTTTGTTAAATGGAAAGCAACGTTACAGTCAAATGGCAAAGAGTCTGCAAGCGCTTTGTTTCTATGCAACTCTGAAGAGCCAGGAAACTCACAACTTTGTAACAGCTGACATTGTAGAATAACTTCATGCTGTCAACAGGTCTTGAGAGAATGCAGAATTATATGTAAATATATCAAGTAAATGTTTTTAAGTGATAGGTCTTCACCCTGTGCAAACAAGTTGCAACAGCAGTATTTATCAAAAGGGAGCCTGATGCAAAGAAATCAGATTAATTGTTTATGCAGAGACATTCAGCCTGCATTGCAATGAGTGTAAGCACAGGAAAGAAATGTTTCTAGAAACCACCTCCTTCATGTGAAAGACTGTGAATGAACTAAACACAATGGCAGCAATTGCAAGCATGATTCTGATATCTTCTGCCATTTTGCATTGGTTGTCTTCGTAATGCTTGAGTATATTTAGAGTTGTCACAAGAAACAGAGAGTAACTGTTACTAAGCAGGCCAGAAATAGGACTGCTTTGTAGATGAGCTTCACACAAAAGGGTACCAAACTGGAAAAACATGCTCTTGCCTGAGGATGCCTGGAAACCCATCATCCCAGGGCAGATCAGCAGATTCCGGCCTCTTCTTGCCGCATTACTGTAGTTCTATTACTATAATTAAGGTCTGATACTGTAGAAGGCAAGGTTTCCCTGCAAGATGGTCATGGATCCCAAGAACTGGTCTACTTCGCCTTTTTCCTAGCCCTTCTCCAGAACTGACATCCGGCCTCACAGTTTCTGGGTTCGGGCAAACATTTCTGTTACTAGGAAAGTGGGATGTGGGGACAGTCAAAATGCAGATAAAACACAAGTCGAGCAGGTGGATCCAAGTGAGATTCTGGACTTTGTGCAGAGTTACCTGACACATGCTTTGGAGCTGTGCAGTGTGGCAGGTTCAGTTCCACAGCAGGGCTTTGCAAGCTGCTCAGCCTGGATGGAGATTAAGACTCAGCTGTGGCACTGGAATTCAGGGGCTTTTTCTTGTTCAAGAAACATTCTCTGCAGCTTTGAAAACATTTAAGCAACAGGACTGTCAAAGTGACTTCACTGCCATCATATCATGTGCCAAACAGCAACGAAGCACAGTGACCTGATCTAGGTGATCCTGCTTTGGCAGGGGAGTTGGACTAGATGATCTTTTGAGGTCTCTTCCAACCCCAAACATTCTGTGATTCTGTGATACATCCTCCATCCCTGTGTGCGTAAGATCCATAATGGTTCTTACATACCAAAACCAAACAAGGATGAGTAAGACATTGCATTTTCTTAGGGTTATAGCATGTTGAAACTGAAAGTTGAAAAACTAGTCTAATTAGCATGACTGGCCCCAGAAGGCAAACAGAAATGTCATGATCTCCCCACTGTTATCCTCCTGCCCTCAACTTTTCCATTCAAGAACATCAGGGGATTTGGGTCCCTTCACTAATACTTTGCAATCTTCAATGACACACTTCTCTGGTTGTCTGTTTAGTCCACAGAAAAACAAAAACAACCCCCACTCCACTCCTCCCCCATTCCTCGTATTAAATATTACTAGTGGCAAAGTTCATATCAGAACTGGTGTAAGTTGGGAGATGCAAATTCTAGGCATCTCGGTGAAAAATCAAAGAGGACAAGGTCACTCTGCTTCATAACATGCACCATAAGCAAAACTATCTTTTGATCTTGCAATTGGTTACATGTCAGTAAGTAGAGATAATGAGAAAAAAGCTTCAAAAGGCTCATAAAATCATTAGGGGAACTGTTTTAAATTGACCATATAATTTGGTAATGAAGCTCATGCAAGAGTCATACAAAACAAAGATCAAAACTTATTCCCAAGAAGTAAACAAAAAAATATTTTCCAATTAGAGCATTTAATTATGACAGCTACCATGATGACTACACTAAAATAACATTACCATTGAAAATCTAATTTCACTATAGCATCTTAATTCAGGACTTCATTTTCCAAATATGTTTAACTTTAATAGCAAATACAGCAGCACTGACTTTGTATGTTCTTTTTAGTTACTAAAGGTAATTATGAATACAAGCATTTTCAAGAGTAGAAATTAAAGTTAGCAAATACATGATAAAATTTAGGACTGTCTCCACAGTACAAAAAGACAAGAGTGTAATAACTTTTTACCATCTACAGTCCACAATATTAAGGCAAGGTTTATATAGGCTTTCAGTTTCCTAAGCCAAATTCACTATCAAAGTGCCTTTGTATCAAAAAAGGGATGAATATTTGAAGGTAGCAGAAAATATTGTAAGTGCCAATGTGAATAAAGAAAAAAATCATTTATAACTGCAATCCTGCCACCCCAAAATTACCCAACTCAGTGCCTATGCACAAAGACTGCCATAATAAATAAAGTTAGAAGCAAAGCACAGGAGGAAGAATCACATTTCATGATACACTACTGCATGGCATATTACACACCTGTGATGCAAACACCTGCCCTACATTTAGTTGTGTATTCCTTACTAGCCAAAATAATACTCTGTTCTATTAACTTTGGATACCATAAAGTAATTTGTGGCTGACAGTGTTTTAGAAAGACTGATGAAATACTTGCACTTCCATAAATTACACCAGTAGCCAGGCTATTTTTCATCCATGGCAGGTGTTAAAGCAGGGTTGAAACAATAGAAACTATATCCCAATAAATTATCTCTACTGCATCACTGAGACAGAAATTAAAATTAAAAAAAAACCCATCAGAAGCACATTAAAAAATAAATATAAAAATTGGTGTTCTGTTTAATGTTCTTGCCATGAGAAAAATCTCCCAGTGGAGTCAATGAGAGATTATCTTGGGCAGGGAGTACTGAGCTGGCCTTAACACATTAAAAGATAAATCATATATAGCTGATGCAAGTCGGGGAGGGGGGAATGTTACGGGAAATGTTTATCTTTTCCAAATCTTTCTTGAGGGCAGTGTTAAAAAAAGGTTGATGTGATTGAAGCATAATGTCATTACTTGCCAGGGGAAATACAGGATGTTAAGAGGCTGATTAACTTGCCTTCACAGTGCAAGCATGTCGGCCCTAAATTTATATCATATTAACTTTTTATCTTCTGAAGCTCTCCAACTGCAAATGCACTGGTAAACTCAGAAGGTACATTTACTGGAGTTAAAGTGCGAGATGGGAGCTCTGTGCCACATTAAAATCCAGAGCTCATCTGAACTTTTTGCAAATCTGAGGCGGGTCAACTCCACGGATTTAGTTTAGATCCATGCTTAGCTAAAGGTAATTGAGGGCAAATTATGACCCCTTCAATCAGAAGAACTACAGAGCAATACTGCTTTTGTCAGTGTTGCTTGGGCTTGCACAGGATTTCTTGATGTTAGGAACAGAATTTGATCTAAACCATGCAAATTTATAATCCACACTCTGTGTGTATATGTTTTTTAATCCTCCAGGATAGATCTACTGCTAAATAACTATTTTTCTGCAGCCACCCCCAGCTTAGTAACTAACACTTTTCTTTGATTTACAAAACACAGTTCTCACCTTTGGTTGTTAGGAGTTTCTATTTTGGGCTCAGGCAGTGCTCCTGGAATGCAGCAGAGCACGACAGGGTGTTTCACCTTCACCCCACGCAGGGAAGAGTCTCCCAGAAGCAGCACCCAGAGGTTTGAGGAGAGCCAACAAAGCGCAACACTCCAGCAGTAACCCCGGAGGCAAATACACACGTGCCAGCTCACGCCTCTTAAAACTGTAAGAACAGGCTTCTCCAGAGCATACATCATGAGATTCCCAACCTTGCTGACACCTCAATGCCTGTTGGAACACCAATCAACAGCATCATTGCTCTTGAATCGTTAATAAAGTTGCATACTCTCGGGTGACTCTCCAAAAATGTAAACTTACTCACCTGCATTAGACTGAGTTCAGAACTTCTTGCAGTGCCAGTAGAAAACAGGCTTATGTTAAAATTGTACCAAATTATAGATTAAGAAATGTTAGGAATATAAATTTGTAAAGTCAAATCCTCTGAAGATGAGAAATGACTGACAGGGTTGCCTTATTATTCACACCTATTTTTTTTCCCCAGGATGTACTGTGCTCACGTTAAGAGCTGAAATTATACCTCTTGCTCTCTCCCTGCTCCCTCTCAATTAACAAGAGGTGATGAGCTTTAAAGATTCATTTCTCAGAGACTTTTATAGGCCTTCAACTGTCTTGCATCTGATAAGTTCCATACTTGTTAACTAATTATTTTACAACATCCAGGTGAGATGAACTGGCCCTACCGCCTCAGCAGCTGACGTGGAAGCACAAAGCCCACAGTCGGTTCCGACTGATGGACAAAGCAAGCAGAGATTTTGCAAGGAAAGGAAAAGCACATGGCATGTAACGGAAGACTCTATCTGACTGAGACTATAACTCTTCAGGCAGGTGACTAAGATCGTGGAGCATGTCTCTGTGAAATTTTTTTTGTTGTCTCTGCCATTCTGCGCAGATGTAACCACTCCAAGAGAGTTGTCAGTGTCCCTACAGGCTTCTCTGCCCTGTTAGACTTGCAGGTTTTTACCACACCTATTGGGAAATCACAGATTGGTCACCCCGGGGGGTCTTATTAAGCTTTTTAGATTACTCCATCGTGGAGCCCCATGGAGAGGATAACTTACAAACAAACCTGATCCTATTCATAGGGATCACCCAGAACAGAACAGCAGGACTAGAGAATGAATTGCTGATTACATCATTAGCCTGAAAGATGGGTGGCTTTGGCTCAGTTTCCTTCTCCGTTACACCTTTTGCATGATTTGTGGCAAATTGCCAAAGCCAACACCTGCCAAAGGATGCAAGCACAAAAAGCAAGAGAAGAATAAAAAGTAGGCACTCAGGTACAGAAGCACAGCTCCTCAGGTCACATATGCACCTACACTTTCAACAGTAAAACTTCCTCAGTGTTTGTAGCCCAGCATCAAGTAGAATCCACGTGTTATTTTGGCCCTGTTAATCAAAATACCAGCTTAAATACCTCGATACTGTCCTTAGACTCACTTGCATCAATGAATGCTCTGCAAACTATTGCAAAAACCCAGTGAAGGTAAGAAAATTATATAACCCTACACAGTGTGTGGTGCCAATCAAATATTTTAAAGTTAATTTAAAGGAACAGAAGTGGTGTAATTTACATGTAACAGTGAGCATATATGTTACTTGATTATCAAAACCGTTATTCCATTTGCTGTAACAAAGGTTCCAAAATCGGAGTACACCCATGGGACCACCATTTAGAAGATTCATTCAGAGATGTATCAACAGTTCAAGGCCACTATGTACAAGAGAACACTGTATAATATTCGTAGTTCATAAACCTAATATAACAACTGCCAAACCTCATAATATCTGGATTTTAGAAGAACAATTCACCCCTTTATACATCAAAAAGCAATTTTCTTAACTGCAGCAATTTTGCATGTGATAATAAATTCAGGTGGAAATTAACCCAACACTTTCTCAGGAAAAGTAATGCAAAGAATCTCCCTAAACTTACTGGTGAATCTTTTTCAATATTCATGTATGATTTAAATACTTACATATATTGCACATCTTTGAAAAAAATGTATACCTGTGCTCTTGATACTTGCACAGGTCTTTCTCTCCCAGGATTAGTCTCACTGTAGTTTGCAGGATTTACGATGACTACTTACAATCACTGGTTGAAAAATCAACAGGCAAGGTATTTTTCTCAAGAAAAGTACTTTGTAGGTCTTAAAAAAATAGTTTTCTTGGTAATCGAAGTCAGAAAGCGAATGCACATACATGTGCAGAAAGATTGGTCATTCTGAGCTGAAGTGTGACAGATCTAGTCTGCCTTAATCTATACTGACTTGATGAAAATCCATGACTTCACCGAATTTTGGACTGACTCCTAACAATTGCAGATCCCAGCCAAATATAACAAGCTCTTACTATGGTGATTCTCAGATTGACCCATTTGGGATAAGACGCTTCATAAAAACCCAGACTGTAAAACTTAGGAGTTCTTTCTAGCTTAAATAGCTCCAAGGAACTAGACCAATTGCAATTTGAACTCTGGTTTGCATAAGCCTTTGTGATATCTTGAAGTATCTTAATAAATCCTCACTTTTTTAATTATTGTACATTAAGTACCCTAAGTCTCCCTTAGAAAAAAACATAAGTCCAGCAAACCCAAATAATAGAGTCTATTTCAAAAGGATATTTCTTCTTCTCTTTTTGTTTTGTTTTCTTTGTGTGAAAATATTGTGCCTTTCTGAACCATGAGTTTTGCTTCAGTCCAGTGACTTGGGATTTCAAACATAAGTTACAAGTTATAGCCTAAGCCTGTATCAGCTTATTTTAGGGGAGTTCAAAGGGGTTAAATAATGATAAATGCATGACAAAATGTGAGGATTAAAAATAATTTCTGTTTTATGAGCATCAGTACTGTGTCTGAATTCCACTTCTCTAAATCAAGGTAAAATGCTTTCTACTCATTTTAATTCAGTATTAAGAAAACGTTGAGTTTGCTTATATGGAAATCAGAGCACAATTCATGTCCTTCTCATGCTTGCTTTTTGTCTCTCCCCCTTTAGCTTTTCTTGTGCTCAATCTTCTGGTTTCAGCTTTAGCAGACTTTGCACTAGACTCTGAGAATGAAGCATGTCTCCAACAACTGGAGTAGGTATCTTCAGTTTCATATTCTTTGTTTTGTTTCCACTTATCCGCTGTAAATTGGGGTGACTAACAGAAACAATTGGAAAAAAAAATTTTTTTAAAAAAATCTTTCAAAAATAATTGCATTTCAATAAATTCACAAGTTTTTTGTTAGTTCTAATCTTACTATCATCGATTCAATGGTTTAAAATGAAGAAATAGTCATACAAGTTTTCTCTAAATTTTGAATAAAGTCAAGCTACTGAGCTAGTTGAAGTCTTGGCTAAACATCTGTATCAGTTTGAAGTCTTAAGCCAAGTTCTGACAAGACTATCCTTTTCTTACTGTGTAAGAATACTTTTTTTGCCTCAGTTTATTCCACTAGTTCTGGTTTGTAATTAGTCCACCGACAGCTGAAAAAAAATCAAACAGGAATTGAAAAATGGAAGGGAGATTATTCTCTTCTTTCTGCCTAACAACACAATGTAAAAGGAAGAGATTTAGCAACTCTAAAATTGTGAAGGATACGGGAATGTAAGGAAACTGATTCAATTTTCTAATTAAATACAATATTGCCTTTGTTCAGTAACTGAATTCAGAGGAATTTATATTGTTTTCTTATATATCTAGCCTACTCAGGGTAATTTATTTCACTATCATCAGGAAGATTAATTCCAAGATTTTTTTATCCATTGGAATTACAGACTTTGTTATTGAGTATTTGGTACAGCAAATATGGGATTTAGTTCATAGAAGTTTAGTAATATTATTCTGATATAAATTTTATATGACCATGATTTTCCTCAGTTTAAGGAATGCATTGCTTAACTTACATTACATCCAGAGCTTTATGGGATACCAGAATATGATTGTCCAACTTGGTTCCTGAATTTACATATTCACTTATATTCAAATAGGCATTATCTCTGTTCTGTCAGCCCAGTTCCCTTTACCTCCTCTGACTTTGGGGAAAATACCCATTTAATGATAACCTCACAACATTTTAAATTATTTGCCAAGTTCTAGATTATTATAATTTTTACCTGTCTAATATCTGTAGATAAATGGACGGAATATTCCGTTTTTAAGACTACTTCTAAATCTGTTTATAGGCCCTAAGTGATTTTTAATCTTTTCTCCTTTATTGTCAATGGGAACTTTTTTGGACTGTGCATTTAGATACAGTTTTATCCTTTTTACAAGCTGGCACTTTCTAAGATGGCCCTTGGAGAATACATGATCATATAACATTGTAATATTTTTTCATATAGCTTATGGTTCATCTTACTGCTTCAGTAATAATTTTGCTACTGATATAGCTTGAACAATTTTTTATCAGAATAAATCCATAAATTTTAATATTACCTATTATTATAGTCCGTGTTAGTTTTTATAAAAGGTTGCTCTTGGATCCCTAGAAGTAGTATTCACTTTTAACAGCAGCATAGAGACAATACTTACCTTTACACATCTCTCAGCATCAGTTTGAATTCTTTATCAGACCATTCAGCTGACTTGAAAATGACCTAATTCCATACCCATTGCTCACAAATGTAGTCCTGTTAACATGAATAGGACAACACAGAAGAATAATGGATTGCAAAAGGGCTTTTTTAGGTCATTTTTACACTTCCTTTGTCAATGACTCAATGGAATTTGTGTAATATTTACAAATACGTACACCTTCCTCGCGTAACAAAAGACAAGGCTGTTTGGCTCAATAGAACTGTTACAGCCTTAATTGGACAGCAAATTCCCATGTACTCAGCTAATTACACAGAGAGATGCACAAGACTCTCCTTCCAGGTGCCTCAGCCCTGCGTAGTAGGAAGTGTCACTCTGTCAAAAACATTTGAACAATTGCTGTAGTAAATTTGCCAGTTTTGAAATTCAGTTTCTGGCCTGCTTGAAAGAGAAATGCTCTGCAAAAGCAACACGTAGTTTGGAGTTTTTTTCCCCTCATATTTAAAGAAGATACTCACAGTAACTTAACATTCATTCAAATAGTGAAAATCCCTTTCAATTATATAAACTTTCTGAAAAGCTTCATAGCTACAATAGTTTTATGAGTCATTTACTAGAAAAGATTGAGGTTTTTAAGAGGATCCAGCTGTAACTTGCCCTGAGCACTGTACAAATTCTTTAGTAAGTACTGATGACTTTTTTTGTGTGTGTCTGCATGATTGAAAAAAATACCCAGCTTTGTTTATCAATACAAAAACTTGTTTAAACATATTCAGCACTGTGTTTCTGTTTTTATTGAACATAATCTGTCTGTTTCTCTTATTAAGAATGCTTTCATACAAGTGATCAAAATTATGAAACCTTATACCTCAGATTCACACAGAAGTTAAGAAAATGTAATGGTCATAAGTTTTCATGTTTTCTTAAGTAGGAAGACTATAAAATATCTCTACAGCGTTTTGGCTTGGGGATAAGTACTTCAAAAACAGAGCACATGATGTTATTCTTTCACTCAGAAAAGTCAAATAGATATTTGGCAAATTAAATATTCTAGCTTCCATACAAATCATCCAAGTAAACTAAGTCTCATCTCTCTATTCCAGCCTTTCTGGGAGCCGGCATTTGGCATCACTGTGTTTTTCTGCTTTCCAGTTATCTGAAGGAAAAGACAAAGAAAATATGGATAAGGAAAAATTAAGATCTTGGAAAAAAACCCACTTAGCTGGGATGGTGTTTGGTTTAAATATTAAGAATATAAAATCTGCTCTGCCCTAGTGGGTCACTTGCTGTCCCTTGACTGAGTTATTTCTAGACTCTGAGGTGTTTGAATGTTCTACTAGTGCAAAGAAATAAAATGCAACAAGGTGCCAAATGCATCTGAAGTCTTGTGCTGGGTTTGCTACCTTCACTGCAGTGATGCACTTATTACATGTTGCTGGGATAACACTTTTCCTATTGAGTTACTGATCTAAACCCGATGAGTACTGCCAGCAATGCATCACTCTCTGAAAAGATTAAGGGAGAAACAAAAGAAAACCCCTCCTGAAATTCCTCTGATACTTTTACCTAGGCAACCTCACAGATCCCGATGGAGACTTGAGGCTGTAACTCAACACATGATTTTGCATAATTGGAGGCCTCTTAAATTGCACTGTTCTAGTGTTGCTTACCCTGGAGTCTGACCTTGGCTTTAATTTTTAAAAGTTTACTTTGCTGAAGCTTCTCCTTCTCAGCTTCAGTGATGATGTTCAAAACAATGACTGAGCAGCTAATAACTACAAGTGGGCAAATAACAGAATGCTTGTCAAACTTTTTTGTACTCAGATGCCATTTTAAACACGAGCGGTATTAGGAACAGAGCATGATTTAAATGTGCTTTGACATGGGAGATGATACCAGGGAAGATAAATGTTTTAAATCAAACTCTATTTAAGATAAGCACGGCATACAAAGTAGCTACTTGACTCTTGAATTTAAAAGTGCAGTTATTCAGATACATACTTAAATACACAGAACTGTATCTGGAAAATATGTTCAATGAGCAATTATATTAGGAAAGAAAATACAACGTGCTCGGGCAGTATGCCGGTTTATTTATTATTATTCTTCAACTAATTTTTACAACTTGCCAAAGTGCACGCTCTGTACTGATGTGATGCCAAATTGAAAGCACAGGTGCACCGATATGTGAGAAAGTATTTCAACAGCTGAAGAAAAAGCTTTTATTCAGAACTGAAGCTGTGTAAATCAATGTCTTCAACCACTTAGCTGTGTGCCAGAGGAAGAGAAAACCTTAAAAAGTAATAGACTTACGCTACTGCCCTCTCACAAAAATCCTAAGCTACAAACACATTATTCGGGGTGTAACTTTACCATCAGACAAGCAAAAATATTTTATTTCTAAGGATCAGGATTTATACTCAGCACTAAATTTTCCTTCATGTCAGTAAAGCTAATTGCTACTTTGAAAACAGGCATGCTAACGGTCCACTGCCCTAATCTGAGATCGTCATTAAATCAGTGCAAAGTGGGAATAACTGTTAGTATTGGAATTTAGTAGCCTTTTAAGCTCATTTTCATCTGGTATAATGCCAAAATTTGGCATTACTGTGAAAGTTTGAAAAAAAATAATTACATTTATTGAGAATTCCACAACTTTCTACTTGGTAAGGGTGTAGAGGCAAAAAAAGGGGGGGGGGAAGTTGTAAAGAGGAGTGAGCCTCCTGAGTTTTGCTGCTCATGAGAACTGATCCAGAAACAGATTCAGGTTCTCAGCAGATATGCTGCCAGCTTTTCCCACAGGCAGCAATAGGCAGTGTAAACTCCACGGCCACATCTGAAACAAACACATTTTATACCTGTGGGAAGCAGGGAGGTTCAGTTTTCCAGTGATCTAAAATAATTAATACCCAACAGCTGAGAGATACAAGCTGATGTAATATACAGTGGTGCCACTGGGTACTGTAGCAAAAGGATAACAATAATCCCAACGTCATACTGAGAGATCTGCTACTGTGCAAACGGCAAGGCCTACAACCAACTTGCTCAAAGGTTTTCAGCTGCTGACTCAGCTGCCCAAGTACCAGCCCTAGGTTAGCAATGAGAAAAAGATGAAACCCTGGAAAATCCAGTATCTTTTAAAGTGCTCTAAGGAGAAAACATTGCCTTTGAAATACATCAGAAAAAGCATCACTGTGTATTTGGGACTGCAGTGAGTGGTTATTTCAACTATAACTCTAGTAACGTCTCCCAAGGTAGAGCAAGGGCTTATTTGTACAGGGATTTATTGAGGGAAGGATGTTTCCCAGGACACTGCAAAAAGTGTCCCTGCCAGAGAGCACCATTTCACTGAAAAATTTTAATTCTAAAAAGAACACTGCTAGCCTGGTATCTCCCTTTTATAACTGCATCACTCTTTGTTTATATGTCAGTTTATAAAAAGCACTGACTCCGTCAGCCTTCAGTAGTTTTTCTTTCAAAGGCAACTTAGAGGAGGAACCAAAAAAGCAGTAAAAGATTTAATGTTTTGTGTATCTGCTAATTGTCCTTTGGGCAATAAATTAATTAAATAAATAAAACCAGGGGCTTGTAACTCAAGCAATTTACTTTGGGAGAAAAATTGTGTATTTTTTCCCAGGCACTAGGAAAATCTGAGAAGTCTGCTACTATTTGTGTTCACAGCACCTAACACACTCCTGAAGTGTGATGCTTACTGTAGCTAGTCAGTTATGGCCTCCTGGAAGGAAGCAGTTATTGCTTCTCATGCCTACCACAGGAAAACTCAAGCAGCTCATTCTTCACCTTTTATATTCCGAGAGAGATGCTGTTTCCTTCTACAGCTACCTTATATATTAGTCACTGTACTGAAGATTGGTCAAACGCTATCTAAAACCTGTCTTATATCCTCTCCTACAACTAACATTTCTCTTTTTTTTAACTACGTGCATAAGTCCCAACTGCTAACTGCCATCTTTGCTGAATGTTTTTCTCATATTGTTTCTGAACACCTCAAAATCTTGAGACTTTGAGAGATATACTGTGGTTGTGAGAGAGGCTTAGGATTTTCCCAGAACTCTCTTTTCTCCAATGCACACTCAACCACAAAGTACAGCTATCTGCTTAGTTATAGCAGTTGTCTTCTGCAAGTCTACATGTTTCTTAGAAGGATACAGGGAAAAATGTGGTCTCCTCTTTATTCAGATGCATCAGCTGAAACTACTGAATCAAAGCTGAATGTTCTCATAATTTTAAGTTTGATGAAGAAGACACTGAATGTATTTAACAGAACACATGCCTGAACAAGTCTGAACAACTTTTCAAACAAGTTAATGATGTCCCACGTGACACTATCAACAAATGTTACCTTTTACTTTGAATGCTCTTCGGCTAACACTGTTGTGTAGTAACCCAAAACAAGAACTGCAAAGCTTTATGGGCTTGCAGAGAAGAGCACCCTGACCAACCCATCTGAATTGATATACATCTGGAAATTTGTCTGCTTATTTGCTTCCTTTCCCCTAAGACTAAAGTGGCTGTCTAGTCTTAGGGGGACACACCCATATTCAAGATTGTTCTCACCTTGATGTTTACTTCACTGTGTTTTGCTCTATTTACTGCAGCTTTGAGTCATCTTTCCAAAGTTCAAGACAGTTTTCCAATGAGGCCTTCAGAAACTGCTTTGATTCCGGTTTTGGCAGTCAGCTCTCATCACGTATTTCATTTGTTACTTTAGACATAAGACCCCATCTAAAACAGTCCAAGAGCAAAGAAGAGGAACAGCCTCCAAATATGGTGAGAGCTAAGCTAGTTTCTGGAGGAATTTAGCACATTGGCATGTGTAAGAATGGGGAGAACTGGAACAAGTTTTAAATAATGCTCTAAATAGACTGTGGTGAAATGTTCAGAACTTAAAACAGCACAGAAAATCCCGAAACAGATAAAAGAATAGTTAAGACCCCACTAGTAAATATAATTCTGTCCTGATCAACTCCAGCAATAAAATGCTGCTTCAACTCTCTGAAATCACGTCAGACGAAACAAAGGTTAACTGCAAGTCCTCAACTTCGCATTTGGTTTATAAAATCAAATATAAATTAGTAAATTTTATATAATCAAACACTAAGGAGGAGTTTTTTTCCAAAGCAATTATACTGGACAGTTATAAGAATACCAGGAAAAATACTTTTCAGTACCACCAACTGAATCTTAATTCAGATCACAAAATTCTTTTGCTTTTCATTTGGATTATTTAATTTTTTCCCCACTGCTGTTTGATATTCCTTTCATTTAGACTTTCAGCTTAAAATTCAGTTTCCCAGTACTCTGCATGTGGATTATGAGGAGGCAAATTACAAGAGGTTCTCAAGTGGCAGTAACATTAATTAAGTAAACTGTTACAGGTATCATAGCCAACAATAATCTGTCCATTAACAATAAAGATATAGTTATTTATACAGTGTAAGAACATGGGAAATTTTCTATGTCTGATCCAGGAAACACATAAGCCTGATAGTCACAGTCAATATACTTCACACACACCAAAAAGTCAAGACTGTATCTCAAAGCACCCACATTTTTTCCCTTGGTCCATAAGAGTAGTACCTGGCACCTGTTGTAAACTGATTCCTATTCTCTTGTCCTTCAACTTATAAAGAAATAAAGCAAATTTGATGCTAGCCTGTTGGATAAAGGAGTGCCTGAGGCTACACGCCCAATTCTAGCTGCAGTACTGTTCATCACAAAGACTTGTACAATTTTCTAGGAAAAACTTGATTCTCTCAGAGCTCATTTTTAACTTCTACAATACACAAAAGAGTGTATCAGATAATTTGGCTCTGTATACTTAGGAAAAGAATAATAATTTGAAATCTCATAATCTTACAATTTAAAACATGTAACTGTGGTAGTGTTCAGTCATAGCTATAAAATACTGGAGCACGTATCTATAAAGGAATTAAAACTACAAATTGCATGAACACTTTAAATTATTTCTTGTTATGCATATTTAAAGACTTAGTTTAAAATAGCATGTAAAAACTCCTTAAAAACAGTATATTGAAAAATGCTTATCCAAATGCAATTGCTATGCACAAGACTGTTTTTTTTTTTTTAAAAACGCCATTTTGCAGTTTGTGATTCAATGTTCCTTAGAAATAAGTACCAAGTAATCTACAATTAGCAAAATATAAGCATATTTAAGCTATGAATTAGAAATTAATGAAATAAGCTGCTCTAATGAGGGAAACATTTTATTAGGAAATAGAAAATACTCATAGCTGGAGAGTCAGGAGTTGCTTTTAAAGGATGTCATTAAGCTGCTATTACTTTGACAAAGCTCCATCCTCAAAAGAGGCAGATTTTCTTAATGCATTGCAGAAGACCTTAGCAAATGACATCATATTCATTAAATTTAACTGGAAACCCTTCTTGTCTCCCATAAAGATGTCCCAGGAAGTCAATTTTCAAGGAATTCATAATGTAAGCAACAAGTTATTGGAGAAGGAGACAGTCATCACCTAAGAAGGCCATGAATGAATCATTTAGAGAAGGAGGTGATGTGACACATTTTGGTGGTTTATTTGTTAAGAGTCCACAAGACTCTGAGCCAGACACCTACTTCAAGTAACAAGAGAGGTGATCTGGCCGGCCACGTGCTGAATACACCAAATTTCCTCAAGACATTTTCTAACTTCCCTAGGAAAGTGGTTTGTTTAATCCCTAAAGTGAATGCTAGCATCAGAGGGACTGAAAAAGCAGGGGGGACAACTGGCTAAAGCCCTGTGCTTCTGCTTGACACCTGCTTCACACCTGACACCTTGGGAATGAATCCTTATCTTAAACTCCCACCCTGACACTGACCTTGCTAGTGAAGAATGCTGTGTTAACTCTTCTTATTACAAAAAAGACCAAACCACCCAAACTGGCATGTGCTGGAATCCCTTAAAATCTGAATCCTAGTCCTATTAACTTTTTGTTGTTGGTTTTTGTGAACCTCAGGAGTGGAATCCCCCCCTTGTTGCGTCTACTCATTCCCTCTATGTCACACAGCAGATAATGTTGAAACGAAAGATCAACCCATGAAGTTTCCCTGCTTTTTAATGTTTAGCTTCCTTTAAATGTTGCATGTCCCCAAAACCTTTTTAAGCTGCTTACTTTTAAAGTATAAACACAACAGTATTTAGCCACAGAGGGTACCTTTCCATCCTAAACCATCATCCATTTATCAAAGACTGATCTACATTGCTAGATGCTGTAAAAACCACACTGTAAATACACTGCAATAATCTCCAGGTAATAACCATCAGCTTCCAGCGTTGAATATACTGATATTTATATAAACATTACACAGACAATGCCACACTGTTTTCAAATTGGGCTGTACTTAGTGTGGTAGCTTTCTATCTTCATTACTTAGTAAGTAATACAGACAAGAGAAAACAACTTCCTTTGGCAAACAGTCTTATTCCTATCTCTCATAAAATGGCACTATTACAAAATAATCCAACAAAATAATCCAACATTTCATTTATTAATGCAGACTAAGAGACAGGCTTTGTTTTTCATCATCATTATTTATAGCTTTACTAACGTGCCCAGTATTACACAAAAGGGCAATGTAGCCCAAGTGATGCACAATGCAGCCAGAGCTTGCACAACACTCCCATAAAAACAAATTAAACAGCTTCAAATATAGAAATGAAATCCTGATTTTTAGTCCGTATGGTTCCATCAAGAATTAACTTTAATAAATGTAACTGGAGAGAGAATTGTCCTTAACGATCCTTCTAGTTTACATCTAAGTATTTCAGTAGTTCTTTAATTGCTAAACTCTACTCAAAATATCCTTGAAAAGCTTTATTAGTGGGTTGAGATGTTAAATAATAAAAACTCAAAAGCCAACTCCATGCTGGGAAAACTGGAAGCTATTTAATCATGCTGGGCTCTGACACTGTCAATAGAATTACGGTTGGTATCAACTAACAAACATTATACCTCTGAGGTAGGGAAATTGCTCCATTTTCAAATGGGCAGAGGAACCGAGATGAGCTACCAGATGTGAATTACAGGTGGAATCTGGTATTTATATGCAGCACGGTGCCTTCAGAAACCAGCCTTCACCCTCTGTCCTCATTCCTCATCTACTCACTCAACGGGACAGTTGCAAAGTCATTGAGACGTGGGGTGAAGCAGCTGATGGAAACCTGCATAACAGAGCATGTGTGAGTACAATCCCAAAGATTGACTGTGATTTCCCATAACCACCACGTTACCCGGACACCTCAAAGGGAAGAACCCTTTCTACACCTTGCACGTCCATAGTTGTATGACGAAGGACCTAGTCATGGAGCAAGCTAACTGCAAGGAAAAGAATTGCATTCCAGCGAAATTCAAGCCTTCAAGTAACTGGGTGAACTACTCAATGTTCTTCTCCTGAGCCTGAACCACTCTTCATATCTCCTTAGCATCCAGAAAATATACTACTGTGAGGACAGACTTTGCTTCTTTGCTGCTTCAAGGAAGAGACAGGCAAAAGCATGGGGTTTTTTTCTGATAAAGTATCTGGAAAAACTTGTGGGAGCATTGGAAAAAATTCCTATAGGGCAGGGAGCAGTGGAAAAATGTTCCTGTTTTCTGTCATTCTGGCTAGGTTTTATTCTGTCAAGCATGAAGAGAAATATGCATCACATTTTCCATATCAAAATTTGCATGGTGTTTATTCTCATGTTAAATGCAGGTCTGCCCTGCGGTGCCAAAGATCTCCTGGTAATGTTTACACAACTACAGAATCAGAGCAATGCTGCATTTAAAGGGGCTGCAGCTGTCATATAAAAAGAGACGTACATATTAGCAACATATAAGAGCATGTCATTTTTTTCACTAATTGTAAGTTTTGGACACTACTGAAGAGATTTCCCTTAAGGGCTGCCCTGCAAACAGCCAGGATATTAATTTAGAGCTGTCCTTAAGGAAATACATCTCTCTGTGGTCTGAGAGTCTTAACAGCACAGTCCTTGCCAACACATACTTACGTGGAGCTGAGGAGTTACATGCTTCAAATAACACAAATTAATATCACAATTCAAGAAATGCTGTGGTAGTGCATTGTGGTGCTTTATTAGTGTTAGACATGCAATATTTATTTAATGAACAGAAATCAAAATATTAAGATAACAATTTAATCAAATTAAAGGAGTTGAAGTTGCAAGAATGAAACAAAAATAAATTTTTTTTCATGCATTCTAAGTTTATAGATCTCATATGTGCACATAGTTGTGATTCTGTACCATTATTAAATGTAGACAAACTACCATTAATTGCACGAGACGAAATCAACCCTTAACTTATAAGTAATGTTCAGATCTTTTACAGACTTCCTATATAACCTGGATCTTCAGCTTTTTATAGTACATCATAATACAAGACATCTGGAAGCTTCTAAAATGAATAGGAATGGCTCTACCACTTGCAACATACAGTGGCTTCTTCAATGTACAAATTATGAAAGATAAAGTAAATGCCCACGATGTTTTCAGAGACCATGACTTTTTCAACAGAAACAAATCTCCAAACCCTTCATAAACAGATTAAAGTGCTACCTATTGCATATTAAACACTTCCAGTGACCGTATCTATATTTAGAAGCTATAAATCCCTGAAAATAGGGTTTCATCCCAAAAAGTGCTGACAGACCCTTAAATCTAGCATCATCAACACAGCAGCACTATAATCCTTCACCAGGTACTTCAAGGAGAGGAAGTTAGTCAACATGCTTTAAATATCACCATTTTAAAAGCCCACAGCTAACACCTCTATCATACCTACAACAGTAATAGATACATAAAAAGCAAAAAAGCATGAGCTTACTTTACATAGGATAATTTTTCTTTAAATCTGGAAGTGGAAATAAACCTCCAGTGCAGCAGTAAACATATTAAGACAGCAGTTCTGTTTAAGATGCATCCAGGAAAGGGCATCCTGTACAGAAAGAAATGCAGACTAGTACTTAATGACCATGATTTTCATTAGGTCCCCAAATATTGAAACCTTTCTAAAAGCAAGGCAACATTTTCACAGCTGGAAAATTACAAATAGTTTTTGATACAGAGCCAACATTAATAAATGTAGTTATGTATAATCTAAGGAGAATGCTACATTCATTAGTAGGTGGAAAACCAAGATAAATGTAAAATACAGCAGCAAGAGGTAACACATATAAATATTAAACATCCTTCTGGAATGGCAGAAAGTTTAAATTTGTTACTTACAACATTAAAGTATGGCCTTGGTATTTGTTCTTTAAAGTAAGTGAAGTACCTGGCTATGAGCAGAGGTGGTTCAAAGGATAACTTCAAAGTATAATGTGTGCATAGATGAACTCTTATGCTAATTTTTGAGACAAAAAAAAAATAAAATCAAACTAATGTGGAGATGTCCAAAGTTTTCATGCCTACGTTTTAAAGGGCAAGTAAGACTGACCATAAGTGGCAAGTTATTATGATTTTAAAATGATATGCGAGAAAGTTTACAATTTTATCCTATGTGAGAAACAGAACTCCCTTTGTTTTCAATTAATCTGTATGAAATGTTTTCACTCAAAAGCTGCATCGTTCAACAAATGCATGTGGGGTGAAGATGCTTTTCAAAAATAATGTCAAAATATAGAAAACTTTTGAAATTTTCTTTATAAGCAGAAATTTCTTTCCAGAACTGCTCCAAAAGCAGCCTATTATATCTTTAGCTATAAGAACTCTATAAAAATATTTTCATAGTTGTAAATGTCCCATTCCACCTCTCTTATAAACTTTACCTTTTCCTAAATTGCATCTGTCGTTCTCTCCTCTTTCTTGACAAACAGAAACAAAAGGTGCTTTTATTCACTTACAGATCAGATAAAGACTAGATAGCACATTCAAAGCTTCACTAAATTTCTTCACTAATGCACAAAAATTGATCTTTTCGCTACCTTTAATCTGCTTATCGTTCTTGGTATGCAAATATGTCAAATGATCTGCTTTTAGTCAATTATGCAGTTTGATATTCTACATTTACATTCTAAAAGAAGTGATTTCAGAGGTGCTAAATATAGTAGAGTTTCATTTTAATAATTATAAGTTGACTTGCAAGTGAAAAGTCACTGGAGCATATTCTCTGGCTAGTTTACTTGTTAAACCCCATTGGTGTGTGTGATTTAATGACTGTAGATACTACAGATGGTCTCATACAAGTTAGTTTGAAAATGACTGTGGAATTCAAAATAATTGGACAACACTTCCCCATTAACAAAATAAGAAAACCACTTGCTTCGCTCAGATGTTTGAAAATGTTTAGAACTTTTATGGAAATACTGAGTAACTGAAATACATCTTGGTGTAATTAGGAAAGTAAAATCTAATTGAGTGCAAAACCTAACTTCCAACAGCAAACGTACCATAACTTAGTACATAACCTTTGGCACTTTGAATATATTACAACAAATTTACAGTCATTTAGATCTTAGAGTGGGTTAAAAGAACATTCATGTGATTTATGAGGTACTGAACTTGATAAATCCTTAGGCTGCCAGAAGAAAGACTACCTGACGAACTGGACTTGCTTCTGTGCTACAAACATCTAAATGCAGAGCACTGCAATCACTTGAATCACTCAGGCTCCATCCAGGCACAATGATCCCAGTGGTGGGTTGGGAACACTCCTATTACATACACAGGGACATAGCTCTAGGGGGATAGGAGATAGCTGCTAAAAAAAAAAAAAAAAAAAAAAGAAGGAAAAAAGAAAGAAGGAAAGAAGAAAAAAAGAAAAACCCAAAAACAAGTAAATGAAATCTAAGAACAATTGTACAATGAAGTAATTTTTTCTAACAAGAGTAATTCTGTGCTGTCATACAATATTAGTATCATCAAAAGCATTGAGATAGTAGAACTTTTTCAACTTCTCTAAATCATAATTATCAAGATATTACTTATTTTTGCAGTTTTAAAAAAGAAAACATATTTAGATCTTTTACAACAACAAAATTGGAATTTAATGTCAAGGGTTTTTTTTCCTCCTCAACAACAGCCATTACATGGTGCTGTAAAAAAAAAAAACCCAAATGAAACCAAAAAAACACTTCAGGTGTAGAAAAAGAGGAGGAAGAGAAGATAGTTTTCTTAAATCCAAATCTAAACTAGCATCTTACTGTTTCACAGCAACAGACAATCCAATTGAGACTCTTAAAAAGGAAATTAAAATGAAAATCTATTTACGTTAATATTGTCAGGGTTTTTCTCCTACAGTATTTTCCCATTGTACATTCATCTCTATATTTTGCCAATTTATTGAGTAACAAATACCTTCTCCACATGTCATTTTATAAACAGTTATTAAATGATCAGGAAGACATTTACTACATTCTTCTTTCATTTGCCTTAATGAAAACTGACTTTTAGAAGTACTTAGAAGGAACACATCTTTTTAAAATGAAAAGCTTTTCTAAGTGTGTGTTTAAGCAACATAGCCTATTGCTAAAGGCATATACTTCATTGTCATAAGATTAAAAAAAACCCTAAGACATTATATATATCATGTAAAACTCAAACTTGAGTCAGTCCTATACTTTTTGAATTATCATGTCTATTTTAGTCAGTTTGTTCTTTTCTCCTACATTTTTACTGTAGATTTCAACTGAACAAAGTATTCATATCTTTATTCCATACTTTTCTCCAGTCCTACCTCCAACTATTAACACTGCTCAGAGTACCTTAACATATAAAAAGGCATGCAATAACTTCATATAAAAAGATCCTCAAAACAACCTTATGTCATGAGCTCAGTACCAAAGTTCAATCAGACACAAAATTCAGCATTTAAGTGTAAAATAACTGATTCCAGCATGTGCCATGACTGAAATGGCATGGTATTTTTTACACTGGTATACAAAAAGCACATTGTATAGAATACCGCATTTACTCTGCAGAGATTGTGCATCACTGTTTTCCTCTAATATGTGTAGAACAAACTACATTCCGTTGCAACACATCACAGGAAGGTTTAGTAAAGCGTACTACACTGGCTTGAAAACAGTGGTCTTGATGGCATGCTGTAGTATCAGAGTTGCTATATTTGCATAATACCAATAATCACTCAGGAAAACATTCATAACAGCACAGGCTTCCCAGGTGAAACTGCCACATGGTGAACGTGAAGCTATTATATAAACAGCATGGACATATTTAACCTGTATTATTAACTCTATCAGAAGTATTCTGTACCTAAAGGTGTTTTCAAAAAGAAAAACAAAAAAAAAATATTTAGGTACTCTAACAGAATATTACTTTTGGCAGTCCCTGCTAGTGTTTGGAGTAAAAAACAAATGAAAAAAACCCCATGTCATCGTCCCGTCCTCACCCAATTCCTGGAATTTCTTACGTGAAAAGGAATGAAAAGAAGTCAAAATGTTAAAGTGATTTCCTTCCCCTACAGTACCATCAAGTATCACTATCTTAGCTTTTGGAAAATTTGCCAGCTTTTCGAGAAGGTTCATATGGCACTCTGAGAATACTTGGTGTTTCTTCCATTACTCGCACGAGGAGATTATCAATGTAATCCTCGAGTTCACGAATATGGGTGTCCTTCTTCTTAAGTTGCTCTTTATGTTTCACCAGCTCCTGCAAAACCTCTTCGTAAGTAAGGTTACGGTATCCTGCAGTGGCGTCGAAAGGATTTCCTTCCTACAGATAAGGTTAAAAGAAACGCCAGATTTTATTAAACAGTTCAGTGTTTGGAGTAAAATGATGGGTTATATGTCTCTCGTGCACCTATTAACAGAAGCAACTTCTCTTAGACAATAAAGCTCCACTTGCTCTAGTGCTTTTCACCTTAATAACCCCACAATCCCAGCGACAACTGGAGAGAGATTGCCCAGTTTGAGGTAAGTTTCCCATATTGTCATCTCATAAAAAAAAATAAAATACTGCTCTCAGTGAGATGTGTACACAGTTAATGACCATATGAGCAGTAACCACAAGAACAGTTAGCAGGTCCATTTTTGGAAACCAGCTGTGTGGTAATCTTACAGAAGAACAAGAGAAAGAGCCCTAAGAATTCAAGTCCAGTTGTCACGTTCCAGAATTCTCGGCTTTTGTGTTATCATAGCAAAACATTTTCTTAGCTCTAAATGACATCGGCCCTCATCTGTCTTTCCTATTCTATTTTTAGTCATTAGTGGTTCTCCAGGCCTTGGCCTCTGAATCGCACAACAAAACTTTCGATTTTAAATTTCAGGTGAAGCTAAAAGGCTGCATCTTATTTGCACCAGGGCACTTAAGACAGAAATGCGTACACTAAAAGATCTTTCTTGCTTTAAAAGAGGAGGAGCCCAGAATTAAGCAGCAGGGAAAACAGAATTGTTTCTGGTTTTTTGATTTCTGACAACTCAGTACTTGCAGGTAATAGCAGAGATGGATGTATTAGTCCTCTTAACTAAGGGCAACATAAGATCCAAAACTATAAACTTGAATGTCTTATTCTGTGTCAAAAAGAATTAGTTGTGGCCTTAAGAAACCTGGAAGTGTAAAAACTAAGAAAAAGATTGTGAGAGTTGGTTTCCAAAAGTAAAGCGTTGGACATGCGAAGCAGTAACTTTCACATGACTCAGAAATGCAGACATTTAAAAGATCTGGAACCTCTAATTAAGCAACAGAATCTAACCTCTCAAATCCTGCACCTCCAGCAGAGCAGAAGAACACAAGATCGCTTCTGTGTACAGTAGAAACCTGCTATTAAGAATGATAAAAGCTTGCGCAGCTAGGAAGCCCACCACACAATAACATCATGTTCATTCCTCTTCCGTGCTCATTCCTGTTCTTGCCCTACAGCTCCATGTTTGCACATTGGCATATGTCCAATCATTAAAATACGCAGGTGGCCAAAGTTTTCAAATAAACCTAATTAAAAGTGATGGTGCACTGCAAATAGGCTGAAGTACGACAGATCAATCAACCCCTCTCCATCAATTATATGCTACTAGTAGCTCTTGAAAATACGGGCTTTTAAGGGTTTCTCACTACTTTTGAAATATTTAATGTCACGTTTACGTACGTGTATTCAGTGTCTTAAACTTAACAAGTTATGGGATTGTAAGAGATCAGTAACTTTAGTAAAGACTAAAATGACTAACTTGAAATTTATAAACTGGTTACTAATTGACTTCCAACAAAGACAGAAGAGAAAATAACTTCACTTTATGGTCATAGTTTTAGCACATTTTCTTCTACAAGAAGTTAAGCAGAATTTTTTCTTTATGGTACTAAATTTTTGGACATATTGGAAAAGACACTATGAACACTTCCATGTCTAAAATATAAGGTTAGTCTCATTTTCTGATTTGGCAAAGGACCAAGAATTAAGATGCAATGATGTCTTTAATTACTCTATAAATTTAATGGAAAATGAGGTGTAATACATATGTTTTAAAGGTGTTTTTTCATACACATGCTCCACATACATCTTTGAGAGGAATAATCTATCACATCAATTACAGAATAAAATTCTACTTAATGGGTGTTAGTACTTAGAAATAATTATCATTAAGAAGATTTTAAATATTCAGTTCAAGCAAATAAGTGATATTTAAATGTATGAGGAACAACTACTATATCTTTACAAAAAAGGATACTATAATTTTAATACAAATCATTACTCTTAAAATGAATTATTAAGAGAAAATATTGTAAATAGCAAGGTATGCAAAGAGCAACTGTCTCAGCTACAAAATACAACTGGGGTACACACTGACAGCCAGAGGAAATGGAATTAGAGAAAACGAAGGTCTGGCAATCTCTGATCATCTCTTCATTGTTCTAATGAGGAATTCTGCTCTGGGAATATCATCTAGGCTACTTTCACATCTTTTGTCCTACTTACTTCATCTTCCTTTCAGTTCTTAATTAGGCCTTAAAGAGCTCATGCTGCCCTTTCAACTGGCTACTGCTCCCATTTAAACACTGCTTTCAGAGACAGGTGTTGGCACCAGAGTAGAAGACGTACAAACATAATTACTAAATGTGATGCACAAGGAAGAAATATAACAACTTGGTGAAGGCTATTATAGCAGAACCTAATAATAAATGACTTCAAACACCTTAGAAAGAAATCTTGAATATTTATAAAAAAAAAATAAAAATCAAATGGTTTCATTCAAAACTATGGTTGATAGATAGTTTCTTCTCCTCCTAATTTGTGTTTTGTATTAAATGAGCACCACCTCATAATCCTACAACTGACATTTAGGACAGCTGGTATTCCGGAAGAAAAATTATCAAGGATTTCTTTTATCACCTTTAAATCCTTTAAATAAAACAATGCACATCTTATTTCTTAAAAGAATTAAACTGATGCCTTTACCAGCAATAAATTACATGATTTGCAGTAGTACATCTGCAAGCACATAGAAACTGTAATTATGGTTACTTTACAGACAATAGCTGCGAAGTTAAATCAATTTTTTTGATGTTGCTTTTTGTCAGAGATTAAGTAACTGCCTGGTAGAATTCAGTTTACTATCTGATCAAAGGCAGCCTTCATATAGTCTGACATCTCCCACCAGTTACTTACACAATAAAAACTTGGGCATGTAGAATAACATCAAATGTTATTACAAATCATTTACATAAACCAGCAAAAAACAAACAGTATGAAGTCATATTTGCTTGTGAAACTTGTTTTCTATACGAAGACTGAAAACAAACCCACTTTTAAAGATTTTATCTATCCACAGAACAAATTCTAGTAAGACCACATTATCCTTCAAAGACACTGCATAAGAAACTTATAGTGGTTTTTTTTGTCTTTTCTTAGTACACAGTTTATTCCAGGTACTTTTAGAGTAAAAAGAATATTTTGAATGATAACTTCTAGCATTTCTAGGCTTAGTGTTTTCTGAGAGTCTGTTAATTTATTATTAATTCTATCATACATCAGTTCATTACTTCTGTTTTGATTTGCCAGCTGTCCTCAAGTCTCTGGCTATAGAGAAACAAAACCCCTGTGAGGTCAACTAACACATCACCGTCTAATGCAGGGTTCCTCACCTGACTAATGCTTTCCTAGAGTCATCTGAAATACCCCAAAGCAACAGTTTTCTTCTTACTCTCTGTGCAAAGATATAATTTTTTCCTTATTTACATCTTCACGGCAGAATTACACTGCATATTGAGTGTAAAACTCTCCTTTATTTCCCAATTTATATTGGGCCTGTAATTTTCAAATTAGATTTTCTGGGTATGTCAAAAGGAAAAAAACCAACCAACCCAACATTTCCTTTGAAGAGATTAAGCAAGAATAATAGTTTATATTGTGTCAAGTACCAGTTAGTTGGCATTTACTGATGGCTTTCCCGTAAGACTTCATAACTCACCACTGTTTTCCTGAGGTCCTCAATGCCAGAAGGATTCATATTAAAACTGTAAGAAAAAACAAACCCCCAAATATTAGCAGTGCATACTAATCTGATCAAAACATCTGAAGGCACCACTGAATTAGGTATATAGCTATAAAATATTTAATATGATTTATTTTCTTGATTTGTTGAACTTAGGAAAAGTAGGAAAATAATCAAAGTTAATGGAAATTTTTATATATTCTTTGTTCACAATTTGTTACATTTGTCATATTCTTTTTCTCACAAAATCTGTGTAACTAGTTATGAAATGTAAGAAAGGATATTACAGATAAAGCTTCGCTAGGTCTTCTCTTACCTCTAAACACCTTGAGCTTCTAAGAGATACTTTAAACAAAGTATTCTGGAAACAGGTCCCTGGGATGAGAATGTTAAAAAACAACAAACCCCTTCAGACCAATATGTATTCCCAGCTTTCATGGCAGCTGCGAGAGGAGAAAGGTCTTTTAGAAATTCCAGTGAGATTAACAGCTTCAGTCAGACCTGAAAAGCTATCTTGTCAGCAATTTTTGTTTCATACTTAAAATTGAGTAAATAATCTGTTCTTTTATAAATGTAGTGATTATCCCACATATCCAAAAAGCAAAGCTATTTCATGACATTGCTGTGTTGAGATTTTTTTTCTTCCTCAACTGCCCAAGTGCAGCTGATATTGATAAATGCAGCCATGGTGTCAGGACTAAGAAACAGTCCACTGATCTCCAAGGTTGATGAAATTATTAGCAAATATATTTAAAAAAATCAGTGCTGCTATGTTCTTATGTACTAGCTACAGCAAATTTGGAGAGAAGACTAACTCTCTGAAATTGTGTTCAGAATTTGGATATAGTTCACAAATACTATTTAGTTAGACTGCATGTACTGGCTGTCAAGGGTAATGTCTGTTGACTGATATTAATGCAGCAAGACACAAAAAATATGTTTACAGATTATTTTTCTATTTTAAAGGTAGCTTACAAGTAAGAAATGTGTATTTTGTGACTGCTCATCACTCTTATCTGAATTTGTAAGACGTATATTTCATGGTGTGAAAGTGGAAGCAACATAATTTAGAAAGTAGGTAAAATGTAAAACTTCATTTTTTCTGTTAAAAAAATGTATTTACATTAAAACTATTTTTTTTGCGCATTGCATTTTTTTATTCTGTACATTGTCTTTCATTTCCAAAGCACGCAGTCTTTTGCTCATCCAGAAGTGCCATGAACCATCTGCTGGACTGCGCTTATTAGATAAAGATTGGATTACACCAACAGTCACAATGAGAAATCAAGAGGTGTCTGACGAATCAAGTTCTGGCTAATTCCCATTATACCTGTCTGTAACAGTGATCCGCAGCAGCCTGCCTAGTTTGCTGGAGACCAGTTTTGAATGAGGGGCCTCTTTCATCGGGTATTGTCTAAAAAGCTAAAGGCAGGAACCCTCCCTCACAGCCCGCCTTTTAGTTTCACACTGATGTGTCAAACACATGATGAACTTGCTTCATTCATGGCTGCCTTTTGTGATCCGAGTACAAAAAAAAAATGAGTTAACTGAACTGGATTGAATTAGCTTGGTGAAAACCAAGAATGTCTCTATTTAACGAAGTGTGGCGTTAATTTGGGATATCTTTCTTTTGGGACTGTTTCCTCATGTTAGACAAGATATAGAATAATGCGGCCTGACTGCTCAACTGAGCGACTTTCTGAAAGGTTAAAAAAGCAAGATCTTTCACTGCCTTGAATGACTTTACAGTTTCTGTGAAATAAGTTCTAGGACTCTTTCTCATAGCAGCAGCTTAAAAGAAAAAGCAGGGGAAAAAAAAAAAAAGGAAAAAAAAAAAGCAAAGCAGCAGTTCTGACTATGGAAAGTTACATTTGAAAATTGGAAATATAAATCACTAGCAATATGGACTGATTTTAATTTTTAGCTAAAAAAGTTGCAATCATTTCTGTAACGCTGTGGACGTTGTAACTCCAATTAGAAAAGAGCACATCTGCGTATTTCATACGGAGCTATTTGAATACACTCGCAAAAAATGCAAAACTATTACACGAAATATTCCCCAATAAAACCCCAAACCTCATGAAATCTCTTACTCATATTTTAAAGAGATATGTGGAAAATATACTGCTTCTCAAGAAAGAAACAGGTGCTGAGATTGCATATAACACTTTTTTGTCTCCTAGGTAAGGTGGGAGCTCCGTGGCCTCGCTGAGCCCTCCAGGGTTTCCTGCCAGAGCTTCCAGCCCGAGGTGAGCGTGAGCAGATGCAGGCTCTCACTGCTGAACCCGTAACTCACTGTCTGAGGACCATGTAATACCTCAAAAGAAAATACTGTAAAATTACGGGGGAGTTACATGTTTGGTGTATTGAAATTCACGCGAGCATTTATTTTTTAAGTTTAAATTTCATCGCAATGGTAGACTCCTAAAGTTCCCATCTCACTTGATTACTGGTTAACAGCTTACAGAAAATATGCCTCTAGGACTACAGCCTCCACGCTGCACAACCATCATAATCCTCCTTTGAGCAGCCATTTTCCTGACTTCCTAAGTGCATTCTGAAATCACTGATCTAAGCAGCAATAAAAAATAATGTCATTTTTGACTCTGTTACAATCACGGCTCATAGGGATAGTGCTAGTTATAGTCCTGTCTCTCTTCTTTCCCCAGGGTTTGATAAATTGGCAGGGGAACTTTTGTTATGGAAGCTCAAAAAAATATGTTCACAGCTTGGGGGAAAAAAAGGTTTCTTTTCGGTTTTGGGGTTTGAATGTAGCTTACTGTGAACAGTGATTGTAGAAAAGCGGCATTGTGGGATTCTATAATTATTGGTTCTCAGTTATGCCCAAACTCCATTTGCTCAGTTTACAAGTAAAAAGATGTTTCTTCTCTAACAAATGGACTTTCTGCCAACTCATTGAGAACCGTGTTTCTCTGGCTCAGTGTCATTATCGCTGTGAGTAACTCCCACGTGTTGTTGTATCCGAGTGTAACACCTCCTCACTGGATGTACCTTCCAACCTACACAAACAGGCTTGACTACTCCTCTTTCTCTTCACTGAAAAGACCTCACCTACATTCTTGCTCCTGTGCCCTTCATCATCTCAAGGAATCAAATCATTTTCTACCTCTTCCACTTATCCAGACAAGGCAAGAAGCCCTCCTCTCCATGACTGTGGAGTCTCTATGTGACTCAAGGTCATGCCCCAGGTCCTATAATGATGTTTAACAGTCTGTCTCTTACAACAAATAAACTTCCATTCACTCCAATCACCTTCAAGACGGTTAAGAACCAGTAAAATGAGGTAAATCACATAAAATCATGATTATTTTACTGCTGGGGATATAACTTTTTTTTTTTTTTTTTTTTTTTACTGAATAGCAAATTTTGTTGAATTTTTGAGGTTTTATTAGCTTGGATTTCAATTTTGGGTAGTCTAAGATGAGAACTCTTTCCTATCACCATTTTGCTGGGGGAAGAAAAGTGATGAGAAATAAAAATAGTATAAGCTAATAATGAAGACAGACACACTATAATGCTGATTTGACTGTTTTCAATGACCACTGCATAATCATAACAACCATATTATTAAATACTTTCCTGTTATTTTACCTATTTAAATACATTTCATTAGACCTACATGAAACTCACCTTTTTTTCATAGCACCTACTTTTTATGAGGTAGTTAAATACTTACATGATTATTTGGAGTTTTAGAAACTTCAACACAGTGGTGTTGAATTTAGGATGTATCACAAGCTCAAGTTTATGACAGGAGCTTGTAATTTTGTCTTTTGAAGTTTAATGGTAGTTAAAAATTCAAACATTAGGTCTAGTGGCTGCTTAAATATTTAGCTTCTAAATGCCTAGAGATTAAAACAATGTTTAAAAAAAAAAAATCTTTCCTGTAACTGATTTAAACATTTTAGTGCCTGAACCATTTACTCTGACAACATAATGAATGAGAATCAGACTCCTAAATTATGCTGTATGGAAAGCATATTTTCTTAAGGAGCAAAAGTTTTTTACTTATCTTTTGCTATTCATATTAGTTATATGATTGCTGTACTGTATATTATTAGAAATTAAAACTCAGCTAATTACAGTAATCGTTATTATTCAAAATATTGAAATTTTCTATGTTAACTTGACATCCTGTAAAATATCCGTTGTACCATGAGCTCAGTGTGAGCTTTCAGGCTTTTTCCTTTAAAATGGAATGTTTATATACAGGTAATAAGCAAAGCTCTGCTATGTTAATTTTCCATTAGAGTTAAAATATTATTCCTATTTCTCAGTGTTTGGACTGATTCTTATTAGAGTGCTTATGCATTTTTCTTTGGGTTCTCACAACACATATAAAAACCTTGAAATATTAGGATGCAATTTAAGTTATTACCAATGTACTAGGAAAACAAAAGAAATGAGTAAAATCAGATACAGTTAATGAAATTCAGAACCTTAGCTTTCCATAGAATATTATTAGCCTGCTGTGCCTGGCAATGCAGACATCACTTTATACTCTGAGAAGGAATGACTGTCATGTCTGGCAGCTGAGCAAGTATGGAGTAAGCACATTACTCCCAATCATTTCCCAATCAGATTCTGGGGAACATCACTTAAGACAACTCACTATATAAATTGTCTTGCTGTCAAGCCATGCTCCAAGGCCTTCTGCAGTTTCTGTAACCCCAGGAGGACACAAAAAGTGTATCAGGTTTTGTTTCTATCACTCCATTTTCTGAATATTACCATGAAGTCTCATGCCAAGAGTTAAGAAACTGGACCAAACCCCCTGAACTTTGAATGGAAGACACTTTTCTTGCAAATCATTTGTTCTTAAGCTACATACTATTTACATAGACTCCTTTGGAAATAGTCTGTTCAGGTGCACTCAATGTTTCCTCATTTATTAATAAAGAAGCTAGATATAACTACTCTTTTGGTTTTGTTTTGGTGGGGTTTTGTGTAGGGTGTTTTTGTGGGGATGGGTTTTTTTTGTTGCTGGTTGGTTGTGGTTTTTTGTTTGTTTGGGTTTTTTTAATGTTTGGATTTTATAAGAAAATAGAACAGGCAGTGCATTCCCCCCTGGGATAGATAATATGCCTTGTGCATCCACTCAAAAAAGATTTCAGATGCCTTACCGTGCATCGACAGACAGTGAAAGCTTGAAAAAAGTCTTGTCATGCAGCAGCAGAATGAACTTTCACAACAACGTTCCTGACGCAGAAAACTAATTAGGAATGATTACTGGCAAAGAGTCTGCAAAACTCAAGATAAATACTAAGTATTTCTACAATATCTCTCTAGTAATTGACTGATCCAAACCACTCTAATAATATCCCAAACACTGCGACCATTGCTTTGTAGTAGCTTTGCAAAAGATTTCAGTTTTCTTTCATCACACACAATGATCTTTCTAAATCAGATGATAACAGCCCTGGCAGGACAGACTAAGAATCTTCCTCTCTTGTACTAGAAATGTATTTGTTTTGCTGAAATAATGCTCTAATGACAACTTTACCACACCAAAATAAGTACAATTAATGCACTGTCATAATCTATCAATATTCTACCAAGACTATAGATAGTCACAGTTGACTGGAGCTAAGTCTAGTCAAATTTCAGTAGAGAACTGAAATAAAACCCTTTCATTTCAAGAAGTACAATGCAGAAGTACGCTGTTCTTAAAATAGACATGTTAACACTGACAGAGGAAACACCATTCTGAAAATAGCATAGTTCACCTGGTGTCATTTTTTGAGTAACAGAGAAATAAATATACGTCAAAATGTCAGAAAAGACTTTATTACTCTAGCAAGCACAGTAATAAACGTGGTAGAGATTAAAGTTTCTAAACTGGGCATGCGAAAATTAAACTAGTAAATTGTATTGTACACAGGAAAAGGATGATCTACTTGGTAAAGAAACGTACAGACACTGCAACCTTTTGCTCTGATCAGGTTTGTTGCAGTGGAGCTGTGGCTAGTAACTATATGCTTCTGGCACATCATGTGTAACAAGTGAGACTGAGACCATTTAACAGTCATTTGTGCTTGATGATGATGAAGTTACTGCACTAATAACTTATCTTCACTGTGGTTTCAGCTAACAGATTTTATTTTGCTGCTGCAGCTGACTGGAGCCAGGCACCTGCTGTACTAACATAGCTCAACCAACAAGCAGTAATCTAGAAAGTCAGAGCAACTCCACGATTTTGTAAAAGCTTCTCTAACTAGTTAACCACCTCATGTACATAATTCTAATATTTGCTGAAATGTAGCAGGCATCAACTGTTCTTCAGACAGCAACCTAATGTGATCTGAACACGACGTGGTTATCAAAAGCCTCGTGTTTTCATGGCACCTTGCTTGGGTTTTTTCCAGATCTAGTAATGAAGATATCAAAATGCAGAGACATCACTTCTTTCAAAGAGTGCATCCACTGGGAGAGGTGGAACTGCAGGTACCGGGCTGTTTGGGGCAGGCAACACTGGAGAGGCTGGGGCTGGCAGCTCTGACGGCTGCGTGTGATCACAGTGTGGGGGAGAGAGGCTGAAGAAAAGAACCCCATTTGGAAATGACAGACAAAGCAGAAAGATATAAGAGAGGAGAGTTTAAGAGTTGGGCTGGTTTTTTTCCGAGTTGCAATTTTTAAAAAAGGTTGAAGCAGTAAAAGAACACAGAACAAAATTTAAATCCTATTTTTGTATTTTATACTCCAATTGACCAGTAACTGTTACAAATATCAGCACTATTCAAAAGTGGTACAGAGAATCCTAGTAAGACACGTTTCTTTCTTCTCCACTATCCCATCTCACTCATTGCTTAGAACGTAACGTATTTATGGCCAGAACTTGAGATGAAGTTTAACCAGTATGTAGGCAGAAGCTTTATCTTCTTTTCTCTAACTTTAACATTTCATTGAAGTGCTACGTCAAGAAGTTTTTTAATGCATCTCTCTCTCCATATACATATATGTATATAGACACAGATGTATATTGTTTGTGTATATGTATATATATACACATACATACATATATATGTAAAAACAATGTTTCTTAGAAAGCTCTCAAACTTCTACCAATTCCGTTCCCCAGATCTGGAATTTGATCAGACTAGTAACAACCTGTCAGCTTTAAATATTGGACTATTTGTTTCCCTGTGTCCAGTGCCTAAGATCTTGTTAATTACCTAAACTCTCTTTCGGTAGGTCTTGTTAATTACCCCTCTCCTGTCTCAGAGGACCTTGTTAATAACTTGTACAATCTCTCTAAAAAGGTCCTAATAACACATTAAAATTAAAGATGCTTTTCTTTTAGCACTTGTCAAGTGGTGTAAATTGAGAAATTTTCACATCACTTTATTAGCCTACTGTAGTGTTCTTTCCTAAACACAAACAATTGCAGAGAAATGATGCACAAGGTTTGGTCGTGGCATAAAACAATCTTTGTTTTCCAGGAGTACCCTCAATTCCTTTAACTGTTTTCAATACAAAATCCTGACTGCAAATTAACCTCTTGAGAACCATGAAAATGGCAGTAATTGTAAGAATGAATGCAATTTAACGTAAGATTAGGTAGAAGTTTCAAAGCAGTGGATTAGGAGTACAAAGACAGAATTATGATTGGTAGATGCTGGCTGAAAATACTGGACATATTGTGTGCTTAAAAATCCTTCATCAGCTGTATGATATAAATCCTCTGAAACTAATAGATTTTGTAATATTTACAAAAGCAGCGTTTCTTGTTTCACTACGAGGCTGCAGCATTTTTAAATTGTCCAGAAATCAGGTCATAAATATCTGTATTACACCTACACCAGACAATAAACCCCCCCAATCTTAACACTTATGTAATACCTTAATACCATATCTATAAAAGCCTTAAAAAATACTAATTTATCCAGTCAGCATCTGTAAGAGGTAACAAAATATCATGCCCATTTTACGGATCAGGAGCAGGGAAACAAAGTGATTTTGCCAAAGCCACAGCACAAGCCTTTGCCAGAGCAGAAATTCGGGGCCTGTACTTTGTGATTTCCTGACATCTAGTATTATACACAAACCAGGCAGGTTTTGTTTTGCTTGTCCAAAATACTTCTTAAACTTTCTTAAAATAACAATGATAAATTATACTAATAAAAATAAATAATAATTTTCTAATAATCCTGGGATACTTCTTGCTTTTAGGAACAACAACAAAAAAATCCTGGAACTGTTGCTGAACCACTTCTAGATTTTCTGTACCAGCAGCAGGGAAACACATGAAAGACACACTTATCTTCATTCTTTTAATTAGTAAATAAGAGTAATTAGTGACAGAGTGCGCACACAGCCAGGGAGCACTTAATGACTGGTTGGGCAAAGGGCTATTCAGGCACTCTGTTGTGCAGCTCACCAACCAGGTGATGCTGCTACAAGCTGCTGTCCTGCCCATCTTTGCTGCTTAGTTGTTACCAAAACCAACTCATGAGGATGGACTTGAGCCTGACTCAAAGCTCACCAAAGTTACTGAAAAGACTCGTGCTAACTTCACAATGAACTTAAGTTCATTGGTGCTAAGAACCTGACCTTCACACACTGAACATGAAGGATTTGGGTTTGGTCATTTCTATTTATTTTTTTTGAGGGTGGGTGAAGAGGGTTGCTGTGGGGTTTTTTCCTTCCACTTTATTTCCAGCCTGGTCCCACGGACTCAACACTCTTTCGTGCCTACAGCGTCCTCCCGGAATGCATCTTCCAGTTTTAGTTTCATCAGGCAGGAATCTAGTTGACATGCCTCAGGACTGTTAGGACTGTTCCTTCCACACAAACAAAGGCTTAGCTAAGCAGGGTTAACTGGGAGATCCACGTGCAAAGCAAACTTCTCATCCACACCAGGAGACAGAATTTGCATACACCTTAATAAAAAGATACTGCCTGTTTTACTTGCTGAAATGGTATCCACTCAAAAGAGCTTAATAGCATGTTGAGTAAATAAAAAGCAACTCCAAGTCTAAAATCCCTATGTATGCTTTCTGCATACTGAATTTGATACTCAACCTCATGTATTTTGTGCCCACAGATTTATACAACTCTTTCTTCACAGTATTGCTGGTTTGAAAAATTAAAAATGGATTCTATTCAACAAATCCCCCACAGATAAAAGGTAAACTGAAACTGTAAACTTATTAAATATGCACATTTTGTATTAGCTTCTACTTCAAAAGAAAATCATTGTACAAGATACATTTGAAAGAAAGTGAACTTATTCTAAAAGATTCTCACAGAACGCAGCACTGAAGCATATAAAAATTGAGACCTTCTAACTTAAATTATTGCATGCTTGGTTTTATTCCATAACAGCTGCCTTACAGAAAAGGTAAAAATGTTTACTGTATTTGGCTTTTTGAAAATAACAGAAAATCTATTCGTCTTATCAAAAGTTTATGTTTACATAGAAGTCAAGAAGTAGTAAAAGAGACTCATACAAAGAAGGGGAACAAATGACTAGAGTCCTTCTGAATGGGCACTGTGATGAGCTTGTAATGATAATTACAAAATAAAGGAAAAAAAAAGTCTATCATGATTACCGTTAAAGATTCATATTTATCAAGATCTGCTGCATTCAAGAACTTCAAAAGATTTCACTGCTTATGTCTAGCCTCTGCCTGAATGCATTTTTTTCATTTAAAAAAAACCCTAAATGCTATGTAATTTTAATTGTTATTTAAATTACTTCTCTTAAAAGGAGCTTATTGAAATGGAAGTTTAACTTCTGACAAACTAAGCTACATCCTAACCTCACTCTAATCTAGAGAAATCCTTTATTAAATAAATAATATTCTAATACTCTGTCTGTAAACATGTAGTTTAAGACATTAGGAACTGATTTGACTTATAGAAGACACTAAGAAGGTAATTTATTAAAGTCTGTATGAGCTTCTAGCAACTGAATCTTTTCTATAGCAGTTCCATTTCAGTTCATTTATCTAATTCACAACCATGATTTAGTTTTGTTGAGAAAAGAAGTTTAAATCAGGAGTGCATGCATTCTAACACATGAATAAAACAGCTTTGGCATACTGTAAGATTAATCTGTTCTAAAATCTTAACGAACAAGATAGCAAGAACAAATTATCTTAAAAAAAAATAAAAAATAGGTACTACGGTGTCTTTAATTAGGGAATTCATAGACAGGGAAAAGGCAAATTTGTTAGAACCATGTTTTCCATTTAAAACAGTGATTTATGCCATAACCTTAAAATTCCAGTTTGGAGCATTTTGATTTCAAATTCAATTTCTACCAAACTTAAGTCATTAAATAAAAATGAATCTTTACCTTAAAAAGAAAAAAAAGAAAAAAAAGGACTGCTAATATCTGGAAATAATATATAGGGAAAAAAAAGAGTTACTTAACTGCTTGAATATTTTTATCTATTGGGAACAGTGTATGTGGTGTGTGCATATATATATAGGTGTATATATAGAAAGAGATTATATTTTCCTCACTAGCAAACAAGGGCCAGAAAGAAAACAAACTGTGGGATACATTTTTTTTTTCTTTAAAGGAAAACAAGTTAACTGTTGATAGACAAGTAGAGATTAAAATGGATTATTTAATTCAAAGTTTCTTATCAGCCCCTGTAATTTAATTCACTCTGCTCAGCACATAAACTGCTGCCTGTGCAACGACTTGAATACACAGGAACCCAGCAAAGCTACAGTGAGCTAAATGAATTCAAGCGTGATAAGTGCCCATGTGGGTGCTCACATTTAGAAACAGAAAGGTCTTCAATACTTATGCTTTAACATATAGAATCTAAATCCACTTTTTTTTTCCCAAATAGTGACATCCACAGGATTTGTTTTTATTACTCACAATTTCTTCATCCTTTTATTTATTCCATTTCATCTTTTCCTTGGACTTGAAATCTTCCCCTCTAAACCGAAGACTTAGGGCAGTGTAACAATTAGCAACAAGTCTTCAGTGGAAGCAGAAGACTTGTAAGAAGTACCCACTCTGAAGCACAATCAAGGTCTTCCACAAATGCAAGTACCCAAGAATGTTCACAGTACATATTAATAATATCAATGTAACTTCAAATGAAGTAAGAAACGATCAAACTATATAAAAAGTTCATAACTTTTACTTAAAAATAGATAAGCAATGATAGAAACTTATATAAAGCATGAAGACTGTGTTCCTTAACACTCCACATTTTCATTTATATAACATGTTCAAGATAACAGATCAAAATACAGTGAAAAACCTACCTTGAAGATGGCAACATGCTTGTAGGCTTGAAGTTTGTCAGGAACGGATTAGTCGAATCATAATCAAAACTCTCCTGATGAGTTTCACCAAATGCACTAGGAGATTTCAAGTCTGTAGAAATGTCTGATCCCCCATTGCTAAGTTTATCTGACCTCTTGCTATCTTTTTTTCCAGTCACTCTTTCAAAGAGACTAACTTTCTCTTTTTTCTCTTTTTTAATTTCTTTTCTGATTTCGGTGGGTTTGGAAAACAGACTTATGTTTTGATCCCATGCTGCTGGGCTTTCTTCAAATGGATTCTTCTGTCTTGGCAGTGTAGCAAATTTTTGGGGTAACGAAGCACTCACATTGGTAAATGGGTCATTTTGTGCTTCAAGTGCAGTTTCATCAACTGTGCCGTCAAGCTGGTTCAGTTTAGAAGTATCAACACTTAATGTCCTTCTGTGTGGAGATTTTGGACTCCCTGCAAACAATCTGTCATTAGTATATTTTCAAGGAGACACTGTATCATTGTTTATGACATGCAGAGAACTCGTTTTAGCTTAGGTCTAGAAGCTTTGCAATTGAGTCTCGGTTCAAACCACTGCTAAGCAAGCTATTTAAAAATAATAAAATAAAACATTTAAAAAATGAACAGCTGCTGCCTTAACTTCACGGCCCAGAAATGTTTATAGACAGGCACTGCAGCAAATTTTTGTTTCCTGTGCAAAAACTAAGTTGCACAAAGAAGACAACTACGAGTAGCGTGCCATTCCAGAAAGCACCAGCAGTCCATTGCTGCTTAATAACTCCGACCAATGCAAAGCCTTGTCAGTTCTTTGTATAAACGTCATTTAAAGCTTTGATGATAGTTTTCAACTTCTTAAACAGACTTTTATTTTTCACAAGACACTCTTTTGCCTAGGGTTCTCTAGGATGCAGGACATCAGAAGAAAAATGACCATACATTATGGCCAATATAAGCTATTTCTGATGCTGAGAAACAGTAATTGAGTTACCACCAACTAAGGGAAGTGAAACAGGCCAGCAATAATTCTTGACTTTTGAGCCTCGTAACTGCATCATAGACTAAAGAAACAGATTTCTAAATGCTCTAACAGCAGTGAGCTGTAATTATAATGGTCGTGAGCTTTACTTACCACCTTCATCAACCGAACCAAAAGATTCCAGCTGACGCCTGAAAAGATGAGAGTAGCCAACCGTGCCGGATTTAATCTTTTCTGAGGAGACATGAGATCCTGTTAGATCTGACATGGAATGAGCTGAGGATAGCCGCTGAGGTCCCAAAAGGAAAGGCTTTTTTGGTTTTGATTTCACTTGTACTTCACCACTACGCATCTCTACGTTTGCGTCAGGTAGGTGAGTACTTGGGATGATTGCCGAGGATGTATCTGAAAATGTCCCATCGGGTTTTCGACCTTTCATTTTGTCTTTTAATTTAGCAAAAGGGGATTTGGTTTTGTCCTTCATTGACAAATCAAACATACTTGCTGTCATGTTGTTCCTCATAAACTGAATATTGACCTTTATTTCTCCTCTGTCTTTAGTTCTCTTCCCTTGTCTGGACTCTAGGTGAAACCACCTTTAAAGGAGAAAAAGTGCAAGTTAAGATGTGTTTTCTGGAGGTTGGTCATTAAACTCTGGTGAGTTGGTTAATGTATCTGGCTGGTATAAACTTAAAATATGAAAACCAAATTTCATAACAAGAATTACAACATTCCTGAACTGAAAAACTTTTTTGTGTATACCTGATTTTGAAAATAAAACTTAATAACTAAGCAAGCATGAAGCTCTTTGCAGTGTTCACCTGTTTTGAGAACCAAAATCAGCTCTGCAGAAGCTTACTAAAATTCAAAGCTAAAGGGCTCACATCTACTTACACAGGGGAATTTGTACCCAATGCTAATTATAAATACACATACATTTTATTTTGCTATTTTAAAAGACACCTGGTATTTTTCAAGTGGCCTTTATTTAGCAGTGATGTGTATTACCTGAATGTAAATTACATGGCAAATATTTCATTTTGTAACCTTCTCTCCTTTGATTTTGCTCAGGTTTATATGCTAGCAAACATTTTTCCCCTCTGTCGCTTCCTTCTAAGCACTGGTTAGGATTTACACCAACTGCACCAGCACTAGAAAAGAAATAAGTATCTGAGAGCCCTGAACAGTCAGCTATCATTCCAGTTCTGCAACTGCAACCCTGCTAATGCTGACGGTAACTCCGTGAGCAGCAGTGGCAGAACAGTGAGCACGTAGGTGTATCTAGCAGCCATCCCTTCCTTTGCAGGTCACCGGTGGGATTAACTTCAGAAACATTTCCACAGAGTTTGGAACCATGACATAAATCCCCAGTCCTTGAAAAGAGATCAAAGGTGTGATCGTCTGCTTCAAAAAGCCAAGTGTGCTTCTCTGCCAGGTCCAACAAAGGCTTTATCATTATCCAAGTATCTTATTCGTTCCCTATTGTGCTCCGTTGTCCTATGGAAGCATCTGCAGAATTATGACTCAATCTTGCTTCCACGGCTTCACCTAAATGAATCACCAACAAACAATCCCTCCTCCACACCCATCATCAATCGCCTTTTCCTATTTCAAAAAGGGCACATGGGCATATTTCTGATCCACGAGCTCCAAAAGAGTGCTCTAAACTCCCTGTCAGAAGTGTGTGCACACACACTAGCACAACAGTGTTAAATCATGCATCAGCATGATGAAGTAACTTTTGAACTGGAGACTAAGAAATGAAATTGCCTCTCAGCACAGATGCAAAATTGATTATGCAGTTATACATACATTATTCAATACTGCCAAATATAGAAAACAAGGTCAGGAAAGGAGAAAAATAACCCTCCATTTCCTTTCAGATTTCATAAATATTTTTAAAGGTGACAGCTGAAATAAAGTTTGTAGGCAGAGATACTATTCTGTGAGCTAAGAAAATACTTCTAAAAGTGATCTGCCAAAGAAACAGCAAGAGGATAAAGAGTATTATGACTTTTTTTAATTGCCTTTTGATGTCCAAAAGGCTCTCTATTCCATACTAGAGCAGAATAATTAAGAAATAGCAGACCTTCTCTGTCCCAGCACCGGACAACATGAATCGAGGCCAGTAGATCCAGAAGCTGAAACTCGTAGGAAGACAATTAAACCTTTAGGAAGAAAGTTTTTCTTCTGTTGTGAGATAATTTCATTTATGTTTTTTAAATGAAATGCCAAACCTGACATATGTTATGTGTCTGAAGAAGATGGATTGTTTTTTCTTTTAGTTAATAGTATTTCATTTCTTGGTAACTGATTCCAGAAATACTTTAAGTCATCTATAGAGTTGTTACAGAAAACACACACAACAGAACCAAGAGTAAATCTTTTTTTGTGATACATAATATCACAAAAACTGGAAAAAAAGGTAGCCTACTTTCTTTAAAATGCTTCTTTAAAAGAAAATATGTTTGCATATTCTTTTAAAAAGATTAAAAACAATACACAAGCCACAATGAGCAAGTCCTTGCTCAGGCAGATCTTGCCTGTGCAGAAAAAAACCAAACACAAAAACCATCCTGAAACTGAGAAAGTCTTCCCCATGATTCCTTAGACAGACACTAAACATAAATATAGATATAAATGAGGCTTAGGAGTGTTTTAAGCAGCTTAATAGGCAGATAGGACCTCACTTCTTGACAGTTGGATTTAATGGCTCAGCATATACTGTAAGAAAACATTTCCCATCTCCCTCTTTCCTTCCCCTCACAAGTCTCAAACATAAATACTCTCTCTCTGATAAGATTGCTGAATTTTCCTATGCTTCTGCTTAGGAATTACCAAAACTTTAAACTGATGCATGACAACTTGCTAACTTATTTTAGAACACTATCAAGACAAATCTTAAGCTTTTGCTGTGTGAAGAAAGCCTTTTCTTTGAAAACTTAACTGAATTATTGACAGTCTCACCAGGACTTGACAACCATCCTGTGTCACACACTACCAGTACTCACCTGCTAACAGCAAACCTCTGCATACTATTTTGACATTCACCAGGTCTGAAGGACAGAACCCCAGCACACAACTTATAGCAGCCTGTACATTTGTTTGCAAAGTAGACCTCAAAGAACTTGACACAAAAAAAATAAGTTCAGCTGGGAAAACAAAGAAACTCTCCTTGCCCTAGGAAGATAACATAACGGCGTAAGGGACTGGACCTCATACCTGCTGGGACCAGGTTCAACACTGCTACTGATTCCAACTGAATTTCATCATAAACTCTTTACCCCAACAAAATTCCCCTGGACTTCAGTGGAATTTCTATTTGAATAATGATTGCTGGATCAAATCTTTGTATAAAAGATAGATATTTAATTTTCATAGGCATTTCAAGGAGGTTTCTTTGTTACCTTGGAGAGTTTATCTTGCTTTAGCTATAATGAAGGTTCCATATGCTTCAGCTCATAACAAGACAATATGAGAAGCAGACTCAAATCATGATTTTCTTCAAATTCAAAGGCAAATAATTACTTTTTTTTTTAAACAGATGAGAACAAATGCAGGCAATGCATTTGTGTAGAGCTGCACGGGAACGAGCAACTGAGTCTGTAAATGTTTCTTATTAGAATCTGTTTCTACAACACATGGGCGTGAGCAACAAATAGAAAAAACAGCACTGTATATAATAGAAAAAAAAAATAAATTGGAAAATGAAGTCCACTGTTTTCAGATAACAACATTTGGGTCCTAAAATACTAAATTCCACTACACCGCTGCCAATTGAAAAAATTGTAATGCATTATAAAAGCCAATAAAACTTGCTATTTTGGTTTTGTTTACAGTACTTTTAGCCACAATAAATGCTGCATTTGTCAGGCTGCCATGAGCTTATTCTATAGAAAGCCTGTACAATGCAGGAAAATAGCTAATAACGTACACGAACAAAACAGGGTGGCTTTTATGAGAGCAGATGCCCTTTCATTTAATAACCAAATATTACATCCAGTCTTGCAGACAGTCTTTATTTAAACAGACCTTGTACAAAGTCTGGCAAATTTTTCCCCAACTTCAAAGGAAGCCCTATTGCCTTCTGAATCACATTCATACTTCTTGCTCTCACCTTCAAATGTTCTGTAGGACAACGTCCTCCAAACACCCTCTGATTTTGACTTTTCCCCTATGGTTTCCATCAGAACAACCCTTGCTTCATTTTCTCATCTGTTTTTGAGTGTGCTAATGGGCTTCGTCTGTCTTGCACAGGTTTCTGATCATTATTATTTTGTAAGTATTATATAAATTGCCAGCCTGCACGCTGACCATTTTTTTGAACACACAAAGAGAAGATCAACATTCAAGGCTGAATAGTCAGCCCTGAACAACTAAAACCCTACCTGAAGAAACGTGGCTATTTTCCAACCATGACAAAATTACTCAGTTAGGGGTGGATAAAGCAAACTCCCTTAATTCTAAGAAAGACAATAACCATCTTCTGCATACTATTCAAGTAAATTGTGTGGTATTAGCAGAACTGAACCCTTTACCTTAGTTAAGATAGACAGGAAGAGAAGAGAAAACTGAAGCAAGTTACTAGAAATGAGCAAGGTACACAATTCTGGCCTGCCTTTTCCATCTAAATAGCTAATGATCTGTAAAGATACTTACATTTTCAATGCAATCTCTTCCACTGTTCTTTTCCTCCCCTCTTTCTGATTTCATTTTTTTCCATTAACTTAGTTTTCCAGTTCGTATTTCCTTATCTATACTATTCTCATTGCACCCTTCATCCTGCATTCAACAAATACTTTGGAACCATTATCTTGTTTCTTCTCTTAAGAGCAGGAAGCTGATGTTGCTGTGTCTTATCCTCTGAATCTGCCATGGAATTTGACAGTTCCAACTCTTAGCCCTCTCTCTTCTCTGAAGAAGCATCACTCAACCTATTCTGCTCACCATTTAACAGTGAGCAGGATAGGCTGACACTATGGGCAAGAAAAATAGTAACAGGATGGGTAACAAAAACCACTACGTAATTTTAATTACATTTTAATTATATACTTAAAACTTTAACAGCCTCCAAAACCACTGGGATACTTGCCTAGCAATTTCAACAGGAATTAGAAGTCTCCTAGCCAGCACATTCAACCTGTGCATGACAGATGATCTTCTGACTCTGTCTTCCTGCCAGTGCCGAAGATGGAAAGAACTAAAGGAATTTTCCCCCTCGTTTAGCTGCTTCTCAAATATGCCATTCTGCCTTCACTTTACCAGTAAATATCTACTGAACTGATCAAATTTTTCTTTGCGGAAATCATTAGATTGCACCCAAAAAAAAATTTAGCAAAATCATGATTTTAACTCACAAGTTTTTGAGGGAATTCTTAAAAAAACCCCCACATAATCATCACAGCATCCACAAGGCATCTAATCTTGACTGTACAGGTAAAATAATCAGCCTGATCTGCTAAGCAACTTTAATCTGCTACACAGTGATGAGGAGAATTTTCTACACCAGCAAATACTTCTAAAACTACTCCTACAGAAGACCATCAAAATCCCAACAACAGAAAAAGTCCATCACCTGTCACAGGAAAGAAGTACTACTTCACCTTAGGTCATCATTTTCAAGCTAGATACACTGAAGAAACTTGCTTCACAAAATCCCAGTAAAATACAGATCCACAGTGAATGGATGGAAAAACAACATCCAAAGCCCAGGTCTGTCTAACATTTTTATTAGCAGCAAATGCACTTTGAAAAATGCAGAAGTACGTTTTGTGATAAATCATTCAGATACAATACCAAAAGACTGCCCCAAAAGTCAGTAAGTAGGAAAATTAAGGCAAGGGGCTGAGCACAGGCTACCTTGTGTATGAGGGGAAATGAAGAAAAAAACAGATTATTTATTAAAATAAGTGATGACATTCACAAAGATGAATACTGTTACTTTCTGGAAGCCAAATGAAATGAGATATACAAAGCAGAGTTTAAAAATAAATACTACAGAGTGACACTGTAACACCACAAAACATATGGGAACTGACACATATCACAACACCCTTACTCAGGGCTGAGCTAACATCAACTGGAATCAAAGCAATTAAAGTGGTCTTAGTTTACTTATTATTCTGGCTAAAGACTGTGTGTGAATACTTTTAGAAACAAAATAATTGAAGTTATGAGAACTGAGGCCAGTTATTTCGGCTGTGTGAGCATGCGTGTGTGTGCACAGAAAATGGAGAAGTGTTTCAACCCAGATGGCACTCAGACTCTGACTCAGAATTCTAACTTCGTCGCAGGACGTACTTGCATTTGCTGTCAAAATGTAAATGCTCACAATATTACCACATAATTTGAAAATACTGCTGTCATTCCATAAAGCTACGACAGGCGCAACTTTTTGTCTCCCCCCCTAAGCATCTTTGTCTTCTGTTCCTCACTACTTACTTTCCTTCTTTTTTATTTGCATTTACTAAGTGAAAGCAACAGCACAAATCCATATAGACCCTTCAGGCTGCTCATTATTTCTTCACCTTTAGCAATTTGTCAGTTACTGCTCTTCCCACTCCTGACTGGAGTGGAAGGAGCTTTTTCCTCTTTCTTTAGCCACAACATTTTGATAATTTCTGTCACAGCCTGATATTTCCACTACTGAGGAGTTTTATCACCTAGAATGCATTCTTCTGGTTTAAACTAAATTTAAGGCTCAAAATCAGTAAATAATATTTATAAAGTGTTGTGTTTTGTAGAATTAATTTTAAAAAGGCACTATTCATTAACAAGCACTGAGCCCATGACATACTATCTTATTTAGTAGTCGTTTACTTCTTCACAACTCAAGTTGTGTTCGAAGCTATCCACTCAAGCACCTGCCTCTTGCTTATGCCCCTACAGATGAGAGAGGGGCAGAGCAGAGGCAAAGGGGCAAAACTCCCTGCATAGCCAAGAGGGAGGCTGCCAAGAAAGAATTCACATTCATTTGAAGGAAGTCACACAATTTTCATATCTTTCAGGAATCTCAGCAGCACTAAAAATGAGTGCTTACAACACAGGGGTACTGGTCATGGTCAACTGGTAATTCTTTAACAACCAAGAAGCTGGTTTTGACCATTTTACACGATTGATGTAAGTATAGGAGAAGTTATCTTTGATAAGGCCAAGATTCCTTCACTGTATGATGCTCAAATAAGTTTCGAAAAAATGCTGCACTGTTTTTGTTTTGATTTGGGTTTTTTGGTTGTTGTTTTTTTTGAGGTGGGGGGGGGATTGTTGAGGTACTACAGAAACCAGGAAGAATTGGAATTAAGTCACCAATAAAAGATATCTCTCCAACAATATCTCTGTAAGAAGTAATTACCATCGCCTCCCCTCCTCAAATTTGGAACATTTCAGACAAGTGTTGCAACTTCAATCACGTGAACGTCCAATAAAATGATCTCTCTAGGAAAGCTGGTAAGGAGTGGACAATAGACTGGAGTTAAAGAACAACAAGGATGAGGCAAACGCTGATGAAATGAGCAACATCGTGGTGAGGGCTATTGCAAATTTGTTCTCCTATTGCTGTGTTAATTTAGCACACAGCAGAAAAAGTACTAAGCACAGTCATTAACTACTGAAAAATACTTCACTAAACTAAGACAGGTCAGTAAATGAGGATTTTTTAATTCCATAATAATTCAAAAATTTGTTTTGAAGATATGCATTGTCAGATCATTAGTGGTATTAAGGCAATTATGAATTATAACTGAGTTTAAATTATTTTTAAAATGTAAATATGTTTTTAAAAAATAATTCATTGATCATCATTTACATTTAAACTGCAAGAGCAAAGAGGTGTATTTATTCTGCAATAGCAGACCAAATCAATTGTAACTTATTTCTCAGGATGAATTAAAAAAACCCACAAGATTTTACTGCAAAAAAACACAAACGATGTCAGAAATCTAAGATCTGAAAACTTATGCTAAATATACTCCCAACAAAGCAGTATCTCCCAAGGTTTTTGAACTGTTGAAAAACCTCACTAAAATCTCTCAGCATCTGGAGCCTAGTTTTCCAACTCCGGAGAAAAGAGCAGGAGAAATAAAGAGTCTATTTCCAAGTACAGCAGAGATGACAGAGACACAAATTTACAAAGTTAGCATGGTGAGATGGGCATTTTTGCACCAAGACAGAAAGAAAATGAACTAGGATCTCGCAGATGCTTTGGCCGAAGCCTCTGGAGGGGACCATCTGAGTCACATCTGGATCTAACCAGGAATTTTCACTCTTAAGAATCCAAAAACCCATCGGTTTCAGAAAGAAAGAAAAAGGACACCGTGTGATGGGGAATACCAAAGTTTCACTATCAAATCACGGCAAACATACCGCTTTCTTTCATCAAGTCTTGTGCCAGAGTAAGTTTATTGGAACACAAGATGCACAAATCCTATCATGAGGCCTCTGCCTGAAAATTGAGTTCAGAGAGTATTTTTCTTAAGATGTAGCAAGTAACAAAAAAGCTATACAGAAGGAGGATTATTTTTCCCTAACGTGTTTCTGAAGTTGCGGTGAATTTTTAAATTAATTTCCATATTATAAAATATGACATCAAAATATATATATATATACACACACATACAAAAAGCCAAATGTCACACACCCCATGGTCTTCCTAGGAATTCAAAATCAGCTGGTAGCCTTCACTTCTCATACCTCCTTACTAAAAAAGCACTAGGGAATTGCTGACAGGGTTCAGCATTGTGCAGAATATTAAATATCTTTTTTGCAATACCCTGGTGACTCTTGATTCTGTCTCTTACAGCACCATATGTACAGCTGTGTTGGAAAGAGGAAGCTATTAAATATATTAAAAAGTAGAAATATTACCAATAGACACTTCATCAAATAACTGGATCCCATTCATCCCCAAACAAAGCAAGAAATGTTAAGGTTACATCAACATAGGAAAATAACTCTGGATTTAATAACACCACAAGCCTGTTGAACATATTTGAAAGTAAAAACATTGCTTAATAAAACAGATTAGTGTTTCTGAAACAATGAATATAGCTTTCAACCATCAGAATGCTTTGGTAATAAAGACATTGGACTCGGTCTTGAAAGGCACTGGGTGTCTCAGTTCCCACACCGCGCTCACGGCTTGAAGGTCTTTGGGTCCAAATATATTACCCTTAGTTTACTGCCGACACAGGACTAGGAATATCTTATATCAAAAAGGATTTAATGAAAGGGGGGAAAAAAAAAAAAAAAAAAAAAGTGTTTTGTTGGAGATTGCACTTGCAAATATATTCTTGAAAGTTTGCCCTCCTCCCACGTACACGTACAAATATTGCATCCACTTCTCCGGCTAACGCTTAAAGGAGACAGCAACACACACCCGCATTCCACAAAGGCTTGGGAGTAGAGAACCACAGTCAAAATCACCTAAACGCTGAAGGACTCTGAATTACTTTATCAAAAGGGTGTTTGGAAAAGGCCATTTTCTAGATTTGTAAGCACCTAAAGACAGGGAAACTGCAGTTTCAGTGGCTCCTGTCGCGTAAGAATTTCACTCGTCGCTAAGCGAGTGCGTGCTGCCAAAAGTCCCGCTAACTGCTGATCCCCACTTTGACACTTCCACTTGGCTCTAGAATCCTATCACCCATCGGCTTTTCCTAACATTTGCGATCTTAAATGCTCAAGTAACTTCTGAAGATAGGACTTAGGCTGTTAGTACAGGTTTCCCCACAGGCCCCCATCTTCTGCAGAGCAGCTCGCAGGCAAAGCGCGGCTTCCTCGGGGAGCCCGGGCAGTTTCAGCGGCGGTCGAGGGGAGCACTGCTGCACGGTTACGTAGCGCGAGTTCCTCACACTTCAGAGCAAGAAATGAGAAAAGGAAGAATGTCTATGGAGCCCTGCTAACTGCATCACTTCCTAGAAGCATACTGAAGAGATCGGAACGTTTAACTATCACAAGGACTACGGTAATTACCACGGCTACAAATTTTTGCGTTTATTTTGTGGGACTCTTGATACTACTTCTGCTAAAATTGGTGCCAAAAGCGTTATGGTTCATCAAAGGGAAAAGTGGGTTTGCTACTCACAGCAATACCTGACTAATCTACATATTTTCCTCCAGTTTCTGAATATCTATTTCTAACTAGATTTACAAAGTTTTTACAGTTGTTAGCAGTTCTACTTTGTTCGTTCACCTTTTTTTCTGTAAAGCAGCTAAGTGTATAAACTGAGGCAGTCACTTACTGACTTGCAAGATAATTACAACTGATGATTAAAGAATATTTAAGATGCATGTCTAAAGAAACTTCTTGAATCAAGTGTAAATAGAAATTAGGACCCTAAGGCTACAGGTATTATTATGCATTGCATCAAGATAACTAGTTTGTCCTTAGAAAGAGAAGCAATTAAAAAGTATAATACTTCAGACCATGAACCCACAGGAGATTCTGCACAGACACATTCTTTCCTGTTGTATGGTTAGTGAACATAGTTTTGCTAAAAATTTAATTTACAAAAAAAAACACCCCAAAACAAACCAATCCAAACCCACACCAGGGCAAAGGCAGCTTTAATTTGTCTTTGGTGCTCCCTCAACCTCAGCCACTGCACATAAGCAAGTCCAGGTTTGGAGACAGCTCCTGGAGAAACGGTTGTCTACCCAGCAAGGGTTGGCTGATGTTCCTGTCCTGATTTCTGCCTCTGATTACCACCTCCAACTCTGCTGGAGGTTCACACCTCCCCAGCACAGCCAGTGACAGACAAATGATGCCAGCCTTTTAGTCACCTTGATGTGAAGTCCCGCATCTTATCACAGACCCACCATCGCTAACAGAAGACACATCAGACTTTAATTCAGGAGAGACTTCCGGAGCCTTTCTACTCTACTGAAGAGACACTTGAGGAGAAAAGGCACCTGGGGTAGGAACCTTTTAACTGCTGCAGAAAGATTTGTCAGTGCTCATACGTCACAAACTACGTACAGCCAGCTTGGAGGTCTCCATGCTGTTCTTGGACTACTTCTGTGGGACAAGCATAGCTAAACCAAACACAAATCATGTGGTCACAGGCACGTCTGCAGCATTCTTATACCTATAGCTCATCCTGATACACTTTGGAGAACAAATTACACTGGTACCAGGTATCTTCATGCAACCAGGTCCTAACTAGAAATTATAACAATTTAACTTACGTAGTTGAAACACAGACTTAGGTACATTTACAGTTCAGCCTAATAAACTGCTGTGATGATGCTTCTTTTTTTTTTTTTGCCAAAATTTACTGTCAGTGATTTTATTTGACTAAGGTTTCTACAGGTAATGATGGAGACTAGAACAGCAGATATTTCTCTTCAGTCTTCTCTGTTGAGGCCTGCTATACAGAGCAGCCTGCAGGATCACAGCCTAAGACTAATTAGGATCCAAAAAGCACTGTGCTACTGTGGTAAGCCTTTCCTGAGTCACAGTTCACTGACCACTCAAACATAAATATAAAATAAAGATGCTTGGTTGCAGCAACAGAAGGAAAACATTTTTAACAAGAATGGCACCAGGCTTCAAGGGAACACGGGTCTCATACATGGTTCAAACTGAGGTAGGAGTTCAAGTGGGATATGGCCTGGAGCAGTACGAAGCAAAATCTTTAGAAAACCAGACTGCAATGAGTTAATGTTGCACACGAGAATCTGTCAAAAATTGTTAATGTTATTGACAGTCCTTCCCTGCACAGAGTAACCACTGTGATTACAGTAAACTGCACTCTGGAAGAGGTCAGGCCACAATGACATAACTGTATACGTTAGGGGCTTTGAACACGCCACAGAAGCCAGAAACGTCCCAATTTCATTTCAAAGTATGTTGATAGTAAGGCTACTATTTCCCACCCTTTCCAAGTGCAAGTGTACAAGGAATACAAATTATAAGGAAAAAAAAAAAAAGACAACAAACCAGCCATCACTTACTCTGTTTTCCGTCTTTGCTTGTCTTCAAATATATCATTCAGGCTTATCGCCACCTGTCCCAAAAACTTGTCCAGCCCCACCAGCGACCTGTGCATGACAATCAGGTACAGGATGTATTTGTCTGGATTCTCCTGCATGAGTAATCCAGGGAGCTCAAAGGAGGCCTCTTCCTTCCAGATGGGATCCAGGGTCTTCTCAGCCACCGAGGTGGAGTACTTCTCCTTGCCCAGCTGTATGATGGTGTAAGCATCGTTGCTGCCATTTTTACCTTTTGGCCTCAGACCTTTACCTTGAAGGACTGTAACTTGCACATGAGTTGGGAACCACTTCTGGGCTTGCTCTGCCAACATCATCTTTGAAGATCGCAGCAGCAGAAGCAAACACGAAGTCTGCGAGTCTTTGAGTTCCTGCGTAAGGGCACTTGCGGCGGAGCCACCTGTCAGGGCCTCGGCGTGGTCGTTCCTCCGGCGCTCCTCGCCGCGGGTGGCACCCACCACTCCTCAGGTTGCCCCCTCGCCACGCAGCCCTACCTGCGGCTCCATGGCCGGGGGGCCGCGGGGTGCCCCCGCAGCACCGACACTACTCCTCTCCT
>WUAM01000287.1:15515760-15539278 GCA_024336885.1 Actenoides hombroni
AATTGGAAAGCAGTGAGAGATCAAGCAAAGGATTAGATCTTGGGCGGGGGGGGGGGGGGCCGGGGGGGGAAGAAAAAGGTTTCCAATTCCCAAGTTAATTGTCCTGAAACGTTTTGAGAAATTTACTACAGAGATACTCTCCCATAGAGCAACCGAGTGCTGACTGTAAGTCTGTTTATGCTTTGGACACATCTGTATGGCAGCAGCATAAAGAGAGTGGCATGCTGTTTAATATCTGTCAGGCTTCTTTTTTAAACCACTTAATAAGCATGTATGTAAATTCTACGCAATAAAAAAGTTCTAACAACTAGAACAAGAATAACCTTTTATGTGGTAGCTCCCACCCTTAATCCCAGCTTCTACATGCCAGTTCCAGCCCCCACTTTCACATCCCCATTTCTTGACAGGTGCCAGAAGGTTTCAGAATTTTCTTGTGGCTTCACCATGGGAACTGCCAGTTCACCAGGAATGGATTTGACCCGCTGAGCAATAAAATTGAGGCAAAACAGTTATGCTGTAGCCAGAAGGGGGGAATTGCTTGTCTCTCTGTTAGCATGTTCTCCTCTGGCAATTTTTGTTTGTGGCCAAGGAGAGCTCCATATTCATTCAACCTCCTTCTTCACCTTGAGACAGGTCTTTGAAAGTGTCGTTTTCCCAGCAACAGCTGCTGCTTTTAGCATCCAACAGTCTTTAAATCCATAGAAGGCTAGATTATATGGACAGGGAAGCATTAAATGCTAGGAAATGAGGGTCTTTAAGTAAGTATTCCAGATCTGCTATATCTGCAGTTACAGCAATTGGTGGTGTAGGTGGTGTTCTTTTACTGGCTTTTAATGAGACACATTTATTACTGCCTTGCGATAAACCAAAGTAAAGCCATAAAAGTGACTTTCATTGAACATTTGTTTGAGTCCTGCCTGGGTCTTATAAAGCTTCATTTGTTCAAGACTTTAGTTTTTGTTTTACATGCCTGCCACCTTTTTGGTAACAGCTGTTATCTCCTTTGATAGTTACATAAAATAGGCTTGCTTTCCACCATGCTACAGAAACTTGTTTCATGACTTGTCTGAGGTTGAGTTGGGAGCTGATCCTTCATAATCTGCTAAATCAGCTGAGTGACCCGGCTACTCAAGAGGACCAGGCAGAATGTGGGTTTGAAACTGCTTGTGTTTATTTGTTATGATTTCACATTAGTTGAAAACTGTAACTGTGCAGGTTGATAACAGAACTGAAATTTTAAGAACAGCATCTTATCCAGCAGTCTGTTCAGAGGAGCGAAGCCCAAATGACTTGAGGGAGATCCTTGATAGACCCAAACCTTCAGCCATAGCATGGTGATAAAAATGTTTTTATAGGACCAGCAGTGAATCAGAGAATCACAGAATCCACTATTTAAGGCTTATGTTTTTTCTTCATCTACTGGACTAGTTTGCATTTCACTAAATATAAGTTCCAATATTGCAGCTAAACTCTCTAGAAATGCTCTTCAAGAAATGTTCTTAACAATTCACCTCCGTAAGTTAATACCTATTAAAACCTAAAAATGAATTAGATTTGGAATTTCCTGGATTCTTGTGTTTGTCATGCAAATTTTCAGTGCTGTTCTTTTTATGATAATATGAAATAAAGTAGTTTCTTATAGTAACATTGTAAATCATTTGCTTTCTATTACACGCAGCTGGTTTTGTTACAGTAATGATTTTGTATGGGTGCACACTGCAGTGCATATTAAAGGCAATGAGACATTCTTTTTCAGGGCTCACATGCAATTGATGTTTGTGCAAATACAACCAGATAATGACAAAGCAGTAATTTATTATAATATATTAGCGACGTTGGTTTTTTGTCTCTTCTCCAAAATGCACCTTCTCATAAGCTGCCCTTCCCTCTCCCCAGCAAACCCTTATTTTTCCTGTTTACAGAAATGACTCCCCACCCTTGCAGATGCAGATTACAGTTTTTCAGCTCACTAGAGATCCAGAATCAAAATCTAAACCAGCTGGTGTTTTTAGGCGGGTGTCTTACTTTAGCTTACTCAAAAGAACACAAGATGAACGGTAAGAATTAAATAAACCACAAATTATTTTGGGGACTGTCTGGTTTATATTAGAAATAAACTTTGCACTGCTGGTTGTTGTTTCAAAACTATTGCCTCTATTTTTGATATTCATCCTTGGGATCTAACACAAACTATGTCTTACTAGTTTAATCCATTGTTAGGCCATGTTTAAATATCTTTTATTATAGTCATGTGCTATAAAATAGTTCTCACTGGAGTTTGTTGGCTTGAAGCCAAAGGGTAATACTGCTTCAAGTGGCACAGCACAGTATTAAAAGAATTTTTTTTCCTTTGGTGTTAGTACTTACCAATTTCACACCTTGAAAAGAGCCTAACTACATCAAAAATGTGATGTATCTACTTTGAGTGCAGGGACTAGAAAAAATATTATAGCACAAAATGAGAGGAAAGAAAACATTTCAACTGTATCAACAGTTGATTCATTTTTGTGTGTGATTAGAGATTTGTGTAATTCCTTTCTGAACAGCCTAGGAATTACATACAAATATTTTTCAAGCCTCTGTTTTCAAAAAGTAATTTTTGTTTCATTTGCTGCAGCAGGACCATTTACAGGACTACAATGACCACGATTTATCTCAGTGTTAACATTAAATTAAGTCATTTGTATTTAGAAAGATTTTTTTTCCTCCTCTGAAATAACTGAATGAAGGGTGTAGCATCTCCTGTTCAACTTCTGACAGCAGGTTTTTTCTCATGCATAGCCACAATCACACAAACACTACCAGTAAAGTGAATAAAGACTGATAACAATGCTTAATAATGTGGAACTTGTATTCTGCAAGCGTTTTGGCAGGAGCACATTCTTTCCTCAATACACTTTAAAATACTTCCAGGTACGGACTAGGTTCCTTTGGGATGACCAGGGATTAGGACAAAAAAATTGCTACCATTACTTCATCGCTGTGGTTTATACCAACACCTTCATTCTAGGGTATTATGACATTCAGTTCTGTTGTTTCTATTATTCCTGGTGAAAACATGCCCAGAAAGGAAGGAAAGAGACTGTTAGGAGCAGTTAACCTCTGCAACTTCCAAGGAGAGCGCTAACATTCAATATATGCCAAATGCAGGCCCGTTACGTTGAATAATGAGTAAGTATATCTGAGACTTTGTACAACACAAGATGAAAACAGATTGGGCAGGCTATTGTACCACACTTTATTACCTAGTGAAATGTAATTTGATCCATTTGCAGAAGGAAGAACCAGAGATGCTTGTTTCAGAATTCAATTGTACCAGAAAGATGTAAGTACCCTGGTGTTGTTATTTTTATATCGATTTTTATGAAACACGTGTAGTTACATTTTTACAAGGCAGTAGGTTCTCTTAACGATGGCAGCAAGACAGGCAGTGCAAATGTTAGGGGATTGAGCACATTCTTCTGTCAAATGACAGAGCAAGAATATATAGTTTAACTTTAGCTTGCAGAAATAAAACCAGAACCAGACATCCAACTCCAGACAAGTTGCAGTCAGTTTAGTTCCTGGAGAGGCGACTCTCTGCTATCGCTTCATTCTCCCCATCCCAGTGGGATGTTTAAAATTAAATTAATGTTTAAATTAAAATGCATCTACAGACAAAACCTTGGGCTGGATTCACAATGCAGCATCTTTAGTGGTGGAATTTCAGATTTATATTTGAACTTGACTATTGATCTCAAGGTGTGGTATTCTCGGCTGTGATTTAAAGCTGTGTTCTAGAGAGTTTTATGTATTTGTTTTATTTTTGAGTGAGAATAATTTCGAAAGTTTATTCTGCATGATTGAGTTTGCAATGAGCATTTTAGTGAAAGATTATGCTTGCATCTTTAAAAGGGAAACACAGAATTTCATTAGCATAACTTCCACTTCTTTTTTTCTTTTTTTTTTTTTTTTTCCTGGGTTCCTCTTGAGTTGAAATAAACAAGGAAAGAAAATAACAACAACAAAAAAAGACAGGGAGATACTGTCAGAGAAAGCAACAAAAGAGAAACACCCCTGAACTTGGCTGTTACATAAATCACAGTAGAAATCAGAAATATATTTGGATACAAAACTCAGCTTTTTGCATGCCTTCAGGAAAGAAGAAAGAAAAAACTATCACACTCCCCCATCACACCTTGAAAATATTTAACATGTAAAAATAGACTATAAATAAATGAACCCAGGAAGTCAGACAGTAACCCAGACTTTTTAGACCTGTTGCTTCACAGGGAAGCTGTATATCCAAGTGTACCTTTAAGCTTTATGGAGATACAGTTGTAGCTACTGGCGCTTTTCTTACCTGTTTCGCTTTATCATCAGAAGACACTCTACTTTTTAGGAAGCCCTTATTGAGCATGCGGGAAGTATCAACAACATCACAGATCTTGAGGCTGACTCATTCCCTCCTCTGTCTTATTTTTTTTTTCTTTTTTTTCAACATCACTGTGCTTTTTTTTTTTTTTTTTTTTTTTTTGCTGTGCAGACTCTACGGTAATTCCTGAAATGTCTAAAATCTCATTTCTTTTTCATCAGTATGGTACGTGCACAACTCTTTCAAACACTGCTGTATCTCAGTATCTTCCTCTTCATCTTGCAAACAACTTCCTTCTGGTAGACTGAACATCTTAATATTTCTGATTTTGTGTAGTCCTGTCTTGTTTCTAGAAGAAAAATCCCCGTCTTAATTTCTTCATCTTTACTTGGACTTGTCTGTCTTGCACTCTTTAAATCACCTTCTCCATTTTTTCTCTTGACTGGAGAAGACCTCCTGCCTGCATCCAGCTCACTTCACCTGTGTGTTGAGAAGCTTCCATCTCCCTCCTGTCCTGATTACTCTCTGACAGTGGTTCCAGCAGCCAGGGCATGAAGGCCACACACCTCCTGTATCTTTACTCACCCCAGCATGTGGTGGTTTCTAGCTCAGTACACACTGCTCAGGCAGAAGAGCAAGCATATTTTGCAGGACATGACAAGCAATACTGGAAACATCACCTGCCCCTGCAGTCCAGTCTCCAAGCAGCAGTCTGGTGGCTGCAGCTCAAGGTCAGCACCCCTTCTTCCAATCTGTAGTCCCCAGAGGTCACTGGTACGATTTTAGTCCTCAAAACAGCACCTCACACAAAGTGTTATGAGAATTAGCAGTCCTGGACATAACAGGGAGGAACCTCAGCTGCAAAATTCAGGTTATGATGTAGAGCCACAGACTGGAACAGGAGCATCCTGGAGTAGGGCTTCAGTTCACACCCACACCCAATGCACAGCATCTATAAGATGATAAAATCTTTAAACCTCTTTGAAACACATCTGAATGCAAGAAGAGATTCCAATGGTTTAAAACATGTTCAAAAATCCCAAATGCAGAGCAATTGTAGTTCATTATACCTCATCACTTCCTGACTTTCATATTTTTCAGTCTGATTTTAGACTCAGAAACATCTGAAATCCATAAATTTCATTTCTTTATACGCATTTAAACAGTACTGTAGATGCCATTAAAATATCCGTACATTGGAAATCTCAAGAAACATAGCTATATGTTTAAAGATTTATCATGATGGAATAGTAGATAGAGGCAGAATAGCCTGAAAACTGTATTTTAGATGCCTGTAGTTATAATGAAGAACATTACCTGGGGTAAAGTAGTAGCATGTTTTTTATCTTGCTTGAACAAGTACGCCAGCTAAATATGTAAATTAAATAAACATTGGCTTGAACCAGCAAATATGTCCTAATTTTTTTTGGTAACATTTTATTTAGAAGAAGATATCAATTGTCTTTACACAAGAGCTGTTTTCCTTATCCTGTCACCAGAAGCTGAGTGTTCTTGTGAACAGACCTTTCCTGCTTATTTCTCTATGCGGACTTTTCATCACAGCTACTGAACTCAGTCACAAAACCAATATCAGCCTAAGAGGCATCACAATTAGATCTAAGTCTGCTAACTTCTGTTATCTATGGAGAAAAACAAAAGTATATCTGAGGGTGTCGTTTCCCCATATTTCCTGAGTGGAAGTACTTCAGAGACAAAAGAACTCTAGAGACAGATCTTGGGACACTTGCTGAAGCTAAACTAATCCTTTGCTCATACAATCTTCTCAGTTTGTTCTGTCCTGGGGCAAAAAGAATTTGAAGAAATAATCATAGGATCTTTATTTGATAATTTATCTTTAACAGTGATACCGAATTTGTAGGGCAAGAGAAGAGTAACAGATAAAAGCCCAAGGAAACAGCAATTGTTTAGAGTTCCCCTAACACTTGACTCTACTGTAACTGGTAGGGCTCCCTCAGGGCAAAGAACCTTCCTTGGGGAGTGAAAGCTGATGGCCCTCTGAACAGAGCACAGCAGAAGGCTCTTGGGGACAGAGGTCATACTTGTAGCATAGCATCTGAGTTTTATCTGGTCAGCAGATAGCTTTACAACTCACCTGCAGCAGTCTTTGCTCTAAGGGCTAGATAAGCTCATAGTTCATAGTGAAAAAAAACCAAAAACCCGCCTGGCCCAACCCAGCACAACCCAAAAACATCTGATAGACATATGGACAGGAGAGTGACCTGGAAGTTAGCTCTTCACATCATGAGGATAAAAACAACTTCCAGATGAAATCACAGGTGTTCATCAAATTCTTTTTAAAACCACCCCATAATCTGAAAGAAAAAAAGAAAAAGAAAAAAAAAAAAAAAGCGAACCAAAGAGAGATTCTTAGACCTGTCAAAATAAGGAAAAACACATAGTGGTGTCATGACAGAAGAGCACAGAAAGGAAAAGAACTGTGAAGTGAGCAAGACTAATGGGTTAATTAACGATTATCCTGGCTATTTGGAGTGGAGAGCTCCTTTCTTTAAGTGAAGCTATACTGGAGATTAATTGAATGACAACAGAGCTTAAACTGACACATCTTCAGAGATGTGTTAGAGGCTGGCTACAACCCTGCCCTCCAGGATCTACTAGGAAACTGGTATTTGCTCTGACTATGAATAGATTTTCCCCCGACCACAAACTGCCTGGTTGTACTAGTAGTAGTAGCCCCTCTGCAGATTTAGTTTTATTGGTAGAGGATGTCAAGGTTCTTTGGACCAGAAGGGTTCCCCAGCTGGGGCAAATCTGACTGGTGTAACCATTTGGTGGAACAGACCTGTGTTAATGCTGGGAGGAAAGTGTGTACCACGGGACAGACGAGTTGGGTTTGCTGCTTTAACTGTTATGGCACATTTAACAGGGTATAGCTTGAAGTTTACACAATCCATTTTACACATTCTCATGTGGGAGTTTAAATGTCTTGAACAAATCTCAAGATTTCCATCCTAGCAAGAGGTTTCGCTCTGCCATCTCTGACGAGCAGAACAAAGCATCCCGAGGGCAGTGATACTTTTCCCTGAGCCCTCCTCCTGCTTCCCATTCAATCCAAATAGTTCCCCCTGCCCTGTGCAATTGCCTCACCTAAATCTCATTTCTGAGGATCTGCTGGTGGTTTTTGAGGTGATTCACTAATGGGAGTCCAGTGATAGGAGAGCAGATGGTGATGTGGTCAGGTAACGGTCACCGTACAATCCCTTTCCCAACCACTGTGAATGGATAACTGTATGGAAAGGCCGTATCTGTTTTGCAGTTCACTGTCCTGTCAGCGTGCTTGCCCCTCTACAAATGGCACAGATCCTGCTCGCTGACCCTTGCTGCAGATCTCTGCAGTAGATCAAAAAGATTAATGGTGCGAGCTGGTAGTTTCAAGACCCAGCTCTCCAAATAAAAGATATTTTTTAATTACTGTCCAACCCTATTAGGCATAAGGTTGGATAACATGTGTTTCCCTTTAGAGATGAACTGCCCCAATGGCAGTCGCGGAGCACTTCTGCATAACTCTTTCCCCCTCCCCCTTGCCCTGTCTCTGTGCTGATGTGTTAACGTGCAGACAGTGTGCTAATGGCTTGGATATGCCTAATCTTAAAATGTAATTTTGACCCAGTCTTTTCTTGAGTGCTGGGTTGGGTCTGTGTTACATCTCTGGGGGCCTGTTCCCCATGAGAAGGCAGGTGCTGCCAAGTGGCTTTGGGATCTTAACTCCTTACTGCCAGGTCTGATTTCCCTGCAAAGATAAATCTCTCTCCATTTACTCCACCAAAACCCTGTTTTGACTCAAAGGTTTGGTTTATCTTCTGGTTGAAATCTCATCAGCTTTATCCGTATTTTTATCTTTCGATGGGGTTTAACCACCCAAGAGATGTTAGCAGAAAAGGTTCAGCGGCATCTGCAGTAGTTTTGGCACTTGTTGCAATGTGTTTTAGGGCAATTTCCAGTGTTACCTCAGGTCACACTGTTTGGACAGTGAAATCTGCTTCTTTCCCACAGTGTGTTGTTTCTTGGATTCAAGCAATGGTTTTCATGTGAGTAGAAACATTTGAAAAGGTTTCAGCCAAGTGCTTCACTTACCAGCTTTTAGCCATCAGTTAAAGTGGGGTGAATTCTGCAGCCTTTACCTGTATGGGTAATTCAGAGCCCTGTGAGTAGACTTAGATTACCTGGATAATTACAGATTTTTCTGTAAAAATTTACAGATATTTTTTTTTTCTGATGAATATGGTTAGCAGGGTGAAATCTTCATTTGTACTTCTGAAACGATCTAGTTTTCTGTTGCTTTCTTTGCTGTCTACCCCTGCTGCTGGCCAAGCCAAAACGTTCCACTGTTCAAATACCTGGCAACAACTATTTAATTTGACAATTTGTAGATGGTATTCCTGTATTACCCTTTAGGACCTTAATAATAGGTTTTTCTTTAGTGAAGCATTAAAACATTAAAGGCCATAAATTCCACAGTCACCTGTATCCATTTATTGCTAATTTATTATGGAACATATCATAAAACTTTGCTTGACATATAGGCCTCTTCATAACTATAAATCTTTTTTCAACTGTTTAGATAACTTATGCTTAAGTTCAAGGAAAGACCTCTATGAACAAATATTTAAAACATCTATTTATTATGCAATACTAATACATACAAACTATATAGCAAATTCTGAGAAATATTGCTCTATATTCAGATTTATCACTTCAAACTTTCGGAGGATATATCTGTTATAAAAATAAAAACTATGTGTCAAGTATCTGTTTTATTAAAAGGTTTAAGAGGTATAACAATAAAGCTGCTGTTACAGTTAACATCAAACATTTATATGTTTCTCTTCAGATTAGGTTTGTCGTTTGTAACTTGGAACCACAGAAGGGACTGTAAGTGTGCTTCCTGCAGGACAGCTTATCAGAGCAAACCCAAAAGTTTTCAGACTTTGTAATTCCAGATCAAAATAGAGTCTACAATATCATTGTTGCTACAGAGCTTGCTCTTACTTTCATGAAGTCAATTTTAAAATCCCAGTGACACTGGATCAGATATATATACAGAAATAATTTAGGCATTTCATTTATTTTATCTCAAAAGAATTATTTGGGGTTAGATACCATTTATATTTTTTGCTTTTAAATTACCTGCTGTTGTTTCATATGATGGAAAATGTTCTTTTCTCCCTCTCAATGTATAAACTTGGAAGTTTTTTGGCTATATCAAACAGGCCTTCTACAGAATACTATTTTTTTATTTAATATTTTTTTCCCTGGCTGAATTATTAGCATATGTATTTGCCAATAATAAATATGTATTATTAGCATATGTAGTAAACCAATTGGTTTTAGCAGCAATGCATGTGCATACGCCCAGCCAGCTTCTTTAGCAAGAAGTTGGCTTGTAAAAATAAATAAAATAAATTGTTTGGATGTCTCATTAAAAGACTCTGCTTTATTAGGGTATTTTTCTGCAAATCAGTTTGCTTGGACATGGAAGGTAATTTTCATTTTTGGAACAAATTTCCCTCTTAGTGTCAGTTCAGCTTGATATATGTTTCCACATGCTCTGTCCTCAGGATTCTCCTACAAATTGTTAAACTATATAACTAAAGCCACAATGAAAGGCCAGAATACTACAGTAACTACAACTCTCACATTAGCATATTAAAGTCAGAAAAGAGGGATGGAAATCTTCTACAAATCTATATAAAATGCTATTCTTTAAAGTGAACTTATTCATAGTGAAATAATTATGATTTTTCAGAATTTTTTTTTTTGTACTTGAGAAAGCAAAAAGCAGCTTACCCTAAACGCAACCACAACATCATTAGCATCCAAATGAAAGTAAAGCAAGCGATTCTTCCAAAACATCTACAAGCTACTCACCAGGTTTCTAGTGACTTCATCACTGGCTTGTTAATTAGGGCTTGTTTTCTGGGACAGGACAGGAAGGATTCACACTCTAGATTGGTATATCCACTCACCAGCCATGCAGGGAAGAGGGTTGGCTGTCCATTGATGATTTGGCCCCATTTCTATCTCCCAATCTCATTTGCTTATTTCTATTTTTGAAAACATCTCTATCTTTCCTCCTCACTAATTTTCTCCTTGGTTTCTGTTTAATCTCTTTTCCTTTTCCTTTTTGCCAATCTTTTCCCCCAACGTCTTTGCACTCTTTCCCCTGTGCCCCTGCTCCATATACAACACATGGAGAGAGTTCAGACAGCCAGATTTATGCTCTATATTTAGTGCAGTATCACATGAAAAGCAGCAGTGACTGATTTTGGTGGGACTGTTTTTGCCCCAGACTGTTTTTCTGGAGTTTATATGTTCACAACAGTATTCATGGTTGGGGATTCAATGAATCAATATATATATATGACCAAGAGAAGAATGCCAGCAATTTGTAAGCTGTAACAACCCAATTATCTTTTTATTAATTTACCTATAGCAGACATCTTTTTAATATTACTTACGTATTTTGCAACATGCTTCCAGCAAGTCTCTAAATTCTGCAGTACCACAGTAAGCAGCTTTTTATATTACTTCCCAAATGTTGACTCTGATGGATTGTTTAATTAATTATATTGCTGATATCTGACAGAATAAGCAACTTTCCCAGTTATTTATGGTCTTAGATTTCACTAAACTACATAATACAATGTCTCTTTAAATGTTGTCAGGTGCTGTGAAAATTATCAGCCTCAAGCAGCAAAGCCTGGGGAACAAGGCAAGGTTTTAAGCTAATACCTTGTATTTCAGTTAGTGATACAATCTTACCAAAATAAAAGAATTACCTTTAATAGATATATTCTAGGACAGTCTGTGATGGGACTCAACAAGCCAATTAAGTGTTGTATTCAAATGCTTTGTTTTTCTCCGCAGAGAAACTCCTGGGCCAGGCTCCCTTCTGGCACAAGTCTGCTTAAGTCAACAAATGGAGTTACACCCGAGATGAATTTGCCATGCTATGTTTTTCTAAATAGATTAGGGGTCATTTGAAAAGCTGTAAATAAACCTTTCAAATTCTTTAAGGCAAAAAGAAACAAATCTCCAAGAGGAAGAGAAATACAAAAAAAAAAAAAAAAAAAAAAAAAAAAAAAGGGAAAGAAAAGGAAAAAAAAAAAAAAAAAAGATTTATTCTGCTTTCCCAGAACTGCAAGTTTCCAGGTGTTCACCTTTTGATCTGGCTACAGGCAATGATTTTCTGAAGTGGTTTCTGATGGTGCCTGACATCATTTATGGCACTCTTGAACAATCTTGTAATGTGCTAAACTACACAAAATTAAGTGAGTTAGTGGCTAGCTAAGAGCAGCAAAAGGGCCATGGGTATCACAGGCACTTTGCTACTTGCAACAGCATGTGTAGCTTTGAAGTAGAATTATTTCTTTGATTTGATAATGGGAATAAAATAATGACTGTTCTTAATTATTAATAGTACAGTAGGGCGAGAAGCCATTGGAGTCTCACTGTGCTTGATGCTGTACAAACACAGAGCAAGAAAAAAAGGTCTTTCCTAATAACTTACAGCCAAACTGAAGCCAAAATGCAGTAATGGAGGCAGCAAACTATTGGAAGGAAAAGGACAAGCGGTGTGAACCTATGTGAAGCCAGCACTGCCGTGTGCATGGCCGGACTGCCCATGTTACTTGTTTTATTAAGGGTTTTTTTCATATATATCTTATGTCTAGTTTGTAATTAAAAGATAGAAGTATCGTTCCCATGAGCTGAAGGCATGGTAGAACTCACCTGGTAGCTGCTGCATTGATGAGCCAGTGGGAACACTGCAGTTTATTTACATGGGTAAAGCACAAATGATGTTGTTGAGCTTGAGGCGAGGAGAACAGAAGTTACCTTTGCAGTACTTATGAATGGGATCAAACTCAAAATGGCTCAACAGTCAAAACTGGTCCAGTCAGTCACCTATGGCAAGTCAACGGCGTTCACTCAGCTTCACCTCTTCCCACATGAGCTTCAGTTCATTGGCTTTTTCTCTGTTGTATCGCTGTCAGAGAAGAAATTTTCTGTTGTGCCCAAGGAGGGAAACTGTTGGTGGTAGTCTGCCTCTCAAGATTTCATTAATTGGTTTAGCTCTGCTGGGCTCAACTTAGCGAGGTCCTTAGAGGAGGGAACTGAACATCTAAGTGGTGGTGTGTGCTAGGAGCAGAGAGGGCAGATCTGATATGGAAAACCTGAGGATATGAGCCACAACTCCTCTTAGCTGGAATTTCCTCAGAGCTAAAGGCTTCTTGTGCAGCTTTGCTGTCATCCAGGCCAAGGGTTATATTAAAATGTGATTGTTTTGTTGTCTCCCACTGTGGTTGCCAATGCGCGGGAGGTGTTTCTTGTGAATGCTTCTGTGATACGCAGAAATCTGTGCCATGCTTCAGTACCCAGCATGGAAGTGAGTGTGAAATGATGCAGTTTTGTCTTTTACAAAATGTTTAATCTATAAATAACTAATTAGGAGCCTTGCAGAATTTGTCATTACCAACGTGGATTCTAAAGGTTGAATTTGTTAATGACGTTTTAAATTCTTCTTTTATACCAACAAAGACTGTGAATGCTTAGCCAAATTAATAGAATTTGCATTGTCAATGAAATCTCTTCTTCCACTGAAAAAAATCTAAGAAGAGAAATATATCTTTGAGATCCTAACGTGATTTTGGTAAGTCTTTTCCATGTGCTTATTCTGGGGCTGCCCTCTACCCCAGCCCCCCGGCGGGCCGCGCATCCCCGTACCTTGCTGTCATCCATGTCCCGGTCCCGCAGCCCCTGCACGGGAAGCGCTCCGGAGCCTCCCGCCTCTGCCCCGGCGAAAGCGGCCACTCAGAACTCGCCAGCGCGGCGCTCGGCAGCGGCCATCGCCCGCCGCCCTGTTTGTTTACAGCCGCCCGCTGGGCTGGCCGGGGGAGCGGCGGCGGAGCGGTGCACGCTGGGATGAGTAGTCTGGCCCGGCCCCGCCGCCGCCATCAGAGCCGGAGACGAGCAGGCCTGAGAAACTACAACTCCCGGCAGGCCCCGCCGGAGGGAGGCGGGGACAGGCGGGTCATTGGTCCCCGCCCTCTGGGCGGGAGAACTACATTCCCCAGAGGGCTCGCGGCGCCCGCCTCTCCTGAGGGCGAGGCGAGCTAACTGAGCCCCGGCTGGGGGGTCAGCTACCGGCGCTTCTGCTCGCCTGTCTCCCGTCCTCCGTCAGAGCGACTGTCGGTTCTGAGTCTCGTACGGGCTCTTTCGAGACCCGAATCCTAAGTTTGAACCCAAATCTTCCCTGCCGCCGATGTCGCCACCGCCCGCTTCTCCTCTGTGGCCAAGCCAGCCGGCGCCACAGCCCTGCCCCGCAGCAGCTCCTGTTGAGTGTTCCAGAGCCACAGCTGGGCAGCCGTGTAATGGCTTAAGCATTACAAAAAATAACCCACCCTAACAACAAATTAAGTCTTCTGCTGTTGTTTGCCTCTCTTTGCCCTTCCAAGCTCCTGAAGACAACCGAGTCTTGCTGGTTGCTCGGGTGCCGTGTTGTGTATGTGGACTGAGACCCCTGAGCCACCCCAGGGAAGAAGCAGTCCCTTTGAGAACTACCCTTTGAGAATACCAGGTTTCCTTTCCTTTTTCACGTCAACACGTACCAGAAAAGCTTAATATTAAATGCTTTTGATGGAAAGCCAAGGCGCGCACGAGGGCCCTCCCAGGTCCCTTGAAATTAGGCCCTGGCTTGCTCAAAAGATGCGCGTACCCCAGCAAACAACAACTCTGTCCACGTGGTTTGTGTTTCAAGTTCTCAGTGAAAATCCGAAGCTAGGCGTGCTTCATGTTGCTGCATGTTTCTTTTTATTCATGCAACTCTATTCACAAGTTTCCCATGACTTAATCTCTCTTACATACAATTGTTAGGGCTGAAGGCTTTGTCATGGGATTTTCCCCTTGAATCACAGACCTTCCTCTTGGAGGAACATGCTTTCTGGATGGCAGAGACAAAGCACTTTTATAAGCTTGCTTTTTTTTTCCTATATGTTTATATATCAGTCGTAAAGACAAGGCAGTTTGCATACTGCTTCCTATTCGCTTGTCCAAAACCAACGTCTCAGTTCTTGCAGCTCTTCCCCTGAAATTAAAAATAAATAAATAACTATTAAAAAGCGGGGATGATCATCAGGCGAAGCAACAGGCATCAGCTAATAAAGTGGAAGGAACAGCTCGCTCCGAGCTTGCCTAGGTTGTGTCCTGTGATCCCTTCCCCCATCGTTGCCTTCAGATTCTTGAAGGAGGTGGTGAGGTGCCTCATACCACCTTTGGCACTATCCTGGGGCCATAAAGCTGGCTTTAAAAGCCAGTTGGGGGTTTCCCTGGTGAAGGGAAATATTGAGTGGCAAAGAGCCAACATAGCTCACTTAGGCAACCCTCTGTTGCAACATGAGTGGAGGAGGGAGATTAGACAGAGCCCTGATGCTGATTCAGAAAGGCTAGAATCCTTTTAACCAGCAAATTAAAGTTACAGCTGCATCTTTTCCTTCCATTAGATTACCCCACACCACCCATTCTGCTTTATAGCACTTAAGAAGCAGAGCTCTCTGCTTCTGAACAGGATAAGCACAAGTTCCCTGCCTAAACACTTAAGAGCTTTCATATTTTACCACAGAACAACTCAACATACGCATGTCAGTCTGCTTTTCCACTACAGCTGTGCTGTTCTCCTGGATAATTATGAACATGGAAATTGAACCGGAGTATGGCAGGAATTGAATATTAGATATATACACATATCTAGTGCATAAGGATGTTATAAATTTATTTTAACAGCTAGAAGAAAGTACTTTACAGAGAACTCTTGGAGTTTACTGCCACAGGACACTGTGAGATAGAGAGTTCAGCAGGTTCAGAAAAGGATTAGATAGATTTAGGTTTCATAGAGAGGTTCTTAAACGGATGTATTCTCACCATCCCTAACCTAACAGTTTGGAATACTGGGGGTGTATGAGAGGAGCAGAGCACAGAAAAAGACCAAGTTCACGTATTCTCCCTAAAAAGCATCTCCTCCTGCCACTCACAGAGGCAGAATACAGAACTAAATGTACCCGTGGTCTGACCAGCATGGCTTTTCTTTTTTTCATGTTATCTAACAGGTCACCATTTTGACCCCCTGAGACTCACAAGTGATTTAAGATTTAAAGTTTAAAGATTTAAGATTTAAAGATTAAAGTAAAGGCAGACGATCTCTGTACTAGACCAACTTACCTTCACTAACTGCAGGTTACTGTTTTTCCTAGTATGTGACCATTCTTAAGCAAGCCTCTGAGACATCCTGACAGTTTTATTGCTAAACTGTGGTGATGCACACCAAGGAAACACTAGTGTGTATTAAACCCCGACTATTGGCAGTTTCCCAGTCAGGTGAATTATTAAAAGAAGGGTTGTGCTTCTTCGATCCAGAGAGACTTTGAGGTACATAAATATACTGGGTTCGGTGATCAGGCAACGGTTTAAAAATCATTGCTTATGTCAGCATGACTAAAAAAGATTAATTTACAGGGTGACTTTGCACCATGCGCTCATATTTGCAGTGATGTCAACACATCCCCAGGAGGTGTTTATTCTCTCTACAACTGTAAATGTTTTTATTTGGGCATATGGAAATCTGTTCCTCTGAAAGCTTGCCTGAAATAAGTCTTGCAACCTGTTGGTATCAAGACTCACCGTTCTGTTGCAATTGCTCCACTCTCCATTTGTGGAGTTTTTGCAGATTCAGAGCCTTTGAGATTGGTTCATTCATGGGTGGGAAAACAAGGATGAAGTTAAGTTCTTGTTTGTTTTCCAAAAGTACCAAGGTGCCAGTTGCTTTAATATAGATACTAATTCATTTGCCATGGGGGAAAGATTGTGTAAGAACAACCTGTCTTTCAATCCCATGGGGGTTTTATGTAGAACCAACAAATGAAATTGCATTTGCCTATACCCTTTAATCTGATACTCAAGCAACGTTTCTAGAAGGACATGAACAAACTCTCCGTCTTTCAGTTTTTAGATGCTGTTGATACTGAGACAGAGAACATTCCTCAACTTGTCATTTACATCCACCAGTCAAATTATTTGTCACTGGGGAGCCACAAAAAATGTTTATTTACATAATATTCTATATCTTACTGTCACTCATATAACTGTGATAAAAGTATACCATATATATATGATTTTACACTAGAGAAATAAGCTATGTGTGCTACAGCTCTGAAAGACCTGGTAAACACATGAACAGCACATGGTAACAAGTACAGCAAGTGATCACCTCATTGGTATGAGTAAAAGAAAATTCTATTTAAAGTAAAAGCTCTTTGAAAACTGATTTTTAAGATCTAATCAGCACTTCAACAAAGCATAGCACACTGGGAGCCTGATCAGTGACTACTTGTTGTATGCTGTATAATTAAATGTTGATAAGGGGTTTGCTCTCGTATTTGCTACATGTTCTACTTTCTGGCAAGATGAGCACCTTCGGTAGTGACAAATGCTTGAAGTCACATCTACAAGAGGAGTTCTTCCTGTTTAGCTATTGCAAACTATCTTCTGAGGTAAAACGGACTCAAAATAACTTAATTTGGACTAGTAAGCTCTTGTCCTGTGCATACACACAGAGAAAAGTTACAGCTTGATCTAGCCAAACTATTTTTCCCCTGTAAACAAAATCTTGAAACAGTGCTCACGAAGCTTTTATATCGCTGAAGGGATAGACTATTTGTAAATTAAAATGTTGCATGAAAATGTTTGTGCTGCATTTGGAAAGGAGATGCTTATTTTCTAGCTAGTAGAAAGGAGAAAAAAAAGTCAGATGCTCCTATACTTCACACATACGATTGATAGTTCCAAATAAAAGAGAGGAAAACTAGGAATGGTTCAAAAAGGCCCTTGAGTAACACAGATTTCACACAGAATTTAAGCTAAATATAAAAACCTGAGAACCAAATAGCAAGATGAACAAATCACCGATCAGGAAGACGACGAAGAGTGGGTTAAAGTTCAACACGGTGCGCAAGTGAATAAAATTTAATCTTGTTCTGAAACAACAAACAAACAGAGCAGCACAATATGCCACGTTCAGGAATGTGAGAGCCGTGTTGTATCTGGCACTTGAACAACAGAGGATTATTGCTGCTGATATGGTAATTGCAGAGGTACAGAAAAAAGTGGGTGGATCATGTGAAATTCATGAAATACTTGAGGTGAACTTACAGCAGGATTAGTCTTTTTTTCTTTTAGTTGTGTACATTGATCTCTATGCACAACTGGTTTAGTAAAAAAGCATATTGTTCATTCTCGAGAGGTTTAAAAATCCACTTCAGCTCAGTGTCATTTTTTGTTCTCAAGATATTTTGCAACGTGCTTCTCCCCCTTGGCCTACGCGAACAAATATGCCTGCATATGCATACCTATTAGAAACGGCCCAAAACTGCTGCCTGGAGCTGGCCACTGTGGTAAGGGTATTTCTGGTTGCTTTCCACAACACTTAAAATCATTTGAAACTGTTTTGTCCAGACCCAGATTCTATGGTGTGGGCTGTGCTCACACCCAAAACATTTACTAATCTCAACCTGATACTGATGTCTTGTTCAAGAGCACAAGCAAGGTTTCTGCACAGCCTGAGCACAAAATGAAGGACTTGTTGGCAAGCTGGATCCGTGTTGTAACTGGGTCAGAGGACTTCCATGATGACCTTGACTGCTTTCAGAAATGTCATTGTACTTTATGTGAAGGGTCAGGTCATCCAACATAGAGCTTTGCCCCGGTCTGCACCGCTCACTCCATCTTAAGTCAGCATCGTATCAGCTAACTGCTGGTTTGCAATTGTGTTTAAACATATTGGATTTCCTAGTATTGTTGTCACTGCTAGTGAGCCTTGTCTTTGCGTTTAACGGGATTTGTATTTAATGAGACCACTCACGTGAACAAAAGTTGCTCACAGGATGAAAGGCTGCCCCACAAAAAGTGTTCTATTAACTGGATGTAAATCGAGAACGCACTCCTGGAGAACACAAACTCATTTGCAGGGCTATTTCAAGGCAGCAGGCAAAATAAGCAGCAGGTTACTGGGAGCTGGCAGGCTGCCTGTCTTGTCCATCCATACAGGGGAAATAAAAATGTGCTGCTTCAGGAACAAATACAGATACAGAACAAAGCACAGAGACCCTTAACCTGTCATCAGCCCCCTTCTTCCTGTTTCTCAAAACCTTCCTGACATGTCCCAGAGGTCCCGCTTCACCACTACCTCCTGAAAAAAGCCACTGTTTTCTCTTCCCTTGCCTACATTGCCTCTCCTGCACTTGTCCTCAGCCAAGGATCTACTCCACTTCTCTGAATGAGCCTTTGATTGAATTGGGTCACCTTTGCCAACAAACATGTCTGTGATGGGACCTGGCAGTAGTTACAGATGGACACGATTGTGCTCAGTGAGCACGGGTCAGATGAAAGGGGGAGAACAATACCAGGTAACACTTTTTTAACATGGCCAGAGCTACCACAGTTTGATTCACCCGAGCAGGTTGGTTTTAGGGCACATTACTTTTAAGCCTGTATTTACAAAACCAGGCTGATCAAATTTTGCATTTCACTTCAGTGAGGTTGCGAAATTTTGCCTATTGAGTGGCCCAGGTGTGAGCCAGTGAAAAAGCGCAGATACTCTTCAACTTCTCTTTCTAGTTTCACACAACCTGATGCTCTGTCACCTTCTTTGGGAAGTACTATTGACATCTAAACAATGAATATAAAGACTCCCATGCTTCTCTTTTGGTAACTCACAGCAAATTGGAACGGCTTCGCAGGCAATTTGTGTCATTTAGGTAACAACTCAAACGAAAGACCCAGAAGCTCTGTTAAGGTCCTCAGTCAGGCATATGCCCCGATCACATCCAGGTAAGAGCCAGCTCCTTTCTTTCCAGTTTCTATGCAAAGGGAACCTGAATGCATGCTCCTGACAGAAGCTGCGTCATATTCAGGTGCCCTGCTTTGGGATGGGGGACCAGGATTTGGCCAAGTGTGATACCAGCTTAGCATAGAGATGGGCATGCCCCCAGTGATGCAGTATAATGCAGGATTTAGTGCAATTTTTAGCCTTCTGCCACTATGACTCTCCTCACTTCAGTCTTGACTTCACTGAAAGAAATGGTATTTAAATTCACAAGTCAGAGTGCTAGTTCTAAAGCTACCACATGAAAAAGTGTAATAATCAAGAAAATTGACTACAAATGCACATAAATATCTACTAATTTTCTCATTCACGTATAAATATGTATCTATGTACAATAAGGGTAAGCTCCAGACTATCTCTGACTTGAAAGGATAGTTGATTTGTGGCAACTGTTTGAAGATTTGGAGGATTAAGTATAATTATAAGATCAACATTAGAAAATATCGCCAAGTTTGCAAAAAGCATTAAAGTACAAGATCTGGGGGCGGGTTCCCCTGTGTCTGAAAGGACTATGTTTTAAATCAAAAAACACACTGTGGACTTTTTTTTTTTTTAATGTTACAATACTGTTAAGCAAATTTCAGACAAGACTGATCCAAGGGAAGAAGGAAATGGGCTCTGTGAAATACTAGTGCACGCTGCAATCAAGCTACGTGTTTTTTAAGTAGGGGAGGTTTTTTTAACTTCTAGCCTTAGCATTTCCCTTAAGAATTTGGGCCTGGGGACTATAATGTAAACCTGTGCAAAAGGAGCTTTCATCCTTCTCAGGACCCCTTGCGATGTACAGCTACCTGTTTCCAAAAAGGACCTGGGTGAGTTTTCTCCATGCCTTTTCCATGATTTTAAGGCTCAAATCAAGCTGTAGGAGAAAGCCTGATGCCTGTAGGTAGCGTTTATGCCCATGTTAGGTTGTTAGTCTGCTTGGTTTCAAAGCTGTTTCCAGAGGCTGATTTAAAACATTTACATCAGTCTGCTGCTCGAAATCACTGAAACTTAGAGGTAAGTAGCTAATTATAGATGCTGTGAGTGGACCCATCGATGGTCATTTCACAGGACCAAGTGATGTCATGCTACAGAATAGCTTTGCCATCAGCTTGACAGGTAATTTTACAAAAAGAAGTGCAGATGGGAGATTCGTGTCTGTTTGTTACAGATGTGGTTTTGGTTTTTTACCATCTCTGGTTCTTCATGAAAAGAAGCTGGTTTTAACCTACTGCTACAATGTCAGGTATAAACATTAACCAAAGAAGCAATCTATATGCAGATCGACAGCTGTTTGCTAAACGTTCACTTTGGTTGCACGTGTATAGTCCTTAGCTGCCTAGTGACTTGTCTCATTGAAAGAAGCACCAGCCCCTGAGTACTGTAGACTTGCTTTGGTGAAATCATTCCCTTCCCTCTACCTCCACCTTTCTTAATGTCCTTTAAATGTCTAGCTATGTCAGAGAGAAAAGACCCTATTGCTGAATCTGTGTTAAGTCCTCTATGGAAAATTTTCCTCTGGCAGTGTCAGAAATGTTATTCAGAGTCCTTCAGACAGCTACAGCATTCTTAAATGGAATACAACTCACCCTTTTCCCCCTTTAATGTGTTCAGCAGACAGGTGGCAACCCAACTGGTGGCAAATTCCTAAGTATTTATATCCTTTAACTCTCAAATGATATGAACAAGTAATAGGAAATGTCATGCACTGAGTATATGAGTAATGTTCCCATTAATCAAACATCCAAAATAAACTGGATTATTCTGTCTGTATGTACTATACTGTAGCTATTTGCAGATAGATGTACTGCAAGAGCAACCCTGATTCTTATCAGCTCTGCACCACATAGAGATTTAGGGGCAGAATCTCTTACAAGTTCACTCCTCTTCCACACATGCTTTGGCCAGGCACAAGAAGATTCACAAATCTAAAACACCACCAAGCTGCAATTATCTACTTTTTCGTGTCAGCATTTGACTCCCACTTGGGCATGATTTTCAGCTAAGTATAGAAGCTATGAGGCAGTGCCAATACTCTCCTGAAGAATGAGATCTTTAGCAACTCTAAACTAGTAATCAGACCCAGCATGTTTTAGAGACAATTTAGAGACAATTTTGAAAATGAGGCCCAAACAAAACAAACCATTTTTCAATTCTTAGTTTCAAGAAGAATGGTTGATTCACCAAAGTCGGTGACTGGTGTCTTACACATCAATTGAAAGAATGAAACTGGGATTTGTGAGTTACACTGGAGGTCTCATCTCTCTCAATTCCTGGTTTTTCTTCCATTGGTCTACTACTTTTAATGGATGCATAGAGGAGCCCTAGGAAAGTGCCACAGTGTATGTACCTGGAGCGACTCACTTTACGTCTGGTATAGAAAATAAATAAATAAATAAAAAATCTCTTCAAAGAACATGTAGTTCCAGACAGGTTGCACTCGCTGCCAGTGTAGCACAGACACTCACCATGGAGAAACAATCTGCGCAGGCAAACACCCTGAGGCAAATTTATCTACAACACATTTATTTGGTGGGCACGTGCACAATCTGTTCAGCAACATCTCAGGTCCAAATCCCCTGGTGCCAGACAGTTTTCAATATGCTTGTCGTGTGGTTGCACTCCTCTCTGAACACAATGTGGAGTCTATGGCCGTGTTCCCACCAAAATCCACTGAAGTGCCATAGGGAGCACATACCTGTTTAAAAGTTTGAAAGGCTAGCATCTCAAACCACTGGAGCACATCTGCAGGAAACCCTGAAAACAAGACAGGTGCCTTACTGAGCAGGATAGGGTTGTACTCACTTGTCCTCAAATGCAGAAAAGACAGATGTCCCTGGACTCAATAGTACTGACAGTCTGTATTAAATGGAAGTAATTTAAAAAACATTATAAAGTTCCTTCCATCTGAAGCAATTTAGATGGCTTTGTTGCTTTGTCTTTGTATGGTTTTGGCTTATAATGTTCACAGTCTGGTTGCACAACTGGGAAGAAACAAGTGAATGGTACAATGCAGACTAGAAGTGTTGAGGAACTGTCAACTTAAGGACAGCTGTGGAGAGGAAGGTATGGAATTGTAAATAAGACTGGGATTTTGTGAATAAGACCAGGATTTAAAGATATTCCTAGGAATTTTGCTGCTGTTGAAAGATTTGATACCCTGATTCCTTTAATTACATAGATACAGCCTTGACTCACCTTATTCCAGGGCCTTTTTTCACACCCCTACAAATACTTTGACACTGTCCCACATGACATCCTTGTCTCTAAGATGGAGAGACATGGACTACCCGGTGGATAAGGAACTGGCTAGAAGGTCACACTCAAAGGGTTGTGATCAATGGCTTGATGTCCAGGTGGAAACCAGTGACAAGTGGAGTTCCTCAGGGATCTGTTCTGGTTCCAGTGCTATTCCACATCTATGTCAGCAACATGGACAATGGCATCGAGTGCACCCTCAGCAAGTTTGCAGATGATGCCAAGTTGTGTGGTGCAGTGGACTCACTTGAGGGAAGGGATGCCATCCACAGGGACCTTGACAGGCTTGAGAAGTGGGCCACTGCAAACTGCCTGAGGTTCAACAAGTCAAAGTGCAAGGTCCTGCATCTGGGCTGGGCCAATCCCAGGCACAATTACAAACTGGGTACAGAGTGGGTTGAGAGTAGCCCTGAAGAGAAGGACTTGGGGCTGTTGATTGACAAGAAGCTCAACATGAGCTGGCATTGCACTCAAGCGGCTCAGAAGGCCAACCGTATCCTAGGATGCATCAAGAGGAGTGTGGCCAGCAGATCAAGAGAGGTGATTCTTCCCTTTTACTCTGCTCTTGTGAGTACCCACTGTCATGGTCTAGGGTCAGGGAGGCCCCTTAGACCTATAACAGATGCTCTGTGTTAACCCCCCTCCCTCCTCAAAGGGGAAGAGAAAGGGAATAAGGGAGAGCGACTTAGTGATTAGAAAAGAGAACTAGAACAGCTTTAATGAAAAGGAAAATAATAATAATAAAAATGGAATATATACAAATATACACAAAACCATTATTGATCCCCACCCCCCTGATGGTAATTACATCACCATCACCACTGATGCTGTGGAGCAGGCACCAGGAGAGTCCCAGGCTGGGACCCGCAGCAGACAGGAGCTGTGTTCAGGAGCTGGATTCTGGTACCGGGTTCAGGAACACACAGACCGGATCGAAGGCAGAACGGACAGAG
>WUAM01000287.1:15539378-15551449 GCA_024336885.1 Actenoides hombroni
TTATATTAGATTAGATTAGATTAGATTAGATTAGATTAATGCTGACTAATGTGCTGTGTGACCTGTGCTAATCCTGGTATTTGTGGAGAGGTAGCATCTTAAGGAGAGGACTTGCAGCAGCCAGGCTTGCTAAAGCAGCCATTCAGAAACACAGCCAATAGGAAAGTCAGTTCTGGAGGTTTCATTTCTAAACAAAATTTGTATTTCAAAAAACAAGTCTTTCACTAGTCCCTCTCTCCTGTAGTCCAATAGCTAGCATATGTAGCTGGGACATGGGCAATCCATGATGGAAATCCTCTATCTGGAGCAGGACTGTGAAACCATTGACAGTTCCAAGAACTAAATCCAGCGTTCCCCGAAGGACGTGTCCTCTCCTTTTCCTGCACAAGACTTGTGACATTCAAGCTCAAATCAAAGCACAGGTAGGTGACTGAAGGCAGCCTGGCCCTTCAGGCTGTAGAACACCCCACTGCAACCCTTGATTGGTTACCAATAATATATTTATTACAGTTAGTCTATTAATTACAGTTAATCTCTGTAAATAGAATTCTATAATATAGAATATATGTTATTATTGATGTGGAGTTGTGGCTCAGATGCTATTCATTGTTTTAAGGATGAAGAGATCATTAAATAACTTTAACCACACTGTTGTTTTGTCAAAAACTCGGGCTGTTTTCTAGTTGCTCTTTTGCAAGGGTCCTTCTGCATGAAGAACTGAACTGAGATGATCAAAACATTATACCTACGAAGTGTAAACAAAAAAAATCAGCAAACAATGACTTTAAATTTCAGTAACCCTGGTCTGAGGGCAAAACAATAAAGGAAAACACTATACACTTCTCTGCTTCCTATTTCCACTACATGATCAAAGCTTTTAACTTCAGTTTGTTTGACTCTTAATGATTTTCAGGCTCTTTTTTTTTTTATTGTGGAATACCAACAGACAAGTGGTAGAAAGTATCAGAAATGCAAGTCCTTCCCATGATGTTGAACACCAAATCTCCCTTTTGAAATCAAGCTCTTCTGCAATCAGATTCAAAGGTGATTTAGAAATAAGAATGATAATGTTCCCTCACCTAAAACCATAATAATCTCTATTCCTGCCTCTGGATTTGCTGATGTAACATGGCTTTTAAGTATTTACCTTCTAGATATGAAGCTCCTCAGGACTGCATAATGCCTTATTATTATTATTATTACTAGTCCCTCAAGTCATAATGAACTCTGGATTATAGCATATTCTATATTTAAGTTTCCAGGATCAGCAATTATTATACGTTCTTTGTTGTGAAATTAAAAAAAAAAAAAAAAGAAGTCACATAATTAGCTCTTTTCTGCTCACTACATAACAAGAATTGATTGGCAAGCTCGTCACTGCAAATGCTTAGGAAAGCCCTAAAACTCTTTTTTGTTTTCTTGATGGTGGGAAGATATTTCACAATTTCATTATTTTGGTTTACTAATCCAGAAAGCTGGCACAAACTACAACCGTTAAAAGATGTGATCATAAATTTTAGAATGAGGATGTGTTATTACTTTAAAAAAACCCAACAAACCAAAACCCACAAAAAAAAAGGACTAATACCCATCTAGGTCTCCTACAAAGGAAACTGGTTTTTTCTGCTTGGAAATATGATCTGAATAGAAAGACTTTGGACATTTGTCTGGGATTCTGGGTCAGTGGTGTGTGTTTGGACACAATACGCCAGCCTGATTAAGAACTGCCTACACAGGAGCTTGACTGCTCTTGTTTTACCACCAGAGCTCACAAAGGAATCTCTGAGGTTAGCTTCTGTAAGAATAGAGCCAATTTATGACACAGGTTGATTTGTTCATTCTTTAGTGCACACAGAGTCCTGCTCTGAGTCCCTCTGTCTTGACTAAGAAGTCACACTGACTCAACTAGGCCCAGAGCAAAAAGCAATCTATCCTTTATACTTAAATTGTTGTTACTTTGCTAGGCCAGAGATGCTGAAATTACCTTTCACACAGAGTTTTGATTCTTCCTTGATAGGAATTTGCTCACAGACATTTTCTTTATGGTCCCATAGAGCCTGTGTATCAAGCCAGCTCAGCTCCAAAGCTTTAACGATGTGAATGGCCTAAGTTAGCTTTGCCATTATGGGCACCTAGAAAAATATGTCTGATAATAGCTAAACCAGAGTATTTTATACTTACGAGCTGATTCACAAGAAACAAATTCAAATTATACCTTAGTATGCACCTGCTCAGTCCCAGCAATGTGAAAAGGTTCTGAGTTGACGAAAAAGATTTTGGAATCAGCTAATGTGATGTTTGGTAACAATTTTTACATAGATCTCAAAATCAGAAGGGTTTCCTTTAGACAAATAACATCTGTGGGAGGTATTGTCCTGTATCTTGCTGACATTGTTTTTTCTAAGCTCCCTTTTGCTACTTTTCCATTTTTTAAGCTGCCTCCTGCTAGGGACTGAATCTTCCCTAGTAGATCTTTTCTTAATATTAAAGTAAACTTATGTAAGAATCTGAGGCTTTTGGCCAATTTGTTCAATTAATAGTTGAGTGGGTGGAAGTTGTTGGTATTTTTTTAAAAACATTCAAAAAACTTCCTATTAAGTTTCTGTAGCACAACTTAATTTATTGGAAGGCAGTAGCACTTGTTCACAAGTCCTTTGTTTTTCAGGAACTCTGCATTCGGCACATAGTGCAAAAGCTGACAAATATAAATAAGTATAAGACATTTGGGTTCAGAGCTGCAGTTCTAGCATAAATAACATATACGGAGGCAGGAAGGAACTAATAATGTGAGTTATATGCAAGTAAAAGGCATGATTTTCTCTTGAAAGCAAGAAATGGGAATATGCGTATGTATATATATTGTAAGAGAAGCTGTTTTGCCAATGTAATTTCTAGTAGGATTTCAGCCATCCCAACAGGGACTGAACTAAACGAAGAACTCATATGTCAAATGCAATGGAGTATCTGGAGAACATGCAGTTGAAATCCTTATCCCTGTCCTCTTCTTCTCTTGGTCATCTTCCCAAGAGCTAACCACAAGGCCATGGGTTTGTGCAATATGAAGCGGAGCACATTGTATTTTCCACTCTCACCTGTAGAGCTTGGATCCTGCTGCTCTGGTGACATCAACCGCAAATAAATACTTTTTTCCATCTTGCTGAAGCAGATTCAGAGCAGGGAGTGGAGCACAGACACCAGTATGGTCTGTAGAAACCGATTCCCTGGCACTGGAGTGTGCTGAAGAAGGGAGCATAGATGGGGTGAAACGGTGGGGAGGAGAGTAAGGATGCTGGAGCTCGACGGCTGTGCAGAAGAACTGCAGCATCGCTCCGTCTGCTGTCACTGTGTGGGTGTTCACATAATAGCGTTCAGTCATCAGATCTGAACTACACACCTACACCAAGGGCTGTGTGATGGAACAGATTATGTGGAGGTGGATTAGAGGATTGAGTATATACAGAATTCAGAGCCAGATTTTTTTTTTAATTTGCTTTATGCTGTGGCTAATCATTGTCCAAAAGAGCATAATGGAATCACAGAGAAACTCAGCCTGAAATCACCTCATCTAGGGTTGCTGGATTTGAGATGTTGAAAGCCAGGATCTGGGATGTAATTGTGTAACATTACATGACACGTCAGGTGTCCTAAATCCCCCTGAATTATAGGCACATAACTCAGAAGGTGCCTCAGGTGCCCTGGGAAAAAATAAAAGGATAGATACAGTTAGAGAGCAGTTCAGATCTCACTGACGAGGCTGTGGGAAAAGGCATGACAGCCAGGTGCCTGAAAATGGGAGGAAACTGGCCCTGAGGTGTTTCAAGGCAACAGAAGGTGTGAACCAAGTAATTCACCCGCACCAGAAATGAAACCTTTTGACAGGGCTCACATTTAGAATCTGTGTCCATAAGAACAGCGATATAAGTTTTCCTCTTAAAATACATTACCTCTCCCTACAAACCTTGCCTCTCTTTCTCCTTCAAACTCTCAAATCGGTGAGTAATCCTATTGACTCCCAGGCTTGACTTGGAAATATGAGCTTTGTCCGGTCAGGGTCCACATATCCTCCTAACCTGCAAGTAATTAAGGAAAAAAGTGCAGGCTGAGTAGGAAAAATTGTGGTGCTAAAATATATTTAAATCCTCCACTCTCCATACCTCAACTGGCAAATGCAGCAAGGCAAATGGTCAATTCTGAATCACAGCTGTTTAGTCTCCCCAGTTTATAGCCCCTGGTATAAGACAGTTCTGAAGGAGGCAAGTGGTCACTTTGGAGTAGAGTTGTGTGCCATAGAGCAATGCTATACTCCAGTGTGAGCAATGCTCTGAAAATCAGGGAGCTCTGCAGTATGTTTTTATATGCAGCTGTGGTTTAGCTGGATTATGGCAGGTCATACTTGTCATATCTGTCTAACATTCTCTTGTTCTAATAATTCCTATCTACAAAGTAATGGATTCTGTGACCCTTATTCAGGTAATTACTTTTTAATTTTAGTTTTCAAGGATTTGTATTCAGACTCCTTGGGCAGATGCAGAGTCTGGCATGTATATCCTTTGGAGGACATATGCTTTGTCCCAGGGATATGCCAGGGATATTCAGAGCAACTAATTTTTCCCCTGGGACTCCGTCATGGAAGTCTTCATTTCACTGTGGCAGATTAAATCACTTTAGATCTTTCTACAAGCACATACACTACCTCTGTTTCACAGACAGCAAAGTGCTTTTATTAGGAAAAGAACAGCCTTTGGAAAGCCAGAGACCTTGTAGTACAAGCTTATTTCTTTTTTCTTTCTTTCTTTCTGTATGTTCTAGACTCTGCCCAAGTAACCTTCTCTATGTATAAGTTGCTCTTCACAAAGGTAGGAGAGACATTGCTTTATTTTTCAGTTTTCACCTCCATGAGAAGAAAGGTTCTTGTTTTCATGTAGTCCCCTAGAGGTACCACTTATTGTTATTATGGTCTTTTCTTAGGGTAACACCAGTTTGACAGCTTCCCGTTTATTAATGTTGTTAAATATGTTAATAAACATGACATTTATTATTAACATAACATTCTTCAATTACATTGGTACAGTCTCATCCAGCAAAAGCAAACCTGGGCCAACTATATCTTTAAAACGTCTGCACACATGCCAATGCCAGCCAAGGGTGTGACATTTTTTTGGTTTTTATTTTTACAGTTTTTAAGAACACTTCACACTGGCAAAAGCTTTCAGGGAAACACAGCTTATACTGGCATCAAGTGATTTTTGCTCATACAGCTTGCCTTGTTTGCCGAACTGTTTCAGGCTAGACCAGAAAAGTACTCTTTGGCCAGCACAAGCTGAATGTGTGCCAGGGTGTATGCAGCCCAGCCTTGCTGGGCAGCTGCAGCTGGGTCCTATCAACCCACAAACAAGGACTTCATCAGGCAGTGTTGTTAATGGGGGAGCTGTAGCCCCCTTAACTGGCCCTTATTTACCCCCAGTAAACCTTGTCTTTGTTCTCATTGAGAAGGTTCACCATGGAGCTAGGTACTGGCACACCTTTGCTGCCTTCAGTTTTTAACACTTTTCTTAAAGTTCAGGTTCTTAGCACTCAGGTCTCCAAAATCCAAGGCCAGTCCATGTTCTTTCCCCAAAGAGGGAATGCCACCGTTAGCTAAACAATTGCTTATATGCCTCTTTGGCTTGCATGATCCAATTCTAGCTTCATAAATAAGGAAATCCCTTGCTGTTTTTTCTTAGTATCCCCTTGGTGCCATCTGAGAAGCACAAAGGAAAAAGACCTTAGATCAAGAAGAAATGTCTGGTCTGGCAGGAGAGCAGAAATTCATAAAGAAGGGTTTTCTATTTGATTTAGGACATTGCATAAATCCCTTGTTCTGGAGATGGAGGGAGGGTTTGCGTCATAACTCTACCTGTTGTGATAGAGAAGGATGAGTCTTCTCTGCCTTGAAAAATGTGCCAGTTTTCTTTTATATGGCTGCAATTACTGTTTTCCATTTTCTGTGCTGTTTTGAGGTGAGAGTGGACTATCCCTCTGCTGACCTCAGAGGACAGAAGAATCACTGGTTTCCTGAAGTACCTTTGAAATGCTTTTGTACTCTAGCTGCACAAATATCTTGCACTAAACTATGCCTGGGATGTTTTTTATCTCTGTTGTTTTAGGTCTCTAAGCAGCTACTGGACAATGAAGTTGTGAGGTCTTGCCAACTGTAAGGATGGCAGCCATCAAAAATCATGGAAATCTGGAACTCCTGTGGTAGGATAACCTTCTTCAGTGCTCACCACACATTTCTATTGGAATGTACAAACCCCACGTAACAGACCCCGCAGATTTTTTGACTTTGAGAACAGCAAGAACTCACATAAACTTTCCTGCATTTTACATACACATCTTTCATTGTGTGATATTGTATCGTGACATCAAAGAGTTAATGTGGACAGAAATGTTTGATCTCATTCTACTTGAACTGATTACATTTTGAATTTTGATACTGTTACAGTGAAGCTGTAAATTTATCTCGAGGTAAGCCATCAGAAAGGCACTATTTTCTAGTTACTAGCAGCCATTCTGTTCCTTAAAAGAAATTTGGGACAGATGTGTCTGTCTTTTTATTTCAATGAACGCTGGGAGAAAATGTATTTTATTTCTTATTAAAGAGATTTGCCTGTTCATCTCAGTATGTGGGACTGTCAAAGTTTATAAATTTGGCAGTATTTTAACATGATCATTCTGTTTTTCCTTAAACCAAGTTATTAAATTGATATATTTTTATAAAAAGCAGAGACTGATGGAAATTTTCTTTCATCTTTTGACATTTAGTTGACTGTTAGGGAGTTTTAAGTAACACTGTGTCTTAAATCAGACTGGCAGAAAGATAAAAAGTATTCCAAAGACTGCTGAAATCCAACTGAAGGACAGGGATGCACTGGGTAGGTTGTTGCAGTGTTGGTAAAGCAGAGTGTATTTGGTTTTCACTATCAGTTTTTATGTCCTAATGCATCTTTAACTGGCTCGTGCTTTTCTCTGACCTGCTCTCAACTGTCTTCAGGGTAACCTGGGACAAGTCGTTCTGCTTAGAGTTTTGCAAAACCCACTCTCACTTCTGCTAAGGTGCCTTTAAATTTACAGTCACCGTAAAGTTCTTTTACACCAACCTCACTAGTGGCTGATCTGGTGTAAATGCAACTCAGGTCTACGCCAGACCCTGCAGTTCTGACTCAGGAAAGTTCCCCTTGACTTCAAAAAAGTCCCCAGTTTCTCTGTAAATTGTGGAGTCAGAGTTCACGTGCTGGAGTGGATGCACTCAGCCACAAAACTGCACAATTCCCAGCTGAAACTCCTGAAGAAATCACTTGGGTTTGAGTTGTATAGTGACAAGCTGCTATGACTGGGTGAGTAGGTATTAAAGCAAATCTTCAGACCATGGGCTTAAAAAGGAATTGACTTTTGTTTCCTAGTCTGTAATTACTATGAGAACCACTTAATCTTCCAACAAATGAAATCAGGCATTTCTGTGTGGAAGAGGCAAAAAGTGAGAGAAAATAAGTTATTAACTTATGGAAAGGAAGATGAGGGCATGGAAATGATGAATCATAGAATCATGGAGTGGTTTGGATTGGAAGCAACTGTTAAAGGCCATCTAGTCCAACTCCTCTGCAGTGAGCAGGAACATCTGCAACTAGAGCAGGTTGCTCAGAGTCCCAGCCAACCTGACCTGGGATGTTTCCAGGGATGGGGCTTCTACCACCTCTCTGGGCAACCTGGGCCAGTGTTTCACCACCACCTTGTGAAGAATTTTTTCCTTGTATCTAATTTAAATCTACCCTCTTTTAGTTTAAAACCACTACCCCTTCTCCTGTCACAACAGGCCCCGCTAAAAAGATTGTCCCCATCTGATGAAATGGGTTTGCAGTGAGCATCAGATCAACCCTTCCTCAAGGAAGAGTGATAGTGGTCTGCTGCTCTGTGCCCATACCTCCTGAAGAAGGAATGGCACAGATTTCAACAATTAAATCAATGCATCAAGATTTGCATTTGTTCCATTGTTTCTGGCAAACAAATCTGTTTATTTATATCCTCAGCTACTTTGTATGCTTGATTCCCTGCTAGCCTATAATGGTTCAACGCGCAGAAAAGACCACTTGTATCGGGGGAATTACTTAATTCCTCCAACTGCGTGACTAGGAGTGGAGTCAGACCCACAATCTGAATATTTTTTAAAATCGTATGTTGCTAAGAGTTTGCCCAAAAGAGGTCTCTCTTCCCATTTCTCAGGGCTGAACAAGTTTGAGCGCAGGTTAAATTTTCAGGGTAATTTCAATCAGATGGGCAAGTTCAATATTTCAGCTTTTGCTGTAATCCCAAAACAGGACAGAGTTGGCAAACGCTGAATTTTTTCATAGGCAAAACCTTTTAAATATTGTTGATCCAGGGACCTAGAAATGTTTCTTTGGGCATTTTTAATCAAAAGAAGGTGTTTCACATTGGGAGAAAGAAGGTGTTCATTGCATCATGGGAGATGTAGTGTGGATCCCTTTAGTTAGAGCTGGGCATGCAGGGGAAATCTAGTTCTGTTCCTTGAGAAGTGAGGCAAATATACATTAATGCTGACTTGGTCCAAGACAAAGCTCCTGAGATGGACTCCAGTAATAAGCTGCGAGACTGAGAGCATTGTTTCCTACTCAAAAGCCACCACTGATTGTTGTGTGGCTGGATGTGATTTTGGATCAAGTACAAGCTGTAGTGCTGGGAAGCACAGCAAGATAATAGTAGGGACAAGTGCTGGGGCCATGGGAAATCACCCCTACCTGTAAAATTCAACATGTGTTTAAGAGCAAATCTGTCATCGTGTTTTAGCCTGAACTGGTGGTCTGTACGCTGCCATTAAATGACTTCTCTTGTCTTCAGCTATCTTGTGGTAGAGCAACACCTTCTAGGAGTCACTGAAGAAGGTTTATCCCAGCACAAGCACTGCTTAAATACTTTTTAATGCCTATCTCCTATCTATCCTCTGTAAAATGGGAGTAATACCATCTGCCCAGCTCTGTGAAATTCATTGACATCCTAAGGCAAAAGATGTGGAAAGTGGACCAACTTTTTTACTTTTCCTTAGTAAATGAGATTTCTCATGCCAGGGCCTGCTGTACGATGGGAAGCAAACCACCAAAAGGAGATACATGCATCTGCTTCCAATGGGTGGCTTGTGTCCTCCCCAGCCAGTCAAGATGAACCCAGAGTATCAGGTCTATAACACATGAAAAGGAGTGGTTACAAACTTCAGACAGGAATGAACACTAACTGCTCTTCTAAGCAGGAAAACAGTGAAAAGCATAGTCTAGCCAGGGTCAGATATGCTGTAGCACTCTGTGGAGTAGAGAGCTCAGTCAGGGAGACGGGACAGTGTGGCTGAGGCACCCTGTCCGTAATCACTTCATTCCAAACATATCTACAACCAGCATTTGTTCAGTCAACAACAGCAAATAGCATTTCTGGGAAGAAGAGACCCAACTACTATCAGCGCACTTCACTTTTAAGTGGCCAGCCGTGCCACACGAGCAAGTTAAATGGAGAAAGCTTGATAGTAGTTTAACAGTGAGAACAACAGGTTTTCCACCTCTTATCTGGAGATAATGGTGGAACATTGCAGGGTTTTTTTTCACCCTCTTCCCAGCATCTGTCCTTATTTGTTGAACAATTTATAGCTCCATCTGAAGTATTATCCTGCTAACGGTAGGAGGTATTTGCAGTGCAGCACAATATAATCCTCCCCTCAGAGATTAAGACTATTACCTCATTGATGCTCCCAGTCTCTGCCAGCCTTGGCATACCAATGTACAGTGTGAATGCAGGTTTGCAGCATAATAGCTCACTATGCTACCAGCTAAGCCACTGAATGCTTCTACAGTCATTCCTTTTATTAGGAGAATGACATGACAGTAATAATGGATAATGAATTCTGTTAATGAGATGACTTATTTCAAAAGTAAATAAAGCTCAGGTGTCACGTGAATGAAAAATTTCAAATATCTGCAAATGTGATTTAGTCAAAAAAACCCACACAAACCCTCCTTTGAGGCAGTTGTGATTGCATGGGTAAGCTTCCAGAAGCAAGAAAGGAGAACAGTGAAGCTTGACTTTGTCCCTGGTGCAGGTGATTGATTGCACAACCAGTCACGGTCCAGTATAGATGCATACAGCCATGTTAAGGGTACCTAACACCTCACCCAGTGAGGCTGGGCTCCCATTCCCACATGCTGTGGGGAGGGAGCAGCTCCCAGTCAGGGCTGAAGCCCTCCAGCACTGGGTCCCGTGCAGCTCGGTCTCATCCAGCGATGGTTTTCTCTAAATTTATCACAAGAGGCTCTTAGCTTGTTTGTACCAAAGCCAAGGGAAATGCAAATATCCACTGGTGTTTCTACTAAATGATATTTGCTCCTTTACCAAGTTATTCTGTCTTTCTTTCAATCACTTCCTATGAAGGAAGAGCTTCCACATCTCCTCGTACAACACCAAGTATTGTCATCGGCATCTTCTCATCATATTCTCAAATGACTGAACTGTGTTTTGCTTCATTTTTACAAACTAATTCACTGTCAGGCACAAAACAGGATTGTTGTACATGAAAATGGTACCAACAACATCAGCATCACACTGAGATACAAACAGGCATTGCCAAGGAGCAGTAGCTGTGGTGAGGATACTAATATTAGAACTGCCAGACAGCCTTTGTAAAACTCAAGGTTTCTTTCTTGACCATAAAAGCATTAAAGCATCAAAGAAAGAGACTACTTGGTGTCTACAGGCGTATTTATCTTCCCTAAGATTTTTTTTGCCCTGATGTGGACTCTGACTACTCACATCTTTAATACATTTATCCTCACAGTATGCCTGTGAGACACAGAAGAGCTACTATTTGCATTTTGCAAGCAGAAAACTGAAACACTGAGGGAGAAAGCAGGCAGACCAATCTCCTGCAGACACAACAGCAGAAACCTCTTCCACAAGCTCACCTACCTGGAGAGCCATGACCTGGTCCTGCCTTGGCTTCCTCCTGCTGTTTCTTCCACCACAATGGTGTAAAGCGCACAGGGTTCTGTGAGACGTAGTTTCACGTATCACACTTTAACAACATCAGTGGGCTTGTTTTGTTGACGAAAGGAAGATTTTAAAAACAAAGGGATGGATGAAGAGTCCGGTGACAGGTCTCATGGCTTTGGTCCTGTTCAATGGCATTCAGAGAATGATGTGGATTTTCACCACCTGATGACTTGGTGGTGCTCTCTGTCTGGTGGTTGGAGCAAAGTCTTTTTTGAGGAGCCTAGAGAGAAACCAGACCGTGACAGTTCCTGTGGTCAGTAAAGGCAAGCCCACCATGGCATCCTAGAGGATATTGCCCATGATACCAAGTAAGTCCATGCAGCAGCTGGCCCATGCCAGCTTCCCACCCAGCACAGCTGCACTCCCATGGCTACCAAAGGCAGCTGCAGGTAGCCATCTCCCAGCTTTGGGGATGGCTCCGTGGGCTTCCTTCCCTGGGAACTGAGGGAGCACTGTGGGCTCTCACCCCAAAAAAGAGAGGGAAGCAAGTTAAAATCTGGTGCCTATGTGGCCTACGGGAAGGGGGAGAGGGAAGGTGCAAAGAGACAGGAAAATGGCAAAAAGTTTAGGTGTGCAACCTGATACATTTCTCAGCCAAGCCCTGTGGAGTTGATCAACTGAAGTAAGAATTGCACCCAAAATAATCACAGAATCACAGAATGGTAGGGGTTGGAAGGGATCTCTGGAGACCATCTCATCCAACCCCCCTGCTAAAACAGGGTCACCCAGAGCAGGTTGCATCCAGGCGGGTTTTGATAGTCTTCAGAGAAGGAGACTCCGCAGCCTCTCTGGGCAGCCTGGTCCAGGCTCTGTCACCCTTACAGGAAAGAAGTTTTTCCTCATGTACAGATGAAACTTCCTGGGTTCCAGTTTGCTCCTTGTCCCATCACTGGGCATCACTGAAAACAGTCTGGCCTCATCCTCTGGGCATCCACCATTGGATGTTTATAATCACTGTGTGTATATATATATATATATATATATATGCA
>WUAM01000287.1:15551654-15615221 GCA_024336885.1 Actenoides hombroni
AGCGAAGCCAGCAGGCCCTCCCTGCCAGCACCGGCGTGTGCCGCGGGCTGAGCCGCGCTGCCCGCCCCGCACCAGCCTCTCCAGCGCGCTCCCTGTGCATTCGGGCTGCCGAGGAGCTGCCCCGCTGTTTGGTTGTTTAAGCTGCGGCTGCGGAAGAAAAGAAAAGCAAAACCCTGGGTTGATTTATATCTCTTGGTTATTGTAAGTCGTTCCCAAAAGAAACAAACAACCAACCCCAGACGGTTTTAAACTTAACCGTTTTGAAAATGGCAAAGTGCTTCTATCGTTTTCAGTAATTGAAGCATGAACAAAAATTAAAAACTCCGCTGGCTCTTTTCATTTGATGATTTTCAAGCCTATTTTTTTTTTTTTTCCCTCTCGCATACTCCTTGCATATTTCATTCCTCACAATCCTGTCCCCATTAGTGGTGATGACAAAGCTCCCATTGCTCCCCATGTGTGGGAGAATCGCACTATAAGTATGGATTTAATCACCAACCTTCAAAGTGACTAAAAAGGCAGATAGATGGGATTCCTGGGGAGATTTTCAAAAGTCAAGTTTGACATCCTGGTTCTTTTGATAATGTTGCTGCTCTTTTCTAAAACATTTTAGAAAGGCTGCCCTTATGGGCCTAATTTCAGGTACCCTGAGGTACAGCTATATAACTCGTTCCAGCACCAAGCTGGAAGCACTCCATGCTGGTGTACTGGGGACCTTGGGCACCCCTTGCACCAGTGCCACAATGCTGCTGCCCAGCTCCAGCACTGGTTTCGAGTCTACTGATTTCAAGGGCATTGCATGAGCTGGGTGGGAAGATTTTACCCTGCTGCCCTTTCCCACGTACGCAGAAAGTGCGTGAATGGTCCTCTGGAAATGCTGACTCACGATTGCTACAAGGGGAAATGACTGCGACCTCTTCAGATGCCATGTTAGAAAGAGCAGATCAAAACTCAAGAGTTTATGCTCTTAAAGATCTCTAATTAAAATCAGTAATGTGGTTAATTAAAACACATAAGAAGCAGTATGTTCAGCAATGAGCCAGCCTTTCCTTCTGAGCCTGTGCTTGGTAGGTGCAGGTGAGTCCCTTTGTCAGCCCATGCCTGAGGACTTCCAGACAACCGACCACCTACGTTCTGCAAGGTATATTGGTCTGTGCTCACAGCAACAAAATTAGCATCAGAACTATTAATTTTCTTGATAATGGGCTGATTTTTAAAGCAACGGTAGGTGTTTGCAATCTTCTTTTACTTCTTTGAATAGGAAGGGCAAAATTTGTGAGTAACATCCTCACAAAAGAACAGAAAACAGCTCCCTTATGCTCATCAAAATTTTATTTTTATTTTAATTTACACATTTAGGAAGCTTATCTCTGAATACCAAATGAACCCACCTACTTCACTTTGATCATTAACTATAAAGTTATATGTATGAAGTGGTATTTTTGAGGCAATATTAGTATTGCCACTTGGGTTCTGGATCCATATCTTTTCCTATGGAAGTCAATGGGAAAATGCTCATTTATTTCAGCAACAGTAAGGCTGGACATTATAGAAGAGTTATCTATCCATACAGGAAAATAGAGCAATGCCTATAAGGAGATAGACAGATGCCCAGTCTGCTCACACTTCTGAATAAGCACAGTATACTTGCAACCAGAATACAGGAACACCTTACACTACACCAAATAATTTTCCAGAACAAATACAATAAAAATATTAAGGCATGAATGTATCCACTTATTAAGTAAAACAGTGCTGCATGAGAATAATCATTGCGTATTGAGGGGTAAATTTTATTGCACGGACCACATGCAGCCTTAGGGTCTACAAACTAAGGACCTGTGCTGGTTTCTGTGTCGTCAGGGCTGGAAAAAAGGAGAGATCATTATTATGGGTTAGCCATGCTGGCAGAAGTCCTGACCACTGATGCAAGTTTAGTGGTCAGGCTGTGCTTTTATCAGCATACCTTTTATTCCACCTGGTCGTAGTTTTACCCTGTTGGTCAAAAGCAAACTAGGGCCTTTGTGTATATTAGCAGGGCTAATTATCAGGGCTAGATTGAAGGAAGTACCAGAAAGTTAATATACAAATACAGAAGGGATTATTTATTTCTTGTACAGATTCCAAGGCACCAGTTCAGCCTGCACCAGCAGAAGCTGGGAGCTCCACACAAGCTCCCAGTACATTAAGCAGCAGCTTCCAGTCCAGATTCAGCCACAGTTCAGTTTGCAGCCCTTACACTCCTAATAAACCCATGAATTAGAGACAACTGCAAATTCCTTGGTTATTACGAATTATCTTCATTTATTAGCTGTTTACATGTGCCACGGAAGTTACTGTGTACGAAAAGGAGCTGAGCCTGCGTGCGTGGAGACAACTGCGTGTGAGCTGTTATTCAAACGTCAGTCCCCTTTCGTGACAGGGTAGTGTTTTTCATAAACAGTTTGGAAGTTGTTTCATTTTTATTTTTTTTTTATAACGGCTCAATGTTGATCGTATCAGAGAGCTATTACGCTGAGCCCCTGCAGTAATTTGTCAAATAATCATCTCCTGGCACATATTTTACTTTTTTCCTACAAAGATGCTAATGATTACAAGTAAGATTAATAATTGAACTAAACTGTTATTGCCGGGAAGTTCTTGGTGTATTCAAGGAATCGTGACCGGTATCAGAAACAATGTTAAGAACAACAGAAGCTGATCATACTTCACGGAAGGAATGTACGACCTGTAGTCATGTTTCCTTTTACCCTGTCATGCTTTTTTATTAGATCTCAGGATAGTAACCTCACGTGGGTCATTCGCCGGTCAACTGCTCATCTCCACTGTTGTTCCAAGCGAGCTTCCTTAGCCACTACAGGAAGGACCAGATGATTTCTTTGAGGAATAGTGCTATTTATAAAATAAATATAAAATCAGATCTCTATTTTGCACAAGCGACAAGTTATGAGAACTCCAGCAGCTGTATATTTGTTGAACACCCGCCTCCTGTGAGTATAAATTGCACCTTACTGAGTAGAAATAAAATACAGTCCACCAGAGACTTTGCTGCAAGGTGTAGCTGCTTGTCTGTGGGCAAGTAATGACTTGCGTTTTCAGCTGCTCCTTAGTAAGAGCCTTAGTAATTGGAATCAGTTATTCAAAACATCTCTAAATGTGATTTAAATGGCAAGGATTTAATAACATAGAAAGAAGTCATTACAGAGGTTCAAGCAGGGGAGAAGGGAATTCCGTTTTTCAGAGCAGAGGGAGAAAAATAAAGCAATTACTTGATGTAAAGGCCAGAAACAGGACTCCTGCTGTCACAGAGAAATCAAATCTGTCAGCAATTAGTGGGATCTTAGGAGCCAAAGAACCCTTCAGTGTTGAACAGTGAATAAGGGGTTAGCAATTATATGAACTGATAAAAGTGTTCTGGTTTTCAAACAGCAGGTTAACAAGGCTTACTTTTTTCATAACTTCATGCAGATGTGATGAGTAACACTTTGTGACATTTTTCAGGAGGACTGTAAGAAAAGGTAAGAAAATAATAAAGTACATTGCATCGCTGTTGCATCTAATATGCTGCTGACTTACTTCTTGCAAAATGACCCCCAGCACATTGATGGGACCAGCCCCAAAGGCTGTCACTTCTCACCAGGTCTGGGCAATAGCTTACTCAACGCTGCCTTTAAAAGTACTGTTTGTCTTCCATATGTGAGCACTTGTGTGACCAAAAAAAAAAAATAATTATAATCAGGTCTCATTCTGTTTGACGTCAGAAATACTCAGAAATCCCAGCAGAAGGTATTTATATCCCACAAGATTGATTCTTGAATAGAAGAGTTCATACAGGGAAACGGAAACAGAGGTGATTATGCCTTTTTAGTCTTGACTCTGGCTAATGCTTTAAACACTGTATAGACATTACATGACTAATTTGCACAATAAAAAGAGTATTTGTAGGAAACTGAAAGATGAGGGGACTTTCTCAGTATGTCAGAGTGGCCAAGGCAGAACAAGAACTCCAGATCACATGCTTTTAGTGACTTTAATAGGGAACTTTAAGAAACAGGGAACAGGAAGAGACTAGGGACTCCAGATATACAGCCTGTACCTTGAAAACATATAGGGAAACAGGGAGCTTTGAAGACTTCATCTTCATCCTAGCCTATCCCGTTTTGTTCGCAGCCACCAAAGCCCTTCAGAGCAGGGAAACAAAGGAGCTCTGGCAGTTTCAAAAGGCTTTCTCTCTCAAAACAGAGGGATGAAGTGTGTCTAGACTGAGACGCAAAATCCTTCTGGAATGTCTAAAGAAATTAGGGCTATTGAGATTAGCAGAGAAGGCTTTTCAGTGGGATCAACATACACAGAGAGCATTGCTTTACAATCATTTTTCTCTAAGTGCTGAGTCCGTCCACTGAAGCAAAAACCTCACTGGCTTTATGCTGGCTGCTTGGTATATGGTATGTCAGAGTCCTACAGGCAAAGACAGTGTGTTGCTGAGCTTCTGCAGCCTGGAGAAGAAACAAGAGTAGTTTGTGCCTGGTCAATGAGTCGTACTGGGGCTTTTTCCCAGTACAGGCCAGAAAGCGACCTGAGCGCTGACTGTAGAAAAACTGTGGTGTAAATCTCCAGGATGGAAAGATGCTGCTATCACCACGTTCCTTGCACCGCAGAGTAAGGTATCGTGATCACTTTCTTGTGATTTGTAAAAAAATGATGTAATGTAGAGCTATGCTGGCACGGCATCGTATATTAGCATATTTTGGGGTGTTCTGGTGAAGGTAAGTCAGAAGAAATTAAAGAAAACCAACAAAACCCAAACCCCGGTCCAGATCAAGATTCCTCTTACCTAAAAATCATGCAAAGGCAACCTTTGCAGAATGGGGGCAATAATAGAAGACAGAACATTTCTATTGAGAAGCTTCCAAAAGACCTGCAAATCATATATCAGATCAACATAGGAGTAATGGCTGAAGGAAGAATTAGATCATTCCTGTAGTGTAGGCACCTTGGAAAAGCAACATCTTAAAGCAAATTCAGATATATACCCTGAGAATGACTAAAAAATGCCTTGAATGTCATTTATTTTCCACTTAATTTTTACTTTAGATTTTTCATTAATATGTATTGTAGGTCCTAGGAAAGTTTGGAAACCACCTTATTTTTTAGAATAATTCAAATTCTTTTAAAGAAAATACAGTTTTGGGGAGTTTGCATGCTAGGCAGTGTTCTAAAACCCCCGTTTTTCAAATTGCATTGCAGGTGAATCTATATGAATATGTGTGTACATGGGAGAGAATATTATTTTCTGACCCTTAGCCCATCACCCTCTTTTTCTTTCCTGTGCTCTTAAAGGATTGCTTGAGCTGAGTGTCACAGTATCTCTGAAGATCTCCTTTGCTGATCCTTCGTACTTTCTCCAGGATGACAGAAAGCTTCCAAAGAGATTCACTTTCAAGTGAATTCATCAGGTTGCTCTGCCCTGAGTAAATCCTTTGGATGTCATACCAAAACACTTGAGATAGCTTCCCATTTCATCACCTTTTGAACCCAGTCCTGGGTTGCTTTCTGATCCCCACATTTTGGTTCACGATCCATGCGTTGACATGCAGTTACCACGGATCTTAGTAGCAATTCATGTGTTCATTATCCTGCCAGATCTGGCCTTGGTTTAGGTATTTCACAATCCCACATTAAGGAAGCGCTAAATAGTGAGTGCCTATAGAAAAACAGAAGCATAAATTCCATGGAGATGATTTTTACACCAATCTTTTTATTGAAAAGACTCTGAGAAGTGTGAGAAGGATTGATTATCAGAAAGAGAGGTAAAAAAAAAAAAAGAAGAGGCAAAACCTTGGTCTGTGTGATGAACCTAGATGGGATGTGATGTTGAGGGTTACATGTTTGACACCTCCCATTTTGCTTTCAGGAACTGGCAGTGAAATATCTTTTCTAAATCCAGGTGTGTGGGGAAATGCCCACTCTCAAGAGAAGTTCACACAGCGCCGAGAGCTGCTCTCCCATGTGCGGGTGGAAGGAGGGTTCTACTGCAGTAGGGCAGGAGCTGATGTCCACAGTCTTGGCAGAATTTCCCTAGTTTCTGGACCACATCTTATAATTTCTAGGAGGTCTTCTGTCTTATTTTGGGAGTGATGCATCCAAATTTAGCAAGAACAAGTTTCCAATTTCAGTTTGAAGTTTAGAGTTTCCTGCGTCTCTCAGAGTGCAGATCCACAGGATTTATTTAAGAAGGAGCTGCCAGAAGTGAGCAATCTTGCTGGCAATCCAACTGTCTCTGCCTTCTTGTCTGGGGAAAATTAGTAGTTTTTAAGGAAGAGCTTTTATGGAAACCAGAATGACTTCACATCTCTTTGAATTTCTTCAGTTTGGCTTCAGGACTGAGTGTGGCACAAAGACCTCACTTGTTGCATTGCATGCTGGTCACAGACAATTTTCAGATTTTTATGGTGATGTAACAGCAGCTGTCATGGCTGCTATCTAAGAGGAGTAAACTCCTCTGTAGGGCATGCAATGGTCTCTTCCAGGATCAGCGAGTGCCTATGGACAGCCTGGGCCACCCCTAGAGCACACTACTCAAATGCCTTTCCAAAAGCAGCTCCCTGAAAACTCAGTTCACCCATGTTTACAGCACAAGTCAGTGCCCATCTATTGTTTACCATGAAAATTCGTGTGGTTAGAGGGAGGAGAATATCATAGAATCATAGAGTAGTTTGGGCTGGAAGGGACCAATATCTATTTGGGAAGACATTCTGTCCTTCTGCTTCTCTAAAGAGAAGTGAAATGGATGTACTTACACCAAACGATTTTACGCCAAATTCCATAGCTGCAATTTAGAGATGAGTAAATTCAAGTCAGTGCTATGGGACTTGCAAGCAGAGAGAAGACAATCACTTGGGAGCTGTCATCGAAACAGGGCTGCGCTGGGATGGGCTATTTGATAAATAGCTTCCTGTGGGTCGTGCTGGTGCTGAGTGTCTGCAGGGGGTGCCTGGGCTTCCTCCAGGGAACCTGCTGACATCCTTATGGGGCCATTTTCTCAACCGCTCTCCAGATTTCAGTGATTAAGATCTTATCTTTGGCAACTTTCATCCTCGAATATCCGCAAACACTTTGCAAAACAGCACACGAGATATCCATAGCTATTTACCACTTGGTAAACTGATTGCATCAGACCGGAGGAGGAAATTTATTTCCTGGTGAAATATGATCTCATAAAAATCCCTCGGACAGCAGGCATTGCAATGAACTGTGCGTGGCATTGCTACCTCCAACAGAGGCTGGAGATTTAGCTCAATTATACTGCAGTTTGCCTTTAATAAAAAGGATTTTTCACAGACGAAAGCTTAAAGTGTAGGAAACTGGGGGAGCAACACGTCATCATCCCCCAGCTCGCTGCGCTGCGTGGGGAATTTGGAGGGCGAGTTCCTTATCAGGAAGTGGGGGAGAGGGATTCTTTTCAGGTAAGTCAGAAGCAAAGTTGCAAAATAACCTGTGCTGTACAGCTAGAGGCCTTTCCACTTCCAGAGCTGCCTTTTGCTTTGTTGCAAACCTTATCCAGATTGTGGATTTAAGGGATGACTTAAAATTAAAAATAAAATAAAATAAAAAAAATCACTCTCCCCTGCACTTTCCGAAAATGCAGTTTGTTAAAGTTTACTGTGCTTGCTGGTCCCTACCCCTTGACTGTATTTAAGTTGCCAACAAAGAGCATCGTGGTCCTGCTGACCCTGACATATTTGCCCAGTTTGCATCCGAAAGCGCCGGGCAGAAGCAGCAGCCTTTGTGCCTTTCTCAGCATTATTATTGGGTGAAAGAGTCACTTGGAAGTCTGGAGCTGGGAGCAGCGGTGTCCAGCATCCAGGCGGTTTCAGCTCTTGAGAAGTGAAAGGCGGCCACTTGGGGTTCATTACCCGGCGCAGCGCGGAGCTGACGCCCCAGCATTGTGCGGAGCGGGAATCCCGGCTGCCTCCCGGCTCGGGGACAAGGCCTGCTTTTCTGCCTGGATGCTCAGGTCTTGCTTTCTTTCCATTGTGTTGCCCGGTGTCCAGAAATAAAGGATACTTGGCACGTAGGGAGAGGAGAGGGAGGAAGAAAGCGGTGTAATTTGTAAAGGAAATATTTCCACTAGCCGAAGTTTAAATTGACGAAATCGGTATTTAGTCAGCCGCTTCGCATTAGGAATTGTATTTATTATCTTACAAAATATGTTCAATAATGCTACTTCCTTCCTTCCTCAGGTTTTTTATGTATTTTCATCACTTGTTGTTGAAATGACTGCCTTGTTCAAAAAAAAGTTACAACAATTTTCTACAGAAATGTGATCAAACCCGGAAATATATTGCTTTTTTAAAATGAAAGAAAAAGTGTTGCCATAATTATTTTGAGCTTACTAAGTTTAAAAGGGTCAGCTGTTACTGTGAGGTTTTAAATGAATGATGAAACAATGGTTTTAATCCAAATTGTGTTAGTGATACTGAGAAAGCCCTTGTTCATATGAAAACCAAGACCAAAATAGTTTCAAAAACAAATTCAGAAGTTGGTCTTGTGAGTTTTGTTTTTTTTAATGCAGAAGAAAAACAAGGGCATTATTAATTAATGTTAAGTTGTTGAAGAGTAGTAATACTTACTAACATTTCAATAGCCATACTAGAGTCACAACCATCTTTGCTTCCAAGAGAGCTACCATTCAGAAGGCAGTAAGTGCATCACCTCTGCTCCATGCAGGGCTGGTCCCAGAGCCTCTGGGGGAGGTACCCACATACCAGCCCAGGGCAGACACAGCCACCTGCAGAGCAAAGGCAGAAAATCCTTACAGAAGCAACTTTTGTGATATATACCTCTCATTAACAAGTCAAGTATTTTAAATTAATACTTTGCCAGCTCATTTGTTTTCATTTGGGAAGAAAAAATTCGATGGCTGTATTCACGTAAATCACCTCTTTTTTGATGGGTTCCTGATGCCACAGGGCTTGTTCCAGTGGAAAAGATTCCCCCTTGGTTCCAGTCATCTCTGGTCAGGTCTCCGGGGTTTTTTTAGCTTAAAAACCAGAGCCTATCCATCACAACAAGACTTTGTTCTGAGGGTCCATGCTGTGGACACATCAGCAGCCACAACTGAGATAATAGCAAAGCAGGTGGTAATTACAGTGATTAACCATTGTTGCTCACCTTCACATTTTTGCTCTGTTTTGGCACATCTCTTTATGCTCTGTTTTACCACAGCTTTTTATTGTGGTGCCTTCCCTGCACGTTCAGAGGGAGCCCCACAACCTATTATGGAAGGCTTTGCAGTTTGTAAACTCTATCAGCGCGCTGGAAGCTATTACTCGTGTATTTATACAGCACCTGGTTGAAACCCTGTCTATATCTGCTAAATAATACCAGCCACAGCAGCTGTAATTTGGCATTTTCTAAGCTGTACCTGCAGTTATGTTTTTCAGCAGTTCAGTCACTTGTTGCACAGAGAGAAAGAAAACTAACCACAAGCACTGATCTTTCTCTCTATTAACCTCAGGGCTTCCAGCTTCACTCCTCCCTGCTCCTAAATCACCGTTTATTGCTATTTTTACAAGAGAAGATTAATGGACTTAAATGGGCACAGGTAATTCTGCATTGTTCGAAGTCTCTTCAAATAGCACCTGCTGTAAATTCTTTAGTGCTTGTTATCTCTGCAGCACATCTTGGTTTTTAAACAGTTTGTTCAGTGGAGGAGGGGTGTGAAGGGTCACAGTGCCCTGGGAGCTTTTCAAAGGCATCTCTTAGGCTTTATGGATGCGGTGCTGTTGACTGGGAGGGTTTTGCTTTTGCAGGTTCTCAGCCAGACTGGACTTTGAACATCTCTCCAAGCCAGCATGCCTCTCAGAGTGAACTTAGGTTGCTGCTCCAGGGTTCACGGAGGCTGTGGGAGAAGTGCCCATCCTAATGGTTTTAGACATTAACTTTTCCTTTGTAATTTCCTCTCGTTCCGTACGTTCAGCTCTGAGCTGAGCTTTGTTCCAATAGCCCGGGGGGGATGTGACTTCACCAAGATATAAAACACACACGCACAAAAAGAAAATGCTTGAAAAATCGCAATGACATGGTTGTGTTGGTAGCTTGTGATTTTCTGAAATGAAATGTGCCTAGACAATGAAAATTGAGCCAAGATACTATATTTTCCAAGCAACCTTTTTAGCCTTCAAAGACGCTCCTTGGAAAAGCTGCCCGCTAGTAAGCTACCTCCCTGATGCAATCATTTTTTTGCAGTCCCTAAAGGAAAAATGCACAATATAATGGCTAACATTGCATGAAATAGATGGGCTCAGGTCGCAGCAAGCCGAGATGGATGGATGGCAAGAAACAGCAAGTGGGAAACCCAAAGGGCAGAAGGTAGAGCACTGCCCCGTGCGGTGTGGGGCCAGGGCTGCCTCTCCAGCTCGGCACACACCCAGGGGTCTGGCCAGGGAACCGTGCCCCATGCAGGCACTAATGCCTCTGTAAATCAGCCGGCTATTCAGGGATGCAAATTAGCTGTGCCAGTGCAGAATATACAGGACTTCTGTGTCTAACTAGTTGCAGGTGGAAAACCATGGGCAACGTTTCAAGAAGTGGCTTTGAAAGTTGGCCCGTTGCGACCATAAACAAGAAACTAAAGAGCTTTACAGTATGTACTTACAGCTTTTAATTTTCTCTCCCTGTTCACAGATATCTGAGTATCTCGCACACTCACGGACAAGTATTTTGATTGTTCAGCCCTGGTTTTACATTTAATAGCCTCGCTACCTTCTCCCCACAGCGATCACATTCTGCTCCCACATGTGGAACAGTTTACGTTTCTCTTTTGCATAGAGGTGGAAGGCAGCTGGGCTCGGTTTTCACGGTGAGCAGGACGGGCTCGCAGGCTTTGTCCGGAGCCCATCAGGAGCCCAGTCTCACCACCACCGAGTACTGCACGATGGAGGAGGCGTCGCACAGAAAGGGGCTGGGATCCGGTAGCACTACCTGCAGATGAGGCTTCTGCCTGTTCCACAGCCATTCTCTAGCCTGGTGGCACCGAACAAATGAACGAATTAACAACCGGCGCAATTTTAGAGCGCCTCGTATTTACACGTAAGGACAAGGACTCATTATCGGCGTCATCTGCATATTGTTGTTTTACATAACAGCTGCAGTACAGCAAGTGCACTTTGGTCAATAGTTTCATTTATAATAAAGTCATAAATTAGGAATATTTTTCCCTCGACAATAAGTTTTATGCCAAGATTTTATGTAGCTTAAAGCAAGTTGTCAATTAGGCTACTTAAATTAATTTTTGGCAGCAGTTAATTGGAGCCTAGAGTCTTTTGTCTTTAAACAGCTAATCCTAAACAAGAAAATACAATGATTAAATGTTTCTTAAACAATATTATTCACAGAATTTAAAATATAGCATTTAATTAAGATTTGGACTTGTTAATCTTTTTTTAATTTTTTTTTAGAGAGATTAATTTAAGTTTCTTCAAATAAAATTGCTACCATGACTCTGATTAAACTGGCTTACCACAAGGCTACGGTCTGAGACCTTCCAACACTCCTACAGCTTTTATACCCAAAGGCAAATTATTTTGGATTACTTTCTAAAGAGACATATTTTGTCCTTTCAGAGAAGTAGGACATTCCCATTTGGAGCTTCAGAAGCCTAAGGAGTTGTGTTCACAAAATAAAAATGCTTTATTATTACACTCAGGTACTGGTAAATATGCTAAACAAGTAATGACTTCAGTAAGGCTTCCTTCCCACCACGGCCAACTTCTGGGCAGGAAACCAAGACTTCTTATAACCAGAAATCACAGAGGTTTACTTCAAAAAGGCCAGTAAACAAAAATTGAGTCTGAGGTTATGATTAGACTAATGTGCTTCATATCAATGAACGTAGAGCAGCTAGAAAGAGATTTCTCAGTCTTGATTTAAATTTTTTCTGACTCTGGAAATCTACTCTATTCCTAGTTAAATGTGCTGTATGGTGTCATTATTTGCAGAGAAATGCATCCTGATAGAGTAATATTCCTGATTGAATCTCTTCTTTACATCCACCATCAGTTATGGAGGGTGAATTAAGGCACAGTTCTTTGGTACGTTAGACAGGAGTTAAGATTAGATAATTATAAAGCTTCCTGCTATGAAATCCTGGAAGCTAATTTGTAATTAATGAATTAATTAAAGAGCAAAAAAGATTATGCATCTTAAATGATAAGTGTATCTAGTCACCTTCTTTCTTATAATTCTGGTCTTCATTGCCTCCTTCTTTACTGACAAGGAATAGATATCAGGCAGACCTCATATATTCGAGAAGTTCTGGTGCAGGAACCTGCACATAAATAATCACAGAAATCCAGCCTCTGATGAAGAATGAGGCACAGACATGTAGAGGGAGCGTCCTCAGCTTCGGGGCAACAGGAAACCTCACACCATATTTCTTTTCCTTTGCTAGAGAAGGAGCATTCGGGGCTCCAAACACAATGTGCACTCTTTGAACAAACGTTCCGCTCAGCTCTCTCATTGCCACTGCCACCGTCCACGTGAAAGGAAAGTCCATTGCTACTGGTTTGCGGTGGGAAAGTCCACTGCTACAGAACTCAAGGATAAGGACAGCAGACAAAAGCAGGTAGGAGTAATTCAAGCGAAATGACTTTGGTCGGAAACCAAGGAACTGCTATTAGGGAACCATCTTAGCAGCTTCTTTTGCAAGAGGTCTGCAGTACTGCCAGACGCATGTATTCAGAAAGTCCCTCCTCATTTTTGGGGTTTTCAGACAAAGAAATGTTCAGTTCCTTAATTAATATCTTCATGTGTTTGAGCCTTTGAGCTTTGCATTTTTGACACTTCTTTGCAGCCAAGTAGCTAGAAAACTCTTCCCTTCACTTAAAAATAAAATGCAATTCAAATGCATTTACAGGACTGTAGCAACTGGGTCTTCAAGAAAACCATCAAAATTCATGAGTCATCCTCAAACCACAAGGGAAGCTAAGAATGCTGCTCAAGGCCATATGTCCCACAAAGAAAGAGCATTGCTTTTTAACTGGAAGCACTGAGCCTGCTTGTTATTTGAAAATTAATAGGAGAGCTTCACTGTTATGGTCGTGTTTTCTTATGTCTCAATATCTTCCAGCACAGCAGTACTGAATCAGGCTACAAAAAAACCTGAAGGTGAGAATGACCAAAACCGAATGTGAAATGAAGAGGACTGTTTTCATAGGCCAGGATGATGGAGATGCAGAACAGTCTTTTTAGTTGTTTAAAAACAACTTCTTTTCAGTTGTGAAAAACTGATTTTTGGCTTGACACAAAATGATACAACTTTTAATGAAAACCCTACACGTTGGAAAGATGGTCAACAAATATAGACTCAAAATATAGTATCAAGATCAAATGCTTACTCATGGGCAACTGTTGAAAAAACCTTGAGCTATATAAATTAAAACCAGATGCTTTAAATTAAAACACATAAATTACCGATGCTGATATTACTATAAATTTCAATTATGAAAATACATCGCTCATGACTTTAAGGGAGCTTCTAAAGGTTATGTATAGGAGTATTTTGCGTTATTAAACAAAGTGTCACCTGAATTAGTTCCCTGGAAGAACGTAGGAGGTAAAGTATCTCAGCTTATTGTTACGTGATTCAACGACCATTGTTGTTTTCATTCTGAGCCAATGTTTTATATCTTAGGCATTTCTTTGTTTAGTTTCTGGTGTGTTTTCGGAGTCTGAACATAGAGCCCCATGTATCTCATTCTATATCCAGCTGGACATATACTTTCTCTCTATGCCCTATACAGAGAACATGGTTGGAACTGGGAACATCTCTGCAAATGAACTGAACTTTTAAGTTCAACCCTTGTATCATGCTTCAGGCTGCTTAGTGTCTTTCTAACACTAGTGTAATCTGGTATTATTTCCATTAAAGACTAAGCGAATCTTGTATATATGTATGGAAAGCATCCATGTCCTTGGGATAATGCCCTAGTTTAAAATATCATTTATCTGGAGTAAAGAGTAAAAACAAAAGCTATATTTATAGCTCATTATTTCAGAAGGGTGACATTTACCTCCAGCTGGCGTATTAGAATTTTGCATTAAGCAGTTTTGGTTTTGAACAGTTTGAAAAAAGCGCAACAGCGTTGAAAACTATATATCAGTATAATAAACAGATGTTATAAATATATAAAATATGTGTATACATGTATAGCTGAACTATGTGAGTGCACAAATATATATATATTCTCACACATACATGCATGTGAATATAGACATTTTCTTAATTACACACATATGAACTACATTTTTATTAAGAGAATCCAAATTTTCATATATTTATTCTAGCTGTTTATATGAAAGCTTCTTTGGTTTCTTTTAAAACCATTTTAATACTTTTCTATTATGACCACCCAATATTTATATTCTATATCTAGTAAACTGTTTCCCATCCAGGACTTTACTAGATACAGATGAAGCATTGCTTAAAGAGGAGAAAAATCAACTCATAAAAAATGCACCTTGTAAATACCATAAAGTATTTGTTCATTTCTTTGAATACTCTGTTTATATTAGTATTTTTAACAACCAGGGGGAATGCAGTATCAACAACTGGCATAACCAGAGCTGGAAGAGGCTAAAATGATGGAGATTCCCTAATATTTTTCCATGCTGCAATATTTGAAGAACACTTGACGTACTCACAGTTCTTGATTTATAAACTGACTGCACAATCTTTTTCTGATACCTCTCCTCCCACACACACACCAATTTCTATTTCTGTATGAAGGAAGATATTTTTTACTGTAAATTGACATTAACTTCTTGATGACTGAACTGCCTGAAGATGATTTGTTGGTTTTGGACATCCAGCTACCATTAATTTATCATAGCCCTTCAGGTATCTTTGGAAGTATTGAAAAATTGTGTTATAGAAACAGGAATTTATACACAGAGGGGTTTTTGTTCATTTAAAACAGTACTTGTAAAAAGTAAAATTAGTTTCTCCAGCAGTGAAAATAATTCATTCACTCTCTGCCTCTGTCAGTTCTGCTCCCTGTCTCCAAAGGCAGGGCTAAAGTGACCTAGCATGGTTTTCAAAGCCCAGATGATTGCCCATGGTGGTTTTCTTTATATATATAGGAGAGCTTAAAAACTAGCTACGTCAGGAACCCCTATCAGATTATCTTCAATAACCCAGTCATAGGATTTCACCAACCTGCCGTATATTATGCGCAAAAACTTCTTTTGTAATTGTATCATAGCTTCCAGAAAACAACCAAGCTACAGAGGCCCGAATTTTCCTGATCATTTTTGCCCGTGGATAATCACCAACGGTGTTGAAAATATATATCTTTCTTGTAACTGAAGTTCATCCAGATGTAACATCAAAACCTTTCTTGCCATTACACCCTTTTTCAAAACATGTAGAAAAATGCTTAAGCTACAAAATTTTGAGGATTCCTCCCACCCTACCTACACTTCACCGTCCTGGTGACCACCATCTTCCACCATTTCAAGTAGAACAACCTTTTAAAAATAAGACCATGTAGTTTCCTAATCCACGTTTTGTCATTCTTCCTTGCAAGTTTATGCAGCAATTTGAAGCTGAGCTAACCTTCCGATGACCTTGAAAAGGTAAGTGAAAACCCTTTGTTAACAATTCTTCTCTCTCCTTATTTGGGTAAACTAGAAGCCATGAGAGCCTTTTATTGACTTTCACTACAGTTTTCACCCTTGGCAGTACAACTGAACCTGCCCTGACCTCTTTTGACCAAGCGCCTTTGTCCAACAAACTGTTCAAAGCATCTTGCAGCCAGATGTGAGCCCCCACACCCTGAGTGTATACGCTTGACTGTACAGATCTCCTGCTACCTCCCCTGACTGCTTGTACCGCCAGCAATCTCCTTCAGCTTGCTGCCAGCTGGCCTGATTCTGAGATAAGACCCACTGGCCGGGTTAAGAAAATGACACCTGATCATGGGGCTGGTCTTGTTCCCATGAGCTGCACCCTGTCTGAAGGCTCAGTTGTGTCTTGAAAAACTTCTCCATGCTGAAGGAAATAAAAGCAGCACCTTCCACAGGCCACAGGAGGAACACACACAATTCCTCTCTCCTGCCCTTCTAGCAGGGCTTGCTCTGCACATGTCTCAAAGGAGTAGAAGACTGCAGTCGCAACCATCCCAGCCATAAAGGGCAGCACTGAGGATGGGAAGAGACTCCTGAAAAAATGGACCTATATAATGCCATCTGTCCATCTGCTTATCACTAAATGAAATGATCTTCTCCTTTCTAAATGGATAGCTGTTGCTCAGCCTGATTGGCAACAGCTCACCAAGATCTCACTCATCGCCCCGTATTTCTCTATCTCAAAGACTGTCCATACAAACTCCTACTGTCTTGTAGCACTGATCTGTCTAGAGCTTGGCTTCTTGGTTAGGCAGCTAATTCTGATTTCATGATGGAGGCAAACCAATCTCATGAATAGAGTCAAACAGAAAGAAACAAAACCAGTCCTTCTGCCTTAACACTTGCATAGAGATTACACTGACTTCTGTAGGCTTTGGATTAGATATTTGGGATTGATACTAGTTCCTGTAGTACCTAAGCTTCTTTGAATCACTATTTACTTCTTGAGTTCATTCTTTATTTTCTCCTAGACTTCTATGAGAAAGCACAGTTGGTTTTCTTTCCTCTTCACCAGTCATTTTGACCACTTTCCAGTCTTTTGAACTCTTATGGACGTATTCAGATCCTGAGCTCTAACAAATTACTGCTTTCAGTCCTATTTTGATCCCATTTTGATCTTATTTTGGCTCATTTTCAACACACTTTGACATCCGCATGTCTGTCAGGAACAAATACTTGTTTATCAGCTTTTTTCCCTGACTCACACACAGTGTTGAAAATCTCAACACTACTCATTGCAAACACAGCACTTCTGACTTATTTACTCCAGGGTTCTCCTTACACTTAGCTGGCATCTCTGTCTCCCTGCTCCACTTGACTATATCCAACATCTGGAAAGCAGATCTATCACTGAAGTCAATCTGACTCACATTATCTGAAAATAGCCTGGTTCCATTATAACAAGACCTTCACTGCCCCATTGCCTTCATGGCTGAAAGACATCTCAGCCAATGGGGGCATGAATTAATGTCCTGAAGGGAAAATGTGCAAACCTTCTAACAAGCTGTTTCTTCTCTATATGAAAGAACCATCAACAGCTGAAGCTTCCTCCCAATTCCTCAATTAGGCATTCAAAATTAATTTCTATTCCGTCCCGAAACTGATACTCATGTAATAATGAACCCACTCTAAAAATACTTGTTTAGTAACAAATCCATTAAAAGAGAAAAGGTTGCTACCAGGTTTGATCTACAAGCCAACCAAACTCCTGGAAGTAAATACTGACCTATTCTCACCTGGCAAAAATAAAAGTGGGTATTTTAAAGTTTAAATATTCTTATACCTATAAGTTTTTCAGCCAGCTCTAAAGGATGTAATATTGCTGATAGTCTTTGAAAAAAACCCAACCAAAATATGAAACCTTCTTTCTCACCCCTTCGACCCCCGTCAACACTGTTCATTTGGATCAGGTGTTTTTGAAGTTTGCACATGGCAGTCTCATTTGCATTTAATGTCCTTCAGATTACTTCCTTTTTGTTGTGCTAAACACCTCTCTCAGTTGAGTCTAATTTGATGAGGTCATGCTGTGACTCCTGACCCTCTGGGTTCTAAATGAAACCATCTGACAAAAAAAAGTAAGTGGAGTGAGTCTTTTGCCTGTTCATGGACATTTGATATTTGCAGATGTGCAGCAAGTTTTACAGACGACTCTTTTGCCAGGCTAGCGCTTGATTGGGGAGGTGAAAATAAGTGAATTCCTAGAGAGAATAAAATATTCCAAAAATAAATAGGTCGTGGTAATCCAGTCTCCACAACTCCACTAGCTAAAACAAAAATAAATCAGAAGAAGTAAATATGACCATTATTTAAGTTAAGGGAATCCTAAACTCCAGAAAAGTTTTCAACCCCCAAAATGACTTAATATCTTGGTACTTTCTTCAAATGTTTGTGAATGGAAACATCTGCATGGCTTGGCACAGAGACCCTGGGATTGTTTGGTGGCTCAGAGGTAGCTCATCATGCACAAGGAAACCCTCCACCTGCTTTGGGCTGATGTGCCCACTCTACCACAGCACTTATTGAAAGGCTGAAGAAATGTATATTTATTTCCAGTTGTCTACAATGTGTGCTATAGAAGAGGTCAGCCTGGATGATCTCACAGTCCTCATCTTGCCTTAAAAGTCTGCATCTGTTACTATGGCTTTGAAACACTCTCAGGCGCTGATCACTTCATTCCAGGATAATTTTATGTAGAGGGAGTCACTGGAACGTTAACACATATGGTCAAATAAAGAGCCAAAATGCTATTCCAGACTTCTGCCCCCAAAATAGATCTATGTTTTACTAGATTATTACGATATAAAACTGGAAAAAGAAGCAAGTTTGGAAATTTCTTCAGAATATTTTTTCAGTGTTCCTCTTCTCATCACCTGTTACTTTGAGAGGCTGGAAGTAGGACCATGCTTAAATAATATTTGGAATTTAGCCAAAATACACTGAAACTGTCAAAAAGACCTCATCGGTGAACATTAGATGAGGCCATATATCTCTTTTCATTTGTCACTCTTCCTGTGCCAACCCTCCCCACTTCCACATAGACACGTAATTTCCCCTATGAACTCTATGGCAAATTGTACAGCTGTCTGTGGTAGGAATGCCCTCCACAGCAAGACTATTTCAGAATTATCTGACTGTAGTAAATCATCTTGAGATATACTGTAATTAAGTAGGAATATGCAAAGCATCAGCCAGATTATCTTTGAAATGCATCAAAGTACATTATATTATAAAAAAATTAGGAGAATCTGTAGGTCATATATTCACTAAATTCCTCTACCTTATATGAAAATGAGTCATTTTCCATCATACCCTGGGGGTGAGGAGGCTGTCAGACGAAGAAATAAAAGACACTGCTAGTTAAGAAGAGCAGACCATGCCAAATCAGTAATTAAAATTTAGATTTTTGTGTGTGTGTGTTTGTAGAGAGCAGGTGCATACACTAAAAGCTATTCCAGAACTGGACTAACTTTTACCTCACTTTTTTTTTTTTTTTTTTAATATGCTATATTACAGACCTGAGTAAGGGCCTTGAAGTCTAAAGGTATTATTGTACCAAAGTCTTAGATGTACACACATAAAAATGGAGCACTCAGCATCGCATTTTAATTTTCAAAGAACGTATTTTCAATTAATCTGACAGCTTCTGAAAGAACAGTTTAAAGAAAAAATCAATTTAAAAATAATTTTTAAAATGGTATGTTCATAATATTCAGGACTGAGATACAGATATATAAATATATGTAGTTAGATCTTAACACAGCCTTGATTCTTGCAGTTTCAAGACCCCATGTCTTTTTAGTTGTCTATTATATTAACTGTATATTAGTAAGAGGTGAGAAGGAATTTATTATCATTGCTTATCATAATAATTCTATGAAACTTTACCTACCTGAACCTGTGTTACGTTTTTCATTTATATATTAATTGCATAGACCAGTAGTCAAAATGGTTCTTTAGAAGTATAGCTGTTGTGAATGGGAAGGAGCAGAGGCAGGAATTACAGGCAAGCAGCCATAGCAGTCCTAGTAATTACTACCTCATCATCGCTTACAGAAATGTGAACTATATTTCTATTTATGCATCTCCAAATCCTCAACATTACATTGACTCCCAATAAAGCAGGAATCACAGGACAAATCACATGAGGAACTGTACCAGAGCCTCATGAGAGATGCTGAAAACCCCAAACTCCACGGAAATACAACAGAATCTGAAGGACTCACCAGCTACAAAATCCATCCCTTGGATGCCCCCAACCTTACGGCCAAAACTGAGGAACTGAGGTTTGAGTAGCAGCTCAGTCCTGGGATCATCTTGGAAAGGGGAGATTCCGATAGTGACAAAATTATATACATACATACGTACAGGGGACAATATTTGAATGTCACTGTTTCAATGTAGAAATGTAGGAATCTAGACTTACATGTGAGAGCATTCTGGAATTGCATACAAAATTCATATTCATTGGGATCGTAGCAAATTTGGACCTAAAGTGGGATTTTCCTTGTGGAAAAGGAGAGGTGGGCCAGACACACATGCCTGCTAGCAAGAGAAAGCCTGCTGATACCTAAACCATTGGGGACTTTTCCCAAAAACCGTTTATCCTTCTATTACTTGAAGATTACTCATGTAATCCTGTTTGTAAAACTGAAAGAAACTGTAATGTGCTTCTTACAAAATCTGAATCTTGAAATGAAGTTATTTGACTTCGTTCACGTGCCTTTGGTGTTTACTTTTCCAAGAAATCCCTGCAAATACACTGACAGGCTCTGAAAGTAGACTTTTTCAGAAAACAGGCTGGAATACTGTTCTTTGTGGTTTTATAATTATTATTCATAGTACAGAAGTCTTCAGAGCTGCCAATCAGGCTATGAGTCCTATCATGGCAGATCAAATTATAATAACAAGAACAGTACCAGAAACCTGATCCCTTGTATAACACTCTCAATTACACACGTGGCTCTTCCCCATGGAGGCAGAAATCAGTTGCTTCTGCAATACTCCCAGTTCTGGGTTGAAAAGGACAGAAGACAACAAAGATTCTAAGTGGGAGAACAACGCACAATATTAATCTTCCTTTAGGTTTTCAAGTTTAAATCTTGAAGTAACGTCAGCTAAAATGGTCTCAACAGGTCTTCCATGAGTATCTCCTTGACTTGAAATTTGCAGGTTTTCACAGAGACAGTTGATAAGAGAAACCCTTGATGGTGGATGATGCCACCATGAAAACAAACACAACAAAAAACCTCAAACCAAACAAACAAAACAAGCTAACAAACAAAACTAAACCAATACAAAACACAACAAACAATAAAAAACCCAAACAAAAAACCAAACAAAACTAAACAACAACAACAAAAAACGCCAAACCAAACACAAAAAGCTCAGGAAGTGGAGAGCCAAGGAATTTAATAAAACCTGCATAAATCAAGGCATGCATTAGGTGGATAAGACCTGGCATCATTTTGACAAAGTCAGGCTCCACTCAGTTAAAAAACTGGTGGAAACTCTTAACACAGAACCCCCCAAAGGTACTCCTTGCTGTACCTGCTGTCCTGGAAGGGGGGCTGCTTGGCAAAGCAAATAAAATTGTGTCCCATGATATGTATTTTCCTCATTAAAAAGTTCAAATAAAGATAAAATTTCAAACAGCAAAGTTGAAGTCCTGAATAGAATAAATTTGGAAGCCATATCCATTTCAAAAATCCACCTCAAAATTCAATATAGTAGGCAGCTAGGAATAATAAAATAAGACCATATGGACTTGGATCAGCCCATTAAACGCGTGCTATGCTGAAGGGCTGAGGCCAGTTATTTGGCTATTATCTGCCTTTAGTGACCTTGAGATGTGATCATTTGATTGCACCAAAGTCAAATTTTCCAGGCTCAGTTCTTCATGTCTGTGAAGCTGCAGTCTTGGAGTATTCCTACAGAGACTCATTTCCTCCAGGATATAAACTCACAAACAGCGTTGGTTCACTGTCCCATGATGGCAGAGGCAAACAAATTCTGGCACCGTCTCCAGTACAAGCGATGCAGAGGGTATGCTGAGGAAGGGTGAAGCTTTATTGGTTCATATTGCAATTCTGGTTTAAGCTGCTCATTTTTATCAGCATGGCTGAACTTTTTATTAACTTCTGACAGCATTTTAGAAGTGATTTCACTTCTCGAGGGATTATTGGAAATATGTTCTTTGTCTGAAGCCCTTTTAGAAAGCCACCCTCCTCTCCAAGAAATTACAGCACTTGGAATCACGTCTTGTTTAGATCACAACTAAAAAATATCAACAGCTCAGGCTGTGTCCCTACAGACCATGCGTCAGGATTACCAGCAATCTGGAAAACAACTCTTGATTGCAAAAAACAAAAACAGCCTAAAGATCCTATTCAGGTGGTGTGAAGTGACCATCTCACCTGGCAGAGCAGAAGACCCTTACTGCTGAGGTACCTCTGCTGCAGGGTGACAGCAAGGACAACTGCCCCACTCTTGGTGCACCTTTCCTCCTCCTGTCCCCAGGGATGTGCCAGAGGATGGGGACAAGCTCTGCCCTCCCTGCGGGTGCTGGTCCTGGGCTGTGATGCTGTGTACAGCTCTGGGGGCCCATGGAGAGGGGTGAAGAAGGCTCCACTGCATCCCTCCCTCCCATGTCTGTGTCAGCCCAGTGGTGTGGCAGGTGGGCAGAGAGGTTGTCCTGTCCCAGGGCTCTCCATGGAGGCCCCACAGCTCCACCTGAGGGCCACAGGGGACCTCATGCTCAGAATTCATCTTCCCTGGGCTGAACCAGCCCTATTTTGTCAACCCTCAGGACATGCTGCAATGCACATTTGTTTTCCCAAACTGAGAAAAACTGGGAGAACTCTGGCAGGAGATCACAAAGACTGGAAATTTCTTTTCATCTGCTAGGTTATGATTTATGTTAATGATTGGGCAAAGGAAGGAGGGGGACTCAAGAGCAGGCTGTCTGTATGGCAAGGAAATCTCTCCAGACAGCGGGAAGGAGCACTCAGCACAAGGCCTGCGCAGGCACCACTGCCTGCCTCGAAAAGAAATAAGCCGTAAGAAAAGGCAGGTGGGTGCATGGAAGATCCTTTGGAGAAGAAATCACTGCTACTCCTTGTAAACTGCAGCCGGAACCATGCTGGAGTCCGCAGAGGGAAATCGAGTCCCTGCAGAGATCCCCTGTGCAAATTATGTTTCTTCCAGTTTTGCTCAGGAGACCGAGGTTTGGCTGCGAGACACAAGCAGAAGTAAAAGTCCAAATGCAGCGACAATGACATATGACAGCAAAGCTCTTCTTTTCCTTTGCCTCAGAGTTAATTTCTTTCTGCAAATGCTACTTATGTCAATATACACCGAGCTCGAATCCTTTAGCGCTGTAAATTTCAAGCTTGAGACACAAACAAGAATCTCACAGCCTTATATACACATACAGAGCTTACCCATGCAACTTCAGCTGCAGCTTCTCTAATCCATCAACAGCCAGAAGGATGTGGAGGGAGAAGGGAGGTGAGGGAGAAGAAGGGCAGGAGAAAGACTCAAATGTTGAAACAAAGTTAGATTTCCCAGGCCTCAACAGCACCATTCCCAGTATAGCAGCTGATGCTTACCATTTCAGCTATGCGTGCTGTCACGGATTCAGCAATGAGGAGGAAGGGATCTTCACCCTCACTAGTATTGGTTGGGTATCTTTAAGAGCTCACCAGTCTGCCCACATAGGGTGAGTCTCAGTCTGTGCTCAAGCCCTGATTTAGTGGCTCTGTTCTGCACAGAGGTGCAAATACACACATGGGCTGAGCTTTGTCTGGCCTCTGCTTCCACTGGAAATATTGTACCGTGGCACACACCTAGGTTTTGCTGGTGTGACTGGGAGGGGTAAAGGAGGAAGAAAGCGAAGACAACAGCCAGTATCAGAAGTTAGGGTCTTTCTCAGCACTCTGTAGAAACTTGGGGTGAGATCCCATGGGCAATGTCACACCAATCCCAGTCGTGAGAGTCTTTTATGGAGGAACCTCCTTTGAACTCCTGGAACCAAACAAGGGAAAATGCTGCTCGCCAGGCATTTTGGTGCACTGCATGCAAGTTAGATCTGGGCCACTCAACTTCAGCTTGTCTGCTCATAAAGCTCTCAATACCTCTCCTCTTTGGTATTTTACCGTGCACACCGAGCCTCTATGTCACATGTGCAGAGGACTTGTCTTTGCTTGGGCTGACGGTGCTATTCAGTCCGGGTTCTCTGTTCATGATGCTCAAACCTTGTGTGAACACCTGCTTCACTGGGATCTATCAAACACAGAGAGAAGACCAAAGACATTATCACAACTCCTACAGCTCCATTTCCCCGTAAGATGCCTGAGGGGCATCTCAGTTCCTACATGGCTGTGCACATTGTGTTCCTGCCTGGCCCCCTGCACCAGCTCCAGCTTTCTATCAGGGTGGGATGTCACTGAGGGGCACCTGGACGACATACAAACAAAGCAAATCATATAGAAGCTCTGCAGGGACTGAATAGTTGCTCAAAATTGACCTATTAGTGGACGATGTTACCCACCACAGCATTATCTCAGCAAAAGATATTATAGCAGAGGTGACCTTCCACTTAGAAAACCCTAAGGCTTTATTTTAGTATGAAGGTCCCTTTCTGAAGCTGCTGTGAAAACACAAGAAATAAGACTTACATTCAAGAATCTTAAGGACTTTCTGCACATTAATTAACCCTGCAGAACCCAAAGTGAGACAGAGAAGTGTAGTTAAACCAATTATGTCGCAGATGAAGGGGAGAAAGTGGGAGTTAAGTGCCTTGCAGATGGAGGGACTGGAACCCAGGCTTTCTGGCTTGCAGTCTCAGTTCAGCTTCCCAGGAGTACTGGAAGTGAAACTTTCCCTATAGAGCTGTCGCTCTATGAAATCAGCTTGGCAGTGTGTGACAGACATAATCCTTTTCCCATATGTTTTATTTTCTATAAATAGAAAGACATCTCATTAGCATTCTGTAACTTCATGAGATAAGGAGAATGAACACACACACAAACAAATATCTGAACTATTTCCAGAGAATTGCCTGAAATTCCAGGCAGCCCAGGAGGACAGCACTGGACACAGCCTTCTTCTTTCCAGTTTGACATCACCTGCAGTGCCAGTGACTGGGAAAATATTTCTCCAAATGGCAAGGGGTTGTTGAGCCCCTCACAATCACACTGCACATCTGTGAGTGAAATGGGCCACGTACCACAAAGCAGTACTTTGGTTGGGTCGTATCACTGAAACTGTGCAATCCAAATCCTAATCTTTGGCAAACCAAAGCCATAAAACAGACAGATGAAATATTTTCCATGTTTGGACTGGTCAAGTCCCACATCATAAAAGCTGTAAGCCCTCCAGTATTCCCATGAAACCATGATGGGTTTTTTACCATTGTTACGGTAGCATTACAGGAGATTTGTATGACTGATGTTTCTGAAAATACAATACTATTGGGACTGTTCTGAACAGTTTATTATGGTATAGTCTAGCAAAAAAGAAAATTATATGATCTGCTTTTGACATTAAAAATGTAATATGCAAACTCTCAATTATTTTTGTCCCAATTAAAATACTCTTTCATATGATTAGACTAGGAGAAAAAAAAGTGAGTCGATCTTGTATTTGATAATTGGCCGAAGGTTTCTTAAACACAATAAAACATGCAAGAACTGCCACACTACATTAGATCTGGAATCATATTCTCCAGTACTTTGCTCAACAGTAGCTAGTAATAAACAAACACTGTAAAGGAACATGAGCAGAAATCCACAAAATAAATAGGAAGCACTAGAAAAGAACAGTTTAGTTTAATCTAGAAGCTTGAATTTTGAGAAATAGATTTCTTTTTCATTTCAGAATGAAAAGAAAACTTATGAAATAATTCAAGAATAAACAAAATGAGAAAATTTTCTTCGGAAAACGGGCACCTTAGGTGGGAGGCACTTACTAATTAGGCTAACTAATTAGACACCAATGAATTAGGCACTGCACCACTATGGATGGAGAACAATCAGTATCTTCCCTTCTTCAGCTCAGAAATCTTCCCTAGAATGATTGCAGAAATACCTCAGATATGACAAAATTACATTTCCCCTCCCAACTTTTTAACCGATTTTGAATTATTAGGGATCACTTAAAGTCTGGTTCCTTCCTCATTTGATTAATGTCTCGATTCGTTGCCTTTAAGTATCATTGAACACCTCTTTTTTTAATATTATATGAGTTGGTAAGAAGATGACTGAATCTGCCTTCTCTATGGCAAACACTGATTGTAGCACACCTGCCTTTTACATCTTCTCTCTCTAAAAGAAACTATCTGCATCACACAGACAGCTCACCACAACTCTGCCTGCTCTGGTTTCCAGTCCCTAACCCAGTCCCACACATGTGCCAGCACCTGCCCTCCAGTCTGCCCCAGGGATGTGTTAGTCCGTCTACCAGCACGGACCATGTGTTGGAAAGCCACTCCAGGGAGCACATGCACAGTGACACGGTTCTTTCCCATAGGAATTTCTAGACATTTAAAGGATTCTCAAGAGCATGAGATTCCACGAAAAAGCTTATTTCCATTCTAATGCATCAATGGCTCATTTCATCAGTGATTAAAAATAACAGGCTGGGGACAGGGGATAAATATACCCCAGCTCTTCTTTTAAATAAGAATCCTACAAAAATCACACGGAAAGAAAAAATTTCTAGCACGCTGTCATACCAAAATTATATCAATGCCTAACTCCAGAAGGATAATTACAGTATAACACAACTTGAAATGTTTTTCATGTGTCTGTCAGGATCTTTTTCCCATAGCAATTTTTTTTTTGCCACAGGCCAACAAACGGCTTTAAAAACAAGCATTTTTTTCTTCAAAGAGGATATCTATGATTAGCGTATGATCCCAGGAACAACTGTAGAAGCTCTAGATAAGATTTATCTTTGTCACTTGTCACGAGCGTACAGCACTGGGTTTTGAAGCCACCCCAGTCCTCACGTGGACCCCCAGCACTCACTGCCTGTGCCAAACCCAGCCCTGGTGCAGCTTTTCAGATAGGCACTGATGGGGTGCCCAGGGTGGGCTTTTGGGCTGCAGCATCTCCAGTCACAGGCTCATCCCTTGCTGGGACATCAGGTTCCAGAAACTCAGGTCTTAGGAATCTACTTCACACTGCACAGTGTGGCACTCCTACTTACAGATGTTTTACTTTCCTCTGTCTAAAGCTGTGGTTAATTTCAACAGTGAAGCACAGCGTCTTAGAAGATAGAAAAAAGTAGGGAAGTATGTAGGAGGGTAGGAAAATATGAACCAAAGTGCACACAAACATCTTAAAATATCACAATATTCTCCATAGGAGCCAACACACAAACTGCACTTAAAACACCAAGAGAGTACTTTCCACAAAATGGTAAAATAATTAGGTATAGAGAGCGTCTCTTGGAAACAGCTAAGTCTTGAAATTAAGCCACTGAATATCTCTGTAGAGATGCTCGATTATGATTTTTATTAATTGCTTCCACAACGGAAGACTCCACAATCAACAAAGCTCTCAAAAATTTAGCTAAAATGAGTTTTTTTGAGGGACAATCTTTACTTTGGCTAGTAAATAAATCTAAATCAGAGTTAAGAATTTTTTAAGAATTATTTTAAAAAACAAAGAAATCATGAAACTTTCATAGTTTATTCTTAACCAACTACACAGCTAGTGGAACATCCTCAATCGTTTGAATTTTTTCTTGCAACATTTTTGGAAAAAATCAGTTTTTCATCCTTCACTTAATGTTGTCCTTCCCTCTCTTTTGTTTTATCAAGCTCAACCCTTCAGCAGCCTTTGAGAGTAGAATGTAACTGAGAGGGGGTTGTCTGTATGAAATTATGAACTTCAGTTCATATTATATGTTTGACTCATGTCTCAGCTTGCCCAAGATAAGCCTATTAAATAGCATTCCAGACAGCAGCTCTGCCCAAGGGAGAGAGACACTAGTCAGTCCCTTGGAGGACTCCCAGGAGACCATCCAGTCTGTAACCCTGTGCCACCTTGAACTGCTGAGCTGCCTCTGAAGGAAAACTGTCCCCAAGTATGAGGTATCCAAGATGCTGAGCAGGTGACCAAGATTAGAGGTTGGTATTGGAGCATGTGACAAAGAAATAGGATGAGTTATGATCAAGGGACTTTCCTCCATATGCTCTTTCCAGAGTGTGGGTGGAGTATACACAGACTAATTTTTGGATACTCAGATTAGGGTAGGGTCTGCTCAGATTAGGAGAAAGTGTCTACCAGGACATTTCCATGACCTCCAATACAAGCAATACCATCTCTAATACTTGAACAACTTCAAGGAATCTCCTAGTTAAGTCATGTGCTAAACTTTGTTTAAAAAAAATCACACACTAAATTAATTGTTTTCCTGAAACATCTCAGGATAAAGCAGAAGGCCAGAGCGCACACAGCCCCTGCAGAGCCTTGGGAAAGAACACGTAAATGACTGGTGGGAGTTTGGGTGATCTTAGAGGTCACAGCTTGGGAGGACCCAAGTGAGCCTCTCAGACCTGAGCCTAGAAATGGCAACTAAATTGTAGCCAGACACAGAGGAGTCGGTGGGAGCACCTGTGGGATCAAACTGAGTGTTTAACTGGTGATTAAACACTCTCAGGACAAGAGCAGCCCAGGGGTGAATGCCTGGCACGGCCAGGCCCCATGCAAAGACACGCCACGGCAGCCCCTGCCCTGAAGAACAGGCAGTGGAAGAGGCATCTCCTCTGCAGCACGCAGGGCTCAGGCAAAACGCAGGACTTCAAAGGCAGATTTGACTTTGATAGAGAGTGAGCAGGGGCTGTTGAAGAGGGACCTGTGCTACAGCACAACCAAGCATGTGCTTCACATTTCAGAAATTATATGCAGAAAAAGACTTCAGAGACGAAAAAAGAAAGGAAGGGAGGGGAAAAAAAAAAAAAAAAGCAGCTTAAAAGTCCTGGGCATCAAGACTCTTCTTAAGGTAGTGTTCCTGACTCCCATACACGCCATGACGTTGCAGTCGGAAAACTACAGCATTTGCATTTAAATAAAAAAAATATTCTTTTTATCCCATTTGGACTTATTTAGCAACACATCTCCTGAGATATGAAAGAATGCAAATAAAACATCCAGTATGATCCCTACCAAATACAAATTACATTAATTTGTCCTTTGGAGAATGACCTTTAACCATTACAAAATATACTCTACTGTCTTTCTTGCTTGCCCCCCTCCCCCTTCACTCTTTTCTTGGACTTTTGAAGCAGATTTTTGTTGAATAGATCATACAGGATTATACAGTTATAGTTTGCTTTCATATATTTCAAAAAGAAAATCATAAATATGACCTCATGTATCAATAAATCAATTATGGAATGCTGTTTTACACATATGCTCAAAACATGACCTCTTCCAAGTTCTCTTAGAGCAGAAAGTTGGAGCGTAGATTTAAGGAACTTTAGTTTTAAAGGTATTGGAAATAATATTATCTGGTAAATATTAAGTGAAGAAGTTTCTGTGTTAAGTTTATCTTGCCTTCAGTGGTTTATTAAGGTTTGCTCAACAACACCTCTTTAGTTACACATGAATAAGCCTTAACCTTTTCTTCAATAACAAAAAATGGCATTTAGTAGCTATAATTTACTTAACCACTTCTGAGTTATGAAGGGGTAAAGCAGAAGCAGGCTGAGTTTCATATATGCTCTTTTGCACTCTCAGAGGCAATTCAGTGCTAAAGCATTTTCATTTTATAAACCAAAACAATGCTGGTGACTCACTTGTAATGGGGACTTAGATAATCGCTTTTTTGGGAGTTTGACAAGAAAAAAATGTGCAGCAGCCAATACACACAACTTTAAAAACTATGAAACAGAAGATGTACAGAACACTTTTCATTCTATCTACTAAATTTCATCCTGAGCTTAATGTAAAAATGCTAGTTTTATTGTTACATGCCTGAAGGAGATGAGATAATGTCAAGAAACTATTGCTATAAAATAAACCCACCAACAAAATATCGTTCATTGTGTTCTGTAGTCAAATGTCTTCCACTGCCATGATATGGAGTAAACCAGCATTTTTCCTTCTCTGAGGCTATGCTCCTCTCCTCTGTTTTGGGAAAGTGATGCACAGACACTGAAAGCCAGGCATGGGAAATGGACACAGACTGCTGCTGGGCTTGGGCAGAGTGGAGGTTCTGAAGTCCACTTTGTTGAAATTGAACTCATTTGAGAACAAATGAGTTCAGAAACCAAGTTGCTCTTCCTAATATCTATAGATATCTTCCTGCTCCGTCTCAAAATTCCCAAGTGCGTACAGCTGGGTACACACTCATGCCAGGACCTGCATCAGTTATACAACCTATAGGTTGTGAGATTGCACCTTTTCCACCTGGTGCCTGCACTCACCAAGCTGAAGACAGTTTCTACTAGGGAACAACGTGATGGAAGGATTGCACCATACCTTCTACCACACATAATAACGTGGCAGATAAGTACCTCAAACTGCAGAGGAACATGTAGCTAGGCAGAGCCATGCCTGTGCTGAGCAGAGGGTGAGATATCCCCTTCCCCTCACCCATGAGAGCTGTGGGGTGGACAGGACAGAATTTTAACAAAACAGCCAACTAAACTTAAGCCCTGGGTCTTCTCCACCTTTCCTGATTTAAATTCAATCAACAACTGTATTGCAGCGTTTGTACTCAGCAAACAAGAATTATTCCTTTCGATAGGAGCTATGCTAGTTTTCATCAGGCAAAAGTCTTGCTTCTGTATCACATCACACCTAATATCAACACACCATCCAACCATGTTCAGTGACAAAACACCTTCTTTGACTTAAATTGCTCAGTACCTGGCAGGAGATATGTCTACACACTTAAAAACCCTTCTGCCTTCAAAGCTGGGTCCCAAGGAAATGAAAATGAGCACAAGTGTATTGCTATCAGGACACTTGTGAGAAGTAGAGAGCCTGTTACTGTATATTTTAGAAAAAATAGCACTATTAGAGGACACAAATGTGATATTCGATTTGGATGTTTTCCCATGCAGATGAAAGGAATCACTCCTCATGCAATTCTGAAAGAAACTGATTAGATTTATGCAGGCAAGTATCAGCTTGTGATTAGCATTTAGGTGAGGATGCAGTTATGTGCTACAGGAAATACTGGTGTGTGCATTTTCTGTTTACTTTCATTATCTAATGTGCTCTGCATTAGGCTGGGAAAGACAGAAGTGGTTATCTGGGAGATTTTTGAGCACTTGTGAATTTATTATTCTTTTCTGAGAGAGAAATCGGACATACTACTTCTTCATAACACAGTCTTGCTGGATGGACTGGTATAAAATGCCTTCTAAGCAGTTTCAAGCAGAGAATCAGTCTATTGTTGTTCTGCTTGGAATAGGTACGACAAGGTTTGAAGGATCAGTCTTCCCAGAGAAAATTCCATGTCACAAAAAATACTTGTTTTCAGAAGGAATGTCGGCTTTGTTAAAATGTTCAAGCACAGAAATGCATGGGGGTTTGTATGTATGCATATAAATACACACATATGTATAAGCAAACACACATTATATGGGGGTTTTTTTAGTTGAATTGGGATAAAACAAATCTGAGGTTTAACATTTTTCATTTATCAGAAAAATCTGTTACCAAAAAGCTTCATTTCTGGCAACATTTGTGTTGAATCCTACATTTACCTTCAGGTAACCTCTCTGTGTGATTCATGTCTTCATTACATCTAATGGGGAGATAGACTAGTTAGTCACAACCTCAGGAAAAAAAAAAAAAAAAAAAGAAAAAAAAAGCAGCCAAGATTGTTGTATAAAAGATCAGAAATCCTTTCATGCACTGTCTAGGCTTGGAATATAGAAGGAAATCTCTGCCAAGAAGCAAAGGATGTTGAAACAGAATCATGCAATGTGTTAATGCCGCAGGGCATTGGAAGTAAGATGCCAGGGACTTCAATCAGAAATTGAATGATCTTTGTGATATAGCAGAGAGGATGGAATAACATCAGAGAACTGTGCACACAATGGAAAGAAACAGCATAATCATTTGTCATCACTCCAAGCAAACGAGTGCTGGCAATGACGTTTTCTGCACCAACCTATTCATGTCATAGTTTGAGGTTCAAATACCTTTCAGCAGCAGATCCCACCAGCAACATCCTCTGATGGCATGGAAATGTGCAGCAATATCCACCTCATCTGACACTTCAAAGGACTTGTGCTCTGGTCCTCAGACAGTTAAGTGTGGATATGCTAAGGTCGCTATAAAATCAGATTAACTTAAAGAGCTTGTATAATTCACAGCCTATTAAGTTAACCCAATTTCAAAACTGGTTCCACTTTGCATGAGAATGGACATCTGTGGCCTTTAAAATCCCCTACTATTTTTTCATTCTTTATGAAGTATTCTTCCTTCCTTTATACTGCTGCTGATCTCTAGCTGTGTCTTATAAAGTCTCTACTGAGGCTGGTCACATACTAAAACTGGTCCTGGCCCATTATATGTGAAACAGAAAATTACCCCGAAAACTTATAGAAAGAAAGCTGTCAAAATGTCCTCCACATGGACAGAACTTGAACCAGAAACACTCAATGTGATGCAGGCAAACCATTTGGTCACCAGTGTTAGTCAGCTTTCTGCATACTTTGGCAATAAAGTCAACTGGTTACTAGTATTGAGCAGTCAGTAGCTCTTGGTAGTATCTAAAGGTATCATATGGTGTCCTGCTCTTCTCTAGAGGGCCCTACACAAATATTTGAACAAAAATAACTTCAGGCTCCTGCTTCTGAAAATCTTATGTTTAATTTAATATTCAGACTTCATTTGCCTAAAAATACAGAGAGAGAAAAAAAATAAATCTAATGCTACATACTAAAAACCTTACCTATAAATATGTGGAGTTTTAAGATACAGGGATTTACTTGAGGATGTACATTAAGCAGAGAGCAGTACTTTCAGGCTGACGAGCAGTCAACACTTCCACTTGGATGGTGAAACCGAACTCTAATTATAAGATATCGTCTAGCTGATATAGCTTCATATTTTGACTTTAAATACAATATAATACAGTCTAATTTATAAGATGCCTTATCAAGCAAACTTCCATAGGCACAGTAATTTAAAAGGGATTATACATAAGCCCCTCTAAAAGCAAATATCAAAAAGAAAAGATTCTTAGTCTTGTAATATTTCAAGAACATTTATTGAAGTAGCTTCTGTGCTTTTGGGGTGGTTTGGAAGTCCAGAGAGAAGAAGGTACATGCCAAAATTGTTAAGAGTTGGATGCCTTCACTCTAGTACTTAAATCTCTATTCAAGAAAAGGGCACGAATTCACCTTTTCAAAGGGCTGTATCTTAGATCTATGTAAAGCGATGTCATTCCACCAACTCAGAGCAGCTGAAGACAAAACTGCTGGTTTTAGGAATGTTGTGGGAACACTTGGTTTGATTCTTCACATTCACACATATCCCTGAAATAGAGAGGATTCTTCCCACCCTACATTTTTTTCATCTCAGTTTCCAGATGTCATGATCTTGTAATTTCTTTCTCATGGATTTTCAGAATACAAAGTGTCCCTGATTTCCATCGCTACACGGCATGTGTTCCGGCATGTGAAGAGAAGCTGCATTTAGCTGTCCGTGAGCAGGACAGCAAAAGGTCTACAGGCAGTTCTGATAAGAATGAACGGCATGAAGATTTTTCATGTAATATACGTGTAAGAATACAGCACTTCAGTGCCCTGCTATCAAACTCCGACACATAGACATCTTTTTCCCATTCTTCTAATAAACAGGGTTCATGGAAAAACTCCAGCTGATTGCTGTGCTCTGAACAAAGTAAGTGCAATGGAAAGCTGGCAAGCAAGTTGTCATTCGGGATTCCAGGATTCATCCTACACAGATGAAGATATTTAACATTTCCTTTTACTTTATCAGCAATTGGAGCATCAGTAAATGGTTACTAGACTGCCTTAGGAAGCCAAAGCTTCCATTTTTTATTATTTTTTTTGGGAAGTTAGCCATTGGTAAAGATGTTACCTTATGAACACTGCCTGCTGCTCATACAAGTGGAGACATCTCTGGTCAAAGTGAGATTCCTGGGTGCTTTAATATTTGTTCTCAGGTACCAACAAGATGCTTCTACCAAAGATTTCTTACTGGAGGTGTTGCATGTACAGATAGCCCACAGATAACCCTGGCTTCCAAACAAAGGTGGAAAAGTAGTTTTCTCATAGAGTTGTGCATACATAATACGATTACCTAGTCTAAACACTCAGGCACTAATAGAAAGTGGGGCAAATAGAGATCATTCTGTTACCATGTGGATGTCTGCCCATGCTCCCTCCAAGAAGGAAGGTGAACAGCTAACACAAGACTGAAAAAGCATACCCAGTGTTTTCTTCAGTGCATTCATCACTGAAAATGCATCTTGGGATCAGTTTCTCCACACCAAACTTCAATTCTTGGAAAGGCATCAAAAGAAATCTTCATGTAATATCACAAGTTAAAAGGGTAGACACATCCGCACAAACTCAACTACCAGATGTTACCTTTGGGTAGTATTCAGACTTTAACCACGGTTTTTAAAGGTCTTTCTCCAGACTTATCTCAAGCCTACCATGACCTGCTCGATGCTTTTCACCTAGGAACAATCAAGCAATTTCTATTAAGCAATTTAAATTACTTTTTCTGTGCACTGAGCCATTGTAACTGATAGTATAGAAATGTACCAACATGTCATGATATCAACTTCATTGAGCTCATGGAATCCATCGATTATTTTGAATTGATTTCTTATAAAATGAATGGAATGTTTGCTATCATGATAAAATAAGTCAACAGCACTTGATAGCATTAATCAAATAAAAATAATGCGGAAATTCAGACTTTCAAAAAAGAAAACGGTGAATCATCTGTGAACTTGGCACTGCATCAAGCATACGCTATTCATCTTCACTCTAAAGGCCCTCACGACCTATCCGCACTCCACCTATCATTTTTTCTATGCTATCAACATGTCAGCTCCCTCCGCTGATCAGCCAGTGATGCCTGCCATCATCACCCATTTGTTATGTTCACTGATGAGCACTTTTGCCCTTTCTCCCATGCCAGCCTTCATGCCTGGAAGAAGCTCCCATAAATATTAGCAAACCCACCTCATTGTTCTCTCTCAAATGCCTCTAGAAACATTTCCTTTCCTGGAATAGCCACAGGAAAACATTTGATAGTAAATATAATGACTATTTTTTACTCTGGCTATTCTTACTTAATTATTTCCTTGTGCTTGTTGCCTGTCTGTCCAAACTACCGCTATTGTGGTTCTGTATCTACTACTACCATTTCTTGTCTTAGACTGGAAGTGACTAAGGGCAGGAATTGAGTCTTTGGTCTGCATCTGTACAGTGCTGAGTATAATGGCTTTTTATCTATAACTGAGGCTTCTGAACACTACTGCACTATTACTGATTCTCAACAGAGCTGTACACTTTTTCTTGGTTTATATAAAAGCGAGTGGCAACATCTAACCATATGGATGCAGTCCTCTCGCTATTTAAAAATGAGCCACCCTAAAATTTTTTTTCCTATAAATAGTGTATTTACTAGGGAATACTCTACCAATCGCTCTGTAGTTAGTTACAATCTTTTCATTTTTGAGGGGAAAAAATTAACATGAAGAGAAGATCATACAGACTCCCAGCAATCCTACCATCCATGTAAGTTCATTTTCCTTGTGACCTGAGGCTGCAGGTTGAGACCACCTATGTCTGGATGTGTGGTGGGTGAGCTAGACTCTTTCACTGGAGGGAGAAATTATTGCCACATCATTCTGGGAAAAGTGCTTAAATCTAGTCCTTTTGTTTACATTGCTTTACTTTCATTGCATATGCCCATCATGGAAGGAAACCAATTTGTTACTAGCTCAGGAAAAAGTTTTCCCTGACCAGCATTGGTAATACTTGGTTTTCATTTAAATGCTCTTGGCTCTATCTAAACCATATTTTCAGGATTTTTTTTTTTTTTCCCTCTCACAGCCCTATTCTCAAGTAATAACTTATGAAAAGCAGCAGAATTTAATATAAACCATTACTGGTAAGACAGGTAATAATAATAACAGTAAAAAGTGATTTCCCCACCACCACCACAGTTATTTGTCATTCTCAAATGCCTGGGGGAGAAAAGGTGAACTTTCTGCATGTCTGAATGTCATGAAATTCAGGCAGTTTCAGACCAAGAAAGAATGAATTCCAAAGCTGTGAATCTGTTCTTTCCATTATGGTTCTGAAAGAAATACAAGACCTTCCACAACATGTAGGGGAAAAAAAATGGCTGATAGCTGTAGAGTTTGCTGTGGTTAAATCCCAGACACTTGATGTTTGTGTTGCACAGGTTATGGTATAGTGTGTGGTACAGTGGTGTCAGGTAAATATTTATTGTTCTGCATAGTAAGAAAGGCTCTAGAAGTAATCAGTAGCAACTAGTAGAAAATAAAACCAAAGTCAAATGTAATTTCTTTCGTTGATTTTTTTAAAAAAATCATCCTTCATTTTGAAGTTACTTTTCATCACTTCTCTTATGAGCTTGTAGCTGAGACAGTTGTAAAATGCATGTACATACATGATGGACGAGAATGAATAGTGGTGCCTCTCTTATCAAATTCAATGGCAAACACCCCACTGACTAAACAGGCATGTGAGGGTGGCCCCAGAATAAATGAAACAGCACCCGTGCTGTGTCAAAGGAAGGGCAGCCATGGGTTGACTGTGAGCTTATGTTTCCAATAAGACCTTAAAGTGACACAGGCACTCGGCTGCTCCACAAAATCAGTTTCTGTAACAAAACAAACAAACAACTAAGTAGGAAACCTTTTAAAGAGGGGCAAACGAGAATCACAGTGTTCATTTCTGTGTTTCTTATTGCTGGAGGAAAGAAGCACAGGTTTGCTTTGTGGGGTGCACAAGCTTCCCAGATGGAAACGTTAAGTGGGGATGAAAAGTCCACCAGTCCAAGCCCACAGCTATTCCTGCTATGTCAGCAGCCAAATCCAGATGTGCATGGACAAAATAATTTGTCTTCATTGACTAGAGATAAGAGACCCACATGGAGTAGCCACCCAGTCTAAGAAATGAAATAGCAGTTTTCAAGACATTGAACAATTTTAACACACTGCATAGCAGTTACAAGGGATTCCTCTGGCAGGGCTTAGTTTTCATTCTCCCATTACACAGATTCATATATTTAAAGTATAGATAAACAATTTTGTCGGGCCGAGGCCCTGGCTACCACAGCAAACCTGAGCCCCACTGTTTTACACAGCACTTGTTCTTTACACTGCGTAAAAGCCTTCTGCACATGGTGTGCCAGGGAACAGATGCAAATAGAGGTCAAGATACTGTATTAGACTCCTCTCACCAGACAAGCTTTTGGCTTCCTAATGAGTGATTTTTTTAATTAAAAGTGAGGTGGTTCATGCAGATTGTCATCTCATCAGTGGAAGTCAGCGACGCTAAGCTTGGAGTAATGGTTTGTCATGTAAAGTTTAACAAAGTCTTTTTCTTGCTTATAAAAGCACAAGCAAATATCAGCATCACATCCTGATGTAGAGCATGCTAAATAGCTTATATATCACAGTGAAATGTAACAGCCTCACATGAAATGTCCCACTGCAGCCCCAGCCAATTCTTCCCACAGCCTGCTGTTCCCTTGCCTGCGGATAGCTGGGAGCTCCCTCCAAGCAGGTGCAGCCCCACAGACAGCGCAGCCCCGCACGCAGCGGTGCCTTTGAGCTGCAGGCTTTCAGCCCCTTGCTCTTTAGCCTTCAAGCTTTACTTCTGCATAGAACAAAATACATAAACCAAATTCACCTCATCAACCACGTCCTCTTTCCTCTGTCTGCCAAGGGCTTTGCAGACCCTCCAGTTTAACACTTGACAAACTACATTCTCTCCTACTCAAGCTTTCAGTACCACTGTCTCTGTAGTTGTACCCAGTCACTAGCATCCTGGTAATTTTTTTTATTTTTTTTTTAAACACCTGACAACCAGGTGAAGGGCTTTAGAGACCAGATGACCCACCCCGCTTCAGCTACGATGCTTCAAGTAGCTGCATCTCAGAGCAGGGTCTCATGCCTTTTTAAATGCCAGCCTTCATCTGACAAGGTATCTGCAAAAAATCTTCCCTTGTTTGGCTGCATGTCACATTTTTGCTGAAGATGGGGAAGGAAGCAGTGCCAGAGCCATCATATTCTGAATTCCTGAAGAGCTCAAGGGATGCAAGTGCTTGGTGCTGTCTCTACAGCAGAATGACAGTTACAAGAGGAAGGATGGGTGAGAGAACAGGAACACCTGGATTCACTTCTTCCCTCTGCCCCAGATTTCAGCATATTACTTCGTCTCTCTGTGCCTTTCCTCCCCAGCTGTAAATTCATCATTTGAAAACCTTTTCGTCCTACCTCATCTGGAGATAACAGTGCTTTCCCACTTCATTGCAATACAAAATGTATAGAAGATGATGAGGTTCTCAGATGATGCTTGAGAATGGGGATATGGGAAAAAAACCAAAACACCTTAGGCAGCCTAGTTATATGTCTATTACAAAATTTGTTTTTCATGTAATCAGGCATGGAACGACTCGAGTCCCTAACAAACCTCTAGAGTACAGCCCAAAGTCATGGCACTAGCTGACGCTTCATTCCCTCTCCTGAGTAACCCCTGAACTTTTCAGCCATGTTCTAAATCCATTGTATCTGGTTTCAGTAAGATTAGATGCACTTTTTGATGGCATTCTATGAGATTTTGGTAGGTTATGTTATCAATCAAACTTTAGGGACATTGAGTCAATGTCTCGGCAGCACATGTTAAATCAGCTGGGGGATTATTTTTTCTGCTTTTGCCAATTTCATAGGAAACGCCACCTTTTTATTACTCTTACTGAACACAGAAATCAGTGAAAACATTATCCTTCTTTCAAGTTTTGCCAATAATTTATAAAGCCTGTTTTCTAATGGGCTTTCATGATTTTTTCTCGTAAGAAATTACGTAGAGCTAAATGGAGGAGTGTAGAGTTTTGAGAGCAATATGACAGCCATGGCCATTTACTCACCTACAAGAAGTCCTACTGAAGAGCAGGGGACTGCTTTTATCTGGAAATACAAGCCACCATTCTATGGCATAGCTCACAGTCATTTCCAAAGAACATCAACTCTTACGAACAGGGATCTCCTTTCCCTTAGAGATGGCTGAAATCAACACCTCAAAGCATGAGACTCTCACCAATCCCACACCATGTTTTTGCAGAAGGTGTCCAACATGCTTTGCTACACTGGGCCACTAAATCCTGCTCTGCTGAAATTAATGAATTAATGGAAGAAATTTCCTGTCACCCACTTCCTAAGAGTAGCATAGTTGTCATTGCTGTGTTGAAATGATATTGCAAAATACGTGGTGTGCTTCAAAAAGATTTTCTTTTCTTTTCTTTTTTTTTTTTTGTAATTGCCAGCAATTAAACATGTTTATCAGATTTTAGCCTCTCTCCATCATTCAGAGAGGTAATTAAAGGTTTAGTCATTGCATACTGGGGTGTTTTTCTGTTTCATTAACTGCAGTGAGCCTCTGAGAATCAGGCTGATTCTGCTCTTACTGTGTTGCAATACCACGTAACTTCCCATAAACTGGCAGGGCATCACTTACTGTGCCTTCTCTTCTAAAAACCCACCTCTTTCAAAACCTATTTCACCATGTGCAGAAAGCACTGGCACTTCTGAATCACTGCATGCCTGCCAGAGTATGGCATTGCACGGTGCAGAGCTATGATGTCCCTCTGCTGCCATGTGCCACCCATTCTGCAGCCCTGTCCCCCATGCAAAGGCAGATGCCCCTGAGCTACAGCACAGCTTTTCCAAGCCAGTTACTGGTGTTTTACCCAGTGACCTGAGCTGGACATACAGGGGGGGAAAAATGCAAAAAAAGGGTAATCAGAATTAGGTGTTCCAACCTCTCTGACAATTAAGTCATTTATCCAAGTGCCCTTTAAAAAACATACCTAAGATTTTATTCCTTCAGACTGTGAAAGGAAGAAGCTGCTGTTCTTTTAAACACAAGATCACCTTTTGTTCTGGGTTTGATTTAATCCGAAAATCTTCCAGCTCACAAGGCTACCAGGTGAATCTCTGTCCTACTCCTTCAAACAAACATCTACTTCACAAAATCTAACTATTCACAGGCAAATAAATAACACTACCAGTTGGGAGGCTAGCATCTCTGTTAGGGCTCTGTGCCATGGGAAGGCTGCCTCTTGTCGTCTCTGGTTTCTGCTTACCCAAGGTTGTCAAACCAAAATTACAGTAACTAGAAAAACCCAAAGCCCTTTAGATTTCACTATTTACTTTTGATTCTGCACTGCAAAGTCTGACTTCAAAGGATAGGAATGTCATTCGGGTATCACAATTGCAATTTCTGAAGCTATTTACCCGGAAAAGTTTGTATTACAGTCCAAGTGGTGATATATGAAAATAAAATATTTACTCAGTTGTGGGAGTCGCTCCTCAGCTTAAGGAGGAGGTTTGCCTTAAAAGAGACTGAGAGCTTTTTACTGACCTAGAAGGGTGCCATTATAGTTAGGGGAAATAACATGAATCCATGGCTTATATGAAATTATTCTGCACTGCAGAGGAGAGTTCCTTCAACCCACTGACTCTCCACAAACACAATGCTGTCATGATGTAAGTGAACAGAAAAATCATAAAATAATTGTATGGGACTGTTGGGAATCATTATAAATAATTTCATTTTCCCATTGTTTGGAATAACTGTATTAAATTGACAGCTGAGGAATCTGAGTCAAGAGATAGAAACAAATGAATACTAGTATCAGTGATAAACCTGATGCAAAGATTGGTGTCATAGAAAATAAGAATGCATGGCCTTAACACATCAGTTTAGTACAGTCATAACCTCACATCTACCATGTTGCTCTGTCCTGATTCTGTTTAAACCATTCCTACCACATCATTATAAAGACTTCATTTCTTGGGACACACAAAAAAAGAAAATAATTTCTACCAAAAAGTTTGTGAGCATGTTCTAAAAAAAAAAGTAATAAATGTATATGTTATAATTTCAAACTATTTTATAAAGCACATTTTCAAATCAGAAGTTTGCAAATAATAAACTAGGAATGTCTGTACTGCTTAATGGAAAAATAAAGATTTGGTTCATAATACATCTAAACAAGAATTTTACATGTAAGTACATTTGTTAGTATCAGTTATTTTCTACATTGTTTAACGGGTTTCACATTCATTCTTGCATTAATTTGTCCAGCCTCATACTCTAAGCATTAGATGTCATTGTACATTCTTCTGTTAAAATACTGGTTTTCAAAAGCAGGGGTTTTTTCCCCATGCAGGCATTTCATAAATTGCCTCTTAATTCTCCTTTGGATAAATTAAGTAGTATGATATTTTTTTAATTTGTTGATATAAATCATACTTCCCAGACTATGCATCATCCATCCAGGTAAATCCAGAGCACTTCCCTGAAACATTTTCCCCCTTGACTTAAAAATACACATTCCAGAAAGCTTTTATTTTTATTTAAAGAAACTCAAGCTTTCATTGTATTCAAGTCATCTCAGCTCTGCAATTGTATTATCTTTATTAAGCAGAAATGTTGAAGTTGGCATTTTTGAAACAGAAAAGTCTAATTACTTAGTTTTACCTTACTGTTAGATTGAAACTGCAAAAACTCATGATAACTGAATTTGGATTTATTTCTTATGAACACCTTACAAAGTCTGTTCCAAGTCCTTTCCACCTATCAAAAATATCTGTAGAATAGAATCACTTCCTTGTTTTCATTGACCTAGTGAGGAGGAAACAATTGGACTCTATCATAATTAGGAGTGTGTCTCCTTCAGTGAATATTTGGGCAGATAATTGTGGCCCATTCTGACAGAAAACATCATTTTCTCACACTCCAATACAGAGATGAGATTTACTGTCAGCCTCCAGCATATTGCCAATACAATATTTCTACTGTTGGCCAGGAAAGTAATTTGAACCCAATACAATTCTGTCCACAATATTTCCCCTGATTACTTTGCACTCTCTCACATCACCGATGTACAACTAAAGCACATTTGATTCATCTTTGGTGTTCTCTTCTGAACATCCCTACCCCTGCAGCTCCTATATTCAAGTCCTGATTTATATTTCACTAGTTTGCTCTTCTGACTGTATCTTATTTTGTTCTACAGACTGCTCCAGCTTTTCAAGTTCATCCATTTCATTCATTCCTGGTACTCAGAAGCCAACTTCACAGTTATTTCTTACTGTCCAAGCCCAGTTCTTTAGCTGCATGTGCTAGACATCCACACCTGACTGCCCGAAGCAATCCATATACCCTTATGCAGCTTAGTTATTCACATTTTCTTTCCCAGCTTTCAATTTAAGCTTTCATCGGTTAGGTCAACCTTTGTCCTTGAAGACCAGCACTCCAAGGCGGGTACTCAGGTTGGATCATCTTTCTGCAAGTGCCCTCTAAAGACACAAAATGACCCAAGACTTTATTCTAAGGACTGAATTTGACCCATTTTTTAATACATCCTTTTTTCCTCTCCTCAGTCTTTTCCATATATTTTTCTCTTTCAATAAAATAACCTTTTCTTCTATCACCTCTCACAATTGCCTTGCCCAACCTCAGCACTCCTCCAGCTCTTGGCTCTGGTCTTGCCCTTTTTTCTTTTTCCTGTCCGGTGCCATGGTTCCATTACTCCTGCTTTTGTTTCTGTCCATTTCTCTTTCCTCTTAGTAAAGAAAACCTAATAATGAATACATCCCTCAATCAGCAGCTAATTTTTTCTTTCATCTTAAGTTTTGTCTTATACTGGTCCAGAGATTTACTCTTTAATAAGTCCCATCAGGTGAGACTTATGCAGAATTTATTTTTCCTAGCCTTAGCCACCACCAGGCACCATGTCACTTGCCTGCTGTGGCCAGTCCATTTGTGGTCTCTACTCTTGGGGTTCATCTTCACTGTTCTCACACTAACTGTTAGCATCAGTTCTTTTGTACTTTTAAGGAAGATTTCCCTCTCTTTTTCCCCACTCCCTCTCATAAATTTCCCCAGATGTTTTCCTTTTTAATTATCGAGCTCTTTGGGCTTCTTGGATTTTAAACTACTCAGCCTGCCTACTCACTTAGCTGTAATGGATAACAGGTGAGAAGCCATCAGTCCTAGGCAGGAATCTTCACTCTTCTCCAGCTGAGAATCTCTGTCCCAGTTACCACTGAGACATCCCAGAGAGACAGTATGCTGCAAACTACAGCCAAATCCCATTTCCCACGTGCTGCACTCTCTTTCCTCCACACCAAACAGCAAATATGTGTACTTACCTCTACCTTCTACCACAGCAGACTTCACAAGAGGGCTTGTAGCACAAAATCTCCTTTGTTCACTCCTCTCATCACTGCTGGGATGAGCTGAATTGTAAGCAGGTATCTAATGTTGCTGAAGGAGAAAAGAAATGTGGGTATATTAGAAAACAATGCTTTGTGTGCCTTTGATGGATCTTTAACAACTTTTGAAAAATAATGTCTAAAGGAGTTGTAATTTTTTTTTCTAAATTAATTTCAGTGAAATGCCTCTGGAAAGCATGCTTCAGGAATTTCTATAAGTTATATTTATTCCAATAGGGAGGATTATCTGACTTTTTATAAGCTAATCCTCTTGAGTGGTATGTCTCAATCCTATGAGAAGGCATGTAATATTTTACATTACAAGTGTTTTAATTTTATCATCCTTAATTTCCAGCATGACACTTTAAACACATATAAGAATTTCCACACAAGAGCAGACGGCAATCCAGATGCAACATTCATAGGTTTTGGTAATTATTTTCCGTTATCATGCAATAGCATCTACTATTTTTGAACAATTCCTTTGTTTTCACTCTTATTCCCATTGCCTCTTATTTCACAAGCCGTCCCCATTTTTTCATGTCTTGGCAAGTATCAGCTGCAAGAGTGATTCACCTTCTGATGATTTTTTTTTGTCTCACTAGAACAATCAAGGGAACAGAAAGCAATGTTTTCCTATTTATATTGAATTGTGTTTATACAGGGTGGCCAAATCCTGCCCTTAACATGGGTGCACAGCTCTTCCTGTGAACCCAGGAGACTGACTGTCATGTGGAGGTATTCTGCCCTTAATACAGTGATTTTTTTTGCCTTGCACAAGGAAATGAATATTTTTATGCCTAGAAAAAAGGAGGAGGAGCTGGTTCTTCCTTTAGTTCAGTGAAGTCATATAGCAGCTACAGATCTGTTCTAAATGGACAGCTCATTCTCATTCAAAAGTCATGACTGGGACCTGATATATGATTTTGAATAATCATGGTGCCTTTATAAGGATATATAGAATTATCTGCCCTGTTAATTTTTCCCACACATACATTTGCAAACAAGAAACATTGCAGCTTTTAAAATACTCATGATTGTGCTAACATAACCCACTCACTTTCCTTGGATAGGCTGAAAATATTTAGCAAAGGGGTCGCAAGTGTGAACAAGCAGTAAGGTAGATCATAAGAAAGTCACTAAATTCCAGAAAGAAGCAATACCACGCACTGGATGTTTGCACAAACAGCAAGTCACAGTCACAAACCGGAATCCCCCTGAAGTTATCAGTATTGAGTCAATATGAAGTCTGACAAACCTGAAATGACACAGGTGAGAAAGAAATGACACTTTATTGTCTCATGGATTATTCTGGGTAGAGCAGAAGAGGCGCAGCTTTGTACTTGATGAGTATCAACCACTTCTGCTGTCCCATGTTGTGTCTCTACCAGCTCTGCATCCATGTCTTGATTTCTAACATCTTAACGGAAATTCCCCAAAGCAGGGATTGCTTCTCTACTCGTTTTTCTCTCTGAAACTGTACTGTGGCTCTTGAGACAGAGAGAGCTTTGTGCAGCCAGACAGCATATTATTTTTATGCCCTGCTTAAGTTTTACAAGTACTATCACAAGGCTTAAGGAACTTTTAAATCACATACGGACTTCTGTTGGCTTTCCACAGACAGGTGAGTTTCAAGAGAGAAAACAACTCTATTTGAAAAGATATGCATCCCAATATATATCCTTTCTACTAATTACAATATGTTCTAGAGTTTCTCAGCACCAATGGAAGCCACATCAAAACTCAGTTTGGGCTACAGAATTGCAAGTCACAGATGAGGACACTGAAAGCCACAGACAAGCAAAACGTCACCACTGGCACATGCTGCAGTCAGCAGAGAAACACTAATGAATTTTACAGACAGATGCTTCTGTTTATTCATAAGGCTATAAAGGCCATTTTATCAGCCTAATAAACGTTTACAAGACAATAACATTACTGAATCATAGAATCATTCTTGTTGGAAGAGACCTTTAAGATCATCAGGTCCAACCATTAACCCAGGACTGCCAGGTCACCACTAAACCATGTCCCTAAGCACCATAATTCTTACATCATACAATAGCATCATTCACTTCTGCAGAATTCCTTTGTCTTGGATGAAAATTCAAGTTTCTCAGTGTATTTCTCTTTAGAGATACTTTCCTTCTTGTGAAATTGCAGATGCAGGTCTGAGAGAAATGGAGCAATTTTCTCTTCCCTAAGTTGAGCAGCATTGCAAAGAACCTGTCCTCACCAGCATATGAAAGGGTTCCAACTGCATCTGTATCTTTCACTGCTCTCTACACCACTGTCCTTCAGAGAGAAACACAAATCCTCCCAGTGTTCCTGAGCAATACATTTTGCATTTGGAGTTCTGACTTGGCTGACACTTTAAAAAAAAAATAAAAAATATATATATATTCAGAGACAGACAACTCCCTGGTGACTATTACACAGCTGCAGATGCTGAAGGGCACAAATTATTCCTGCTGAGGTCAACATTACCTTACACTAAAAAATTGTCTTCCTGACCATTCATTCTTTCTTGACTTCCACACTGTGAACAAGTGATGAATTTTTATGATTTCACCACCAACCATTGGTCATATTATGTACCTCTTGGGGAGGAGAAGAGAGGAGGTGGAAAGAGGTCCCAACCCACATATAGACACCTAAATATCTGTCTTTCTTTGTTTCATAAGACGACATTAAACTAGATGAGTCAAAATTTCATTTGGAAGCTGTTACAGGGCTTAATAATAGTCAATGTAAGTGAGCCACAGAGTGAATCTCGTGAAAGGGATGGAAGGATGTATTCAGGCAGACCAAATTTAAGCCTGTATTCAAAGTCTACTGTTTCCTACTGGCTAGCCAGATTGGAAGGCACGGAGCCAAGCAATGGATCTGAGACCTTTGTGAAAGTTAGTTAGGCAATTTTAATATCGCCCAGAGCTCCTTAGCAGTAAGTGAAATTCCCCAAGCGGAACCTGTGTGGAGGATAGACATTCTGTTTCATGAAGGAATATGCTACTTTAAAATATGATTAAATTCAGATGTGGGATGAAAGACAGAAAAATTAGAAGTTCCTCCTGACTTTCCTTTAACCAACTGAAATCTTATATTCACCTATATTGAAAAATTTTAGTTTGGTTATTGCTGCACTGAAAGCGGCATAAATTTAAAAGATCTCCACTTCAAAAATGAAAGCTTACACATTGCAAGCCTTTTTAAGAACCCCTTCTTACTTTTTCCTTCTGCTCCCGGTTCTTAAAATTGATACCATTGCATCAAATGTTTTTATTTCAACAAAAGTGCATTTTGCAAGAAAAAAAATGGTTCCCTCAAAGATTTTCCTATTAGTTTTACCCACTTACTGGTGCACACATTTCTTTCTCCAACAGAAGACGGCACAACAAAGAACTGGCTGTTGTTTCATATTGTATTAAAAGTGCTCAGATACTGTAATGCCAGAAGAGCCATAGAATGGAACAGAATTCACAGGCTACAGGCAACAACTTTCTACCCTTTTGTCAGAGCAGTCAGCAAGTAGAGTCTGGCCCTAATCAGATTAGGTTGTGCATATTTATAAACATCTGAAGACCATAAAGAAAGATTCCCACTTAAAAGATACTCTGGATTTGCTTCTGCAAGAGTTGCAGAAAAACATGGCGATTAGTATTTCCATTAAAGACTGCAATTTGGCATAAGCCAGGCTTGTCGAACTGGGGTCCTCTGTAAATGTATTTTCTACCAGAACATATCCCTGCATTTTGTTCGGATACATTGAAAAAACCTGTCACATTTGATCTGGCTGTATGAAGCTGCACAATGCCATGTCACCGCATGGGATGTAACCCCATGTAGTGTAATGCACATTGAAGCAATACTCTCTTTTCCATTATGGGTGGGAGTAAATTACAGATAGGAGTTTAATTAACCACAAACTGGCAATAAGGCCTATTTTCTGTCTTTCTAGTTTACTATCAAGTTAGCTAAGCCCTTCTCAAGCTTAGTTTCAAAAGTAGTTAAAAATACAATAAATGCTATTTAAGATGAATCGGTTCTGTGGATAAAAATGCTGTGTCAGCCATCCAAGCTGTTCGGAACAGAAAGCGAATCCAAGAAGCTGCTTAGGTGCAGCCTGTTTGGTAAATAGTCTATGCCTAACTACAGTTTCTCATAAAAATGTTAAACTTCTTTTTTTTCCTGACCAGTTATTTCTCAGTTGTTACCTCTTAACACAAACCTGAACCCATGACCAGCAGCTGCCCACAATGTGTCCCTTACAGCTGAAAACACTTCAACATTTATTAGTCCATAAGACTAAATAAGGCCTAGCATTTTCCTAAAGAATTGATTTTTAAAGGCTCGGTACCGATCAGTTCTTTATGCCTTTGATCCTCAGTAATCAGGGAGCCCAGCATTTACAGAATTCAAGACGTAGCCCTTTGAAAGATATGCTAGACTTTCTGCCACTCCCATGAACCACCTATTTGCTTTAGCCAATCAGCAAACCTTTTATTAGCGGGATGCTTTATGGGCATACGACACAAAGTCACGGCAGGGCTTCTCTGAGACAGAGCTAGAAAAATAAGTACTCTAATTGGCCATTTGCTTTTTAATCTGAGTCATCTGCAGATTGCATCCATATACTTCTGGGTTCAAGCACTGCAGAGTTTCCAATCAACAATTTTTTTGTAATATTTTTTTGTGTGTTGTGGAATGCAGAATACATTGAATTACTTAAACTGGTAATTCTCCAGTCCAGTTTTGATGCAAGAATTGAGCACTATCACAGGCAGTAAAATACTTAAAATTTTAGTACTAACTTGAAATATAAGATGGGAAACACCCACTGAATATACAACTCTGCTTGTATTTCTGAAAACATTTTTTAAAATCCCGCTACTTTACATTTTTTTTTTTTTTTTAAATGCACTAACTTTCTAAGAAGTTCACAAAAAATCAGTAGAAAGCAGACAACTGGCTGGACTCTGCCCCAGCCTGTTCTCAGCAAAACACCAAGAGCATAAATCAATGTCCATAAATCTATCCCCTTTCCTGAGCTGAACCTCATCAATAACAAAACTACAGCTTCAGCCTCGGTTTCAGCCCCGTGGGCATCTCTAGTGCCTCTCTAGCATCTCTCCATAACCCGTGCATTCTCAACAATAACTCCCTTTTCTTTTATATTCAGTGGAATAAATAGGCCAAAGCAAGTCTGGTAATTGTCTGCAGGATTCTCAAGCTGTGGTTTGCCACCCGGTTGCTTTCTGCTTTAGATATGTTTATGTATCAGGCATGTTTCATAGACATGTAACTACCTTAGAGTGAAGACATATCCTTCTGATAATGAACCTTCCCAGAGGAGGCTAGTTTGGAGATTTAGAAGCAAATTCTTGTGACTGAATCATCATCATTCAATTGTTCTCTTTTTAAAATTATTTCATTATGTAAACAATTAAGTACGATTATATGGATTTAGAAAGCTTTTATTCCAACTTACTCTTGCAGTGACAAGTTATAACATAAGCCTTAACACCACTTCTGACAAGACTCTGCCTAGACAAACACTTTTCTTTGGTTACCACAATCCCTTGCATCTGCACCTGTGGTGCCATCACACCATAGGATCTCTGGTCATGAAATCTGGTGGGAGACATGAGCAGAGAGCATGGATGTGTCAGAAAGATCACCTCTTCTCTGGCCAGAGACTGATTTCAGTCCTAAATCTGAAAAAACAATGTCAAACAATGACAGGGTTATCTGGAAAACATGATGGAAGCAACCTGACATGGATGGGGTTGGTCCCCACAGGCTGGTCATGGTCATCAGCCTTCCATCCAGAGAAAAAGATCTTCATCCAAAGAGCTAAATTCCGCTCAACTTTGCTTCGTAAAGCAAAGAATCAAACAAACCAGTAATATATTCCCTGTTTCAGGTGTTTGGTAACAGGAGCATGTAGATCAGAATTAACTTGCACAGACATTCACGCTTATCACATTTTCTGGAGTCTAGGCACTGCTCTCACCTGCCTTTTTGCCACTCTGCATTTCCCCTCTTCCAGCCTGAAGAACTTACTAAAAGTTAATTCAAATAGTTCTATGTCTGCACAAATATTTAATGACCAAAGTAAAATATTTTCATAAATATTTCCAGACTGAAGGCTTCTTCTCTCTGACTTCAGCTACAAGGTTTTTTCCTCAAAAAGGAAAAAAAAAAACCAAAAAACCCACAAAAAACTGACTCTACCTAAATTAATTTCTGTAGCTTCCTTCTGGAGAAATTAAAAAAAAAAAAAAAAAAAAAGAATGGCACATCTGTCTAAATTGCTAGCTTTGAGAGAAGTCCTCCAGCAGACAACAGCTGCTTTCTCTCCCCTCTTTTTATATTTAATATCACTGTATGTAATCTTAACAGCTGTATTTACTACAAATTCCCTGTGAGTGTTTTGGGTCATTCATTTTCTGAAAGCATAGCCCAGAAATGTGCACTCAGGGCGTTAATGCTCATGTGCAGTAACCCCAACTTGACTCACATGGATAATGGCTCCTTGGGTGATTAGCAGTTTTCATCATCAGGTGCTACACGATTAAAACAAAACCAAACCAAACAAAAAACCTTAATGGCACTAAAAATATTAGGACTCAGCTATTTCATATTAATGACTTGTTAATGTAACATTATTGCTGGCGCTTTAACTACTGTTGTCCTTAAATGCTGCACTGCCTTCATGAAGGACTTTGGGAAAAAAGAGAGTATGGTGCTGAGACTTATTGCATTAAGAGATCGGTTTAACAGATTGTTTAGTTTTGGTAATATAATTTGACATCTAAACATAAGCTGAGAGGGATCTCCCACAAAACCTTTGATAATATGATTCATTGTCAAATGTTTGTTTTGCCTATCTGGTACTCATTAATTAATTCTTTTTAATATATCTTGGATTTACTGATTTGGAAAAAGAGAATTATTCTTATTGATGTTGCTAAAATATCCAGGTGGCTTGAATTTCACCAACTAGATGGTATAATCTAGCACATTTGTGTAGACCTAATCAAATCTCTACTAACAGATGTGAAGAGCCCAGCATGGGAGCAAATGTTTGTGTCTATATGATAATTAAATTACCTCAATAAAGAGAATAAATGAACAATGATGACTATAGTTTTTTTAAACCTAGGTTATCTTCCTCATGCACAGCCTCTATTAACCCCTTTAGCAATTGGAAAAACTTGAAGTTTTTCAAAATGAACCATGTTTTTCAGATAGTGCCTTTGATTAAATCTACCGGCCAGGCAATATGAGTAACTTGCTGAAGAATTCCTACGCATCCCCATTCTTGGAAATCAAATAAATAAATACCACGTAAAGAGTATTTCATTTCAGGTAAACAGTTCAGAACACGTCCCTCTGCAGTTTAATTCCTCTTTTAATTCTCTCATTCTTGGGAAATTGCTTCCATTATTATTATTCTTAAATTATTAGCATTATTATCATAGCATTCTTAAACATCTTTGTCGCGATTTTAAATGTGCTCAGGTGCCTTAACAAGGAGGCTAATGTCCTGAAAGAGCTGGATGCAGCTGTCTGAGGATTTCTGAGAGTCCCAGTAAGCACTTGAGTGACCCATATGCTGCTAAGCATCTTCAAAATCTGGCCCTCTAAATCCAGTTTGCCACACAACCGGACAACTTTATTTGAATGCTTATAAAGTACAACGAAAACCTCTAGTGTAACTCATCACTGAATAATCATTTCCCTATTATTCACTTCAGGGAGACCTATAAAAACAAGCTTGATGAGATAAAAAGATATTTTAAGCGTATCTTTGTTTTAAAGGTGGCCTTGTGGAAGCGAGATGCTTCCACAAGAAAGGGAAGCCAGCCCTTAGTAGCGGTATTGCTTAGATATCATTAGCAGGCCAAGTTGCAGCTGGAGTTCAAATCACTTCTGACCATGTTTTTGCTACAAACAGGGGAACAGTTCTTTCTCTGTTCACTCCACGGCGTGCTCTGACCTTGCTGGAGGCTAAGTAATGTCACCAGCTGCATGTGTAACATGGTCATTGGTGATGAAAAGTGAACCAGCGTAGCTCGCCTAGGGATGCAACCCCTTTTAACATATCTAACATTCTTGCAGGTGTGGCGGCTTTATTTGTGTGTTTTACTGTGTTTGTTTATTTGCCTGACTAACTAACTCATGTCCTCTTGCCCACTGCAGATAGAGCCTTCTGATTCAACATTCCTGAAACCCTGAGTGTTTAGGATATAGATTGTTTCCAGTCTCAGGATGTAAAGGACATGGGATAGAAGCAAGAGAGATTAGGGCTCTTTTCCTCAAAGTTAAACAACTGGATTGGTTTTCAGGCAATGGGGCCCTGAAATAGCTAAATAAAAATAGTCCTGCACTTACAAGGAACTCACAGATTGTATTTCTAGAAGGTCTGACCGAGAAGCTGATATGACCAGCAGCACTTGGGAATACCCTGAACACATAAAACAGTTACCTCCTGGTGTCATAAAGAGATATTTAGTAAGCCAAAGTGATGCATCAGTGGGGCTGGAGTCATTTGGGAGGCTAATTATATCCTCTCTGTATTTAAATGAATCTTTCTACCAAGCCTTCTGTGGCGTGGAGAGAAACAGAGTAAGGAAAAGGGTCAGTCACTCCGAAGTCAATACATCCCAACCTACAGACTGTTTCTGAGAAGAGTTGCAAAGAGAAGTTGGCTTTTACCAAACTTCATTGTGTGTGCAGAAATACAGCTCAGCTGGAGCTTGGTGGAAAAGGAGCAAAAGCCACTCAAAAATACAGAAGTTGGAACAAACAAGTTCTCTTTCAGGAGCTGCTGCAGTATGATTGCTGCATCTTTGATTGCTCAAGGGTTTTTATTTCCAGACAAAGTGCTGCAGCTATTGGTGAGCACCAACATTCTTCAATGCCCTCTCTTAGCCATCTGTCCACTCCTGACTATGTCAGGTCTGCCAGAACACATGCATCTCCCAAACTTCCATGGCTATTGCCACAGCTGTTATGGGTGCACCAGGTACCCACAGTGCAGAGTTGCTATCCCCTACTACAGAGAACTGGATACATCCATTCAAAGGAAATGTTGATTTCCTGAAATACTGAAATATTTCCTGAAATGCTGATTTTTGCCTTGGCATTTGAGATCCACCTGCATGTGTTGTTTCTGGTGGAATTAATTTTCTCCCCTGTTATGGTTTTCCTGGACTGTGCGCATCCCACAAACTCATCGTTGTTTAAATGCTTCTGCTTCTTCTTCCCCATGTTAAGGAGAGTGAAGAGCTGAGTTCACACCCACACTCCTGACTACAATGCAATGCCTATGTCCACAGCTTACTCCAGCCTCATGTGCCAGAAGGATGTTACAAAATCTTTCACCCACACACTGCAGACTCAACATTGGCTAAATGTGAGTTCCAGAGTCCAAACTTTTGCAGCCTGGGCACTGTGAGCCGGTGGCCCAGGCGGAGATTTGGTGCTCTCCTTTGTGCTCTGCAAACATCTAAAGTAGCCAGGACTGAAGTCCCAATCAAAAGCATTTTCTAATTATTCACATTCACATGAAAATCCCTATCTTCTGCTGACTATACACATACAGACTCCATTGACCAATTTCATTCTTTCCAATCTGTGTAGCAACAACAGGAATACATCAGCAGCTATTTCCTCCTTGTCTACCTATTCAAAGCAGTACTTGATAATGAAAAGGTTATTCTCTTTTTAAATATTCCCTTCAAGGAAGGATTCGGGGAAGTTAACTCTGATTAGATTTGGATGCAAGCCCATAGAAAACAAGGAGAGAGAATGATCTTTTCCTGCTCCATATATATCCACAAGCTTCACAGCCAGAGGCATAGCTAAACATCACCAATGATCTATGAAAATGTACCATAAAAGAAATAATTCTGTAACAGGGAATAGGAAGGAAAGCTACCTGCACGCTTGTGTCACCAGCACAACTATTAAAACTATTTGTTCAGTTAGGAGCATTGGAGCAAAAGTGATGAAATACCGGTTTGGTTTGGTCTAGTTTTCTCCTTCTTGGTGGACACAGACGTTTTGGATTGACCGGGTGTTCCACAGCACTGCCAGAAACTTTGCACTGTCCAGTACAAATACTGGACAGCTATTTGTACTCAACAATCTCCTGTGCTGTAAGGGGTCACCAGCTAATAAGCTGTGGTGATGGAAGAAGGAAGTAAGACTGGAATCTACCAGTTTGTCATCTGAATCTCACTCAGCCCACTGGGTCTTGGAATCCTTTCTTCCACACAGGAGGTCGGTAACACTTGGGAAACTCTGTTTTGGCACGGGCTTTGCTGAGGCAGGGTCCTCACTGCCTTCACTCCTATTTATGCCTCCTGTTTCAAAGTCCTGGTTGCTAACAGTAAGTCCTGTTGTCACTAAGACCGTCCCAGGCCCCTTCCTGGAAGACCACGTCGTTGAACAGCAGAGCTAAGCAAACAGGGGCTGAAAGAGTCTAAAGTAAAGTATGACATCCCAGGAATGGTGTACAACTCCTGGGGCAGGCATGCTCCAGACACATCCCAACCAAAGGTCAAGGCAAGATCTGTGTCTGAAGGGAAACCCAGCATGAATAGGAAGGATGTGTTGGGATGTGCTTCAAAAAAACCCCAAGTCTAGAAAGTGCATTTTGGGGTGCAACTGAAGCAGAGACACAGCCAGATACCTTTTGAATCATCAACATCCTTTCTCTCCTTTTGCAGTCAGACTTGCTTCAAATTTCTCAGATATGTTATTATCTTTTCACTTCCATCCTGTCTACTTTCATCCAGCTTTTTGTTGACATGGAGAATCCGAGAACTGTTTCAATGTGAGAAGGTTTGCTTTTTCTTTTCCCCTTTACTCTGCTAAGAGTTCCCTACGAATCACTCGGTGTTTTTCTTAACCACCCTTCATGGTTCCTCATTGTGCAACCAGGTTGTAGCCCAGTTTTTCATAAACAGGTCTTCATTACACAAATGGGATTTTTTTTTTTTTTTAAGTGGAAACAGGCTCGGTAATTTGTAAATATGCTTTGGTTGAAAAGGAGTTAAAAATACAGTCAGAGAGACTTTGCTTCCCTCCTTTCTCCCATGGTTCATGACCTTTGCTTTTTTCAACTTCCTCAATTTAGTTTCAGTAAATTGTCACAGAATGGCACAACACCTGCCTTGGGTACTTGAGAAATTGACTTTTCCTGCAAATTACCCTGATCAGTGACCTTGTCTGGCTACTAAAGGGGTTTGCAGAAGCAGCATAGCTTTATGTGTGGTCATCTTCCATCTTCCGATTGGTATTTAGCCCTTTGAAGTTCACTTATCTCCTTAATGTGCAGCTACTTTTTTGGGGAAAAAAAAAAAAAGGAAAGAAAAAAAGGCTATGATACACTTGTCATCTCCAAAACCAAAATACCAGCAGGGAGACAAACTATTTCATCACAGAGGGTGCACAGAGCAATGTAAGTTGAAAGGCTCCACTGATCCCCCCTTCCAGAAGAATGTCTAGGATTTCTTTCTCTCTGTAGCTGTTAAATGTTCAGACACTGGCTGACATCGTTGCAGTGGAGCGGTGTTTACTAGAAAGGATGTAACAAGGCTGACCTTTCCTTTCTTTTTTTTTTTCCTTCGTAAGTCTGTTGAAAAAAGTCACTACTCTCTGAGGAAAAAGAAAATATCTGCTCCTCCACATACTGCACAAGTGTTGGGGCAGAGGTTACTTCTGGAAACCTAAAAGGTAAAATTCATTTTTTATGCTGAAGCTTTGATTTCACAGTGCAACATAAAGGGGTTATTTGTTTAATTAATTATTAATTGCTGTGGCAGCTAACAGGTGCCGGGTCTCAAGTGCTGTCCCCGGGGCAAGCAGCCCAAAGGGAAGCATGATTCACAGCAACCTTGAGCAAATTGGCCCAGGAGAAAGTTCTGGAGCTACTTCCCATGTCCTTGTCAAATATCAAAGAAAAACAGTTAAAATGTAAACTTATATTAAGCATTGTACTTAATTCTGACAAGCTTTTAGGATCGAATTGCAGACTTTAGTCAACAAAGGGGAATTAGTCCGGGCTCTTCAACGGGCGGGGGAGGTAGGAGAGCTGTTTGAGAGCTCTATGCGTAGCTCTCATCTTATTTTTCACATCTGTTCTGTTTAATTTAACTAAGCACTTTGAGTCACAACTTGTGGCTGAAAACTCAAAGCCTATTTTACCTGGGACTCCAACTGATATTCTAGATCTTAGAAGGAAATTAAAAAATGCCTGAAAGATTACATTATCTAATAAATTTCCCCCGCCCCACTCGCTTTATTTTTGCAACTGGTGAAGATTTATTGCTTAACTGCAATTTAAGAAAAAAAAATTAATGCAGTCAAATGCAAATTCTGATTGAATGTGTGGGAGGATTTGTCTTCCGTTCCTTCTTTTCGCCTTATCCTGAAAAAAAAATCTGAGAAAAGCCCACAAATAAGTTCTGCGTAAGGAAAAAATTGCAGAGAACGGTTTTCTTTATTTCATTGCTGTCCTTGCTCCGTCTTCCCTGATCCCCTCTCAAGAGTTGTGATTTTAACCTTCTAACAGCGTTCTGAACTGCGGAAATATTATCCTTGTTTTAGAGAAGGAAATTAAGACAGAGGACTGATAATGGAAGAGGTCCGTGGCCCACAGACACACTGAGTGTTTGGATCAGAGATGATCTTCAATCTGATGGGTACCAGCACAGCGGCTGCGTGAACAAACTGGCTCCATCGTTCCTCACTCAAGGATCCGCGCCAGCTCCGTGGCAGCACAGAAGGAGCACTAAGAGACCATCATGGCACCAGCACGTGCTCCTCCATCAGATCCCTCCTTGGCACTCGCTTCTGCCACGGCACTTCCCAGCCACCCGGGAAGTTGCTGGGGTGCTGCGGGCTCTGCTGCTGACACTGGTTTTCCTTCTGTTAACTCCCTCTCCTCCCGGATTGTTCTACCCACTGCCCCTCATCATAGCCTCGGGGTGCTCCTTATCTTTGCTAGGGCTGGACACAGCCTCTGTCTGAACCAGACAGAGGCCCCCAGTGTTACAGCTAATGGAAGCTAATGAGAATAACAAACCAGAGTGACACGGTGCTCCTCTGCTATTAGAGAGGGCAAAAAGATGAAAGAGTATAAAGTAAGTGAGTCCAAAAGCCTGATACATTTAGATCACGGGGATTTAGCTGTGATCTCTCTTGCCCTAGGGTCAGGTACGGCGCGTGAGTTATCTGTGATCTCTGTCACTGCAAATGGGACTCAGCCCGACTGGAAGCCACGTCCAGCCCCACCAGTCTGGCTCTGCACCCTCAGCACCCAAATCACAGCACGGGGATGCCAAGGCTGTGGTGCCAAACTCCACTGGCCACCACAGCCAGGCCCTGGAGTCTTTAAGCTATTTTACAAATTTGTCCGAGTGGCTTAACTCAATGGGGGGTTGGTTTGACCAGGCTGAAAAGCACACAAACCCCAGTATGAACACCAGCTCGGGACAGAACTTTGCTCAACAAGTAGCTCAGTTTGAGAGAGAAAATCATTTGCCCTTCCTCCTTTTCTTAGAATAGAGATCAGCCTGTTCAGAAAATCAGTACCCAACACCATGTTTTACCATAAATTAAAACAATTAAAACACAAATCACATCTTGAATCTGTTAACTTTCAGATAAGTATAATTAGACCCCAAAATGCTTTAAGTAGTGTTTACGCATTTATTTACCAAAAGACAATTATTTAAACAAAGAAAGATTTCCAGTTAATTGATAGAAAGATATGAGAAAATGTAATTAATCATCATTACAGTACGCAGCCCTTTATTGTTCAATGGCATGTAGCTGTGGGAGCTGCTGGCTGTGACAGCCCTCCTGTCTCTAAGAGGACAAGGGAGGTGGTGGCTGCACACTGCTGTGGACTTACTGTAGGTGTGCCAGCTCTTTCCCATCCAGAATATCCAAAAAAGACACTGCTGCTGCAGCCCTGCCCAGGAGAGGCCCAGGTGAGGACAGACAGTGGGGACCGTGGTGTATCAGCAGAGCTGTGTGCAAGGGAAGGGTCACCCCTCCTTTGGGTCCAGCTCCCGTGGACCTGTGCAGAGCTGCAGACAGCTCCTGTCTGAAATTGTTAACTGCACAACAAAGGTCTTTTCCTCAGCCCCATACTGACAAACAAGAGAAACTGAAATGACTCAGTGCAAACAAATCTGTTGGAAAGCAGAAGAAATTAAACACGTCAATTGAATTACGCCAGTGAGGGAAGAAGAAAGAAGCCCTATATCCTTAAGCTATTTGACTCTCCAAAGCACAATACAACAATATTACCTTTTGTTTAAGAGGGCTTTTTATTCCAGTATGATGTGAAGTAGCTTTGCTTGAAAGATTTCTTCTGAGTTTTCAAAAATCCTTCTGGTTTCCCAGAGGGAAAATGGGGATTACACCAGTAAACCCTGAGCAAGCATGCCCATATTCAGTACAGAACCAGCACCAGTGATCTCCTTAATTGCAGCAACTTGGACAATTACTTTCCTTTTTCTTAGAATGCCTTTTGGAGATAGATGAGCTGACTCCTGAAAAACAGGAACCTTTATAAACTTGGTTTTTTATCCTCCAAACTACTTGTGAAGGATCACCATAACCTCTTCCACTGTTCAAAAGCAGCTTGCAAGAAAACTCACACCCTAAAATTCAAAGCTACTACCATTTTGCTGTCATGAAGCTACTTTCTTCTCAATTGATTGGGATTTTAAAAGTAGAAAATACAACATCTTTACAAATTTCAGCTGTTTTCATCAACCACAATATCTAGGTTCGAAATATCTTGCTCTTTGTTCAGCTGTAGATGCACAGGCCTTGCAAAATATAGTAACTATACAAAAGAAGGCCATGAAATTGTGTTATGGTTGCTAATAAACTTTCTAAACTCCTTGATCTGTTGTTGGATTAGAACAAGATACATCCCCAAATTTATAGGTAATTGGGGTCTCTCAGATATTCTTCTATTTTTTGCAAGGTCAAGAACTACAGGAGCCAGTGATTCCTGGCAAAATTCTACCCTGAAGGATTACATCTGATTTACTTGTTTTCTTCTTTTACCCCTGCCTCCAGTCCCACTGCTCTTTACCATGGAGTGTGTTACTGTGCTGTAGCTACTGCAGATGCTGTTGTGTTTCAGCGGGGGAAAGCTCCAGTGTCGATATGGAGAAGGGCAGCTCCCTCCACGAGGGCTGGGTATGCAGAAAGCACTCGAGCGGGTGAGACCATCTGGAAGTCACGACTACCCAGGACACCTGAGCTGTCTTATGAAAGACAAAGCTTTTCGAGAGGATAACAAGATGTAAGAATAAATATTCCTACTAATGCTGAAGGATCCATTCATGCAGGAACTAACTGCTGTACGTCGGCACAACCGTGCAGAATATTGATGTGTGAAAGCAGCACTCACAGAGAGATCTACGCACTGCACTGGGGGACCCACACAGTCTTTTACAGTGGGAGACTGGAGAATGACGATCATGTTTCACTAGGTTCTAACTGGTACATGGATAGCTTCATTTCTAGAAGTACAATTAATTTCCTTATTATTTTATTTCTTCTCAAAATCTATTCTTTAGTCCTATGTCTCATGACACACCCATTAGTCTCACGTCTTCAGCAAAAACCTCCTTACAGTACAGATGATCCATAAGTCACCCTTGGGATGCAGCAGCACCCAAGCAACAAACACATTTCTACAGAAAGCTTTTTCCTTCAGGAAAAACCCTTCAGAATTCTTTCATCTGAGAGACAAAACGGACCTCTAAGTCCTTAGCTGGAAAAACAGATAGTGAATGGCTTACAAATGCTCCAGAAGGAATAAAGCCCATTTACTCAGCTGATAAATTGCAACAAGATCTCAGCAACAGAGATGACCTCCTGAGCAGCCAGAGTTGGGTACCAGGGGCTGCACAGGCTGGAGCTCTCACTGTGATCACTTCCACTCCAGGGCAACGCTCTAGTAATGAAAAAAAGAAACCACAGATAAAAGGTTTGGCCCGTCCTCCACTTCAGCAAGTGGTAAATGAGCTGGTAATAGTTAGACAGAAAAGGCGGAGGAACTGAAATGTTTTAGTAGTATTCAATGTGAAAAGTTTGATATAATAAAAAATTATGCTTTTTGTCATACAAATGCAGCTTTCCATAAACAGTCCCAGGAATAAGAAGCACATTGTTCAGATTTCCTGCTTTTCCTGAGTTTAGATGATCTGGTTTTGCTTTTTATTAAATACAAAAGATTACTCTTAGGAGTACAATCTACTTTCACACGTAAGCAGTAAGAAGAGAGTCCTCATATATTCAGTGTCTCGAAGGAGATGCAGTAAAACATGAACTGCATTAATTCTAAATACTGCTTTAAAATTATTGATGTTACACTGACACAGAGTTCTTTTGACTTAGTTGAACATCTTAATTGCTAAACTAATGGAGGACTGAAGTCCTTCCCATTTCTTCAGTTCTTTCATCCTCAAGAAGCACATTTCTGTAGCTGTGGCTCAGTCAGACCTGAGCCTTTTATTAGGTACATCACTTGTGGAGTCTACATTTCATTTATACCTCACATTCTTCTTTTCCTTTTTGTTTTCCTTTTAAAGTCAGACCATCTTTACTAATTTTTTTTTAGCTATTTTTAACTTGCTTTTCCTGACCTGGAATAAAAAGCATTAACCACCACACACTCCCCCAAGGACAGTGCTGTAACATCACCACTGAGAAAAACAAAACCAATAAAAGCAAAACATGACATGATCCACAGAGCATTTAGAAGCTGTAATAAGGGGTGTTAAGTGAGAAGAAAGATACAGCAATATGTGACTGAAAATACTTTGAATTTACAGTTCTATATACTAGCCTTCCACTCTCATGCAAGTTATGCTGCTAATATTACCCATTTAGAGCAAAACCTGAATATTCTGGCTGGCTGGCTACTGCTGACTTAGTCTTAATGGGACCAGGAGCTACCACTTTCCCCTCTGTTTCATCACACTTGATGACATTATATATAAGTTATATATTATATATATGACATTATATATATAAAGGGACTACCTACTAAAACTGAAGGAAGAAATTTAATTATTTCATCCTTGAAAACTCATATTGTAGGCCAGTTTCTCCTCTTTTATACCAAAGGGCTCATCTGATTTCAGAGTTTCTCTAGATAGAAACCAGTTATCAGAATCAGCTTCTACCACATTTGACTGGAAAACACAGGCTGTTCTTCAAGAAAACTCATTAAAAAGGATACAGGGAGAACATTCCCCTGAAGATGACTGCTGTCTGGGGAGGGCCTATCAAACAAGCAAACAACACTTTCAGCACCTCATCCCTCAAAATATTTTTAGTTCACATTGTTCCATGCCATGCATATATGTGTATATATAGAAAGTCCATGTTTCAAATCTCCCAACCAAACCCAGATTTTAGAAGGGGGAGGGAAATGAGGCAACCTTGTATTTTCATTAAAATACGTGTTGTTTTAATCGAATAAAAAATGAGGATCGTTAATATATATTCTAGTTAAAAAGAACCTTTAGTGGACAAATTTTTGTCAATTCTAGTCTTAACTGTCTATTTAATCAAACAAATTCTCCTTCTCTCTGAAACACAAAAAAGCATGTAGATTTGTGGCATGTCTCTCACAAGCCAGGTCCAGGGCGATTCCCTTCAAGGGCTGTGTAAATCAACACTCACCCTGAGACCCTTAATTTATACCTGCCATAGCATTCCCTTACAGACCTAGCACCCAAATAGCTGCTCTCACCTTCTACACATATATTCCTCCAAAAGATAACGAACTCTTTCAGTGGCTTGTGTGATACAGAACATCCACTGGACTGTGCTGGTGGAGGCAAGAAGATGTTTAGTTGATGAGCGGAGGCAGAGGTGGATCTGGTCTCCCTCCCGGGCACTGTAATGTAACGGGTCACTTCACAAGCATTAAAGACTCCACATTTACTGACCCCAACACCACCACCCAAGGAACCTGCAGCCTTTCCCTTGCAGCCCCATGACCAAGTTCTGCCTGCCTAGAGAGTTAGGGACGAGCCAGCCCCACTCCTCTTCTGTAAATCATTAAAGCAAGCAGTCATGGGCAACAGTCACATACAGCATTGCTTGCAGGGGAAGAGCTGTCACAAGCTGTGTGGGGCAGGTTCCTCTGCTGCCAGGGCTGGAGCAATGCTGCCATCTCCTCATTGTCAGCCCCTTCCTAGAAGAGTAGGACCCGCTAAGCACAGCTTTCCTGTTATGTACCTTGAAGCTTCTAGACAAACTCATTGCCTTGTGTGAAAAGGGATGTGATACCCCATTGTGCCCATTATCTAGCTGTAAGGCAGAGACAACAACATGTACATCTACAGAACACCAGGATAGAACTAAAATATACTCACTTTTCCCCAAAACTATTTATTTTTCATTTTTCTTTTCACTCAGATTTTTCTGCCCCTTGGTAAAAATAATTTTTCCTCAAATATCTGCACCTCAGGGCAGTGTGGGCAGAGCAGCAGTTGTGACTGAACTGCATGTACCTGGAAGATATGGATCTAGGGCCATGGCACAGGTACAGATCTGTTCTCAGCTAATATTCATGTCCAGCTCACCCAAAATACCTGTGCAGGTAGCTTGTGCTCACTCTTCAGTCCTGCTCCTCCCAGGACACAGAGTACCTTCTCCATGTCCCTACCACAGCTAGTCACTTATGCTCAGTACACAACCCCTACTATGCATGGGCCAGATTTTGGGCTGAATGTATTCACTGCTGTCCAAGAAACCTCAAACAACCATAGGGTGATACTAAGATAGCAGGAGGCTACAGAGGCAACACAGCAGTAGTGAGAGACATTTCAGAATCCACGGCCATCCTTGCAAGAGCATTCTCCTGACCTATTTCTAGTTAGTCCGGTAGCACAGAAAGACTCTTGATTTTCATGTATGGGACTTGTGTAATTTTCCACAGCCTGGTACATTGATATTGGCATGCTTCCTGGCACTCTGTCTGAATTTTCAGCACTGATTCTCAGCTATGTGCTGGTGGGCAGCAGACATGCCCACAGAATTCCACTGCTGGAGATGCTCTTCATTCCCTCTGGTGGGGATATATACATAAACTGTTCTATATGAAGAGCTGAGCTTGGGAAGGAATGGCATGACAACGTAAATAAATAAAATCTAAACACAGAGCTAAATGGAGAAAGTGACAAATGACATAGAACTGAGTTCTAGCCCCTGCTGCAGAGAAGTTCTAGCATTCATCATGAGCATTCAGTCCGAAGCAATAAGCCTTGCTGATCTTCACTGGCTTTGAACACAAGTACAGTTACAACTGAAAAAGCATCCGAATATTTGGGCTGTCACACAGAGATTTGCAGAACACACTCCAGAAGGTATCAGCTTTAGGGTTTTCTGAGATCTCCAGGGTGAGCTGGGAAGAAAGGAATTTTGTTCAGAGAGAGAAAAATACTATGTCTCTGAGCATTGTTTTGGTGATCAAGTAATTATTAGTTCTGCAAAGCTCACCTGACAGCTGGAGTCTCTCATGCCAAGAACTATACACCAACAAGCAACACCTATCTTTCAAAATTCCTTGCAAAACCCACACAAGATAGAAAAAGTAAGCCTTGCTATCTCACTTATGAAGCAGATGCACACATCCAGCAGTGGATGAGCCTCTGAATAGACCTACAAGCATATTTGCTAAGATTTCTTACAGAGAGAGATCTCTTACATCTTTCCAGTCAGAGCCCTGAAACCAGACTAAGATGGACACACAGTAGAAATACAGAGGCCATGCAGATGTGATGTATTGCCACTGTCAGGAAGATACCTGGGTGTGGTACCAGGTGCATCCTCAGAGTGACTGCTCATTAGATTTGTGACAAAAGTCTCAACAGGCTAAAAATACCTCAGAAAATAAATTGCCAGATCTGCACTCTACCCCAGATATCCTGTCCAGAGAGCAGCCCCAAACACAGGGTCACCTTAGCGTCAGCACTGGTATCCACGTTGTCTCTGAACCCTTGTTCCAGATCCGTTTGCCCTATAAATCCCATCTGCCCCATAAATCCCATCTGCCCCTACACGGGTCTTTGTAAGGAGAAGGTTGGCAGTTTTGCATGCCCAGGGTAGCGTGATTTTGTGACAAAGGCAAACAAAGCAGACAAAGATTTCTGGGATAGATGGAGAATGCTGGGGCTAGTCTGTCCTAAATAGAACACTTAACAAAAAGCACACAGTTTGTCCACACTTTGGAAATACTGATTGGTGGCCCCAAAGGCAGGCCCAAGCATCAAACAGAGCAAATGCAGCCTTTGGGCATGGGACTGCTCCTACGATGCACACAGACAC
>WUAM01000287.1:15615238-15672341 GCA_024336885.1 Actenoides hombroni
CAACCTATTTTTACTGGGCAAGAAAAGCACAAGCCTTAATAACTTTCCTAGAATAAGAATATTGCTCATAAGCCAACCTTCAGCTCAAATGAAGCTGGAAAGAGAGGAAGGATTTGGTCCATGTCTTTCAGAAAACAGCCAAAGCAACCTGCAAGTGCCTCTGAGGTGAGCTGGGGAACAGCCTGTATTCTTATACAGTGGCCTTCATTCCAAAATTCCATTTCTTAGTTTCCATGGGAGAAGCAAAAAGCAACATACCGGCCCTTAGGGCAGGGTTTTTCTTTTTGCATTGTTTTTGTCACAGATCATTAAAGAAACAGCTCTTAGCAGACCATTTTCAAAACCACAACATATTCTTATGCGTCACAACATATTCCTCCTCCTTCCTCCCCTTTGTGACAGGTATTTAATGGAGCTAAAACTTTGTTTCTACTAAGATGCAAATTTGGAAAAACAAGATCACTGTTGCCTCAGGCTGGGTTAGCTGAAGATAAAAAAGCAACACCTGTTTTTAGGTATGGCCATGTTGAAATGCAGGTATTCCTCAGGCAACATACCCATGGTAACCAACTACAAAACTTGTCCTTCTTGTTTGCTTCCTGAAGACTACAGCACAGATAGGGATTGAGAAGTCTGTGTCTAACATGGATTTTTTTTTCTTTTCTTTTTTTTTTTTTAATAACATTGCCTTGTGAAATGTTGCTCATTATCATTTTTAATGTGACATAGAAGACAGCTTTCCATTTAAGTTGCCCGTTAGTCTGATTAATAACTTATTTTTATTTTACATTTTGTGTTTTATGCTGCCTGCAAGGCAAATATTATCAGTGTTTTCCTACAAGAAGTAAGACAATTCACAGAACACATTTTATGCCCTGAGATCAGAGAAATAAGTTTAGATTTATAATACCCAAGGACTGTGGCTTTTTATGAAGTGTATAAAGAGGGCATGTTTAATTATGTTTTGTTTATATCAGTGCTTTGTCTGCAAAAATAACACGAATTACCATATTTTCCTATCATTGGCAGTTATTTCTAATGATTGATTACATTTCTTAAGTGCAGAACGGATTAAATCGCAATTTCTTGCAAATAATTTGAGAAAGAAAAGATACAACTAACCACCCAATTAAAGCAGGAGAGATCAGAGTCTGACCGCTCAAGGCAGACTCCTGTCCATCTTTTATAGTGACAACAACCAAGGGGGGAAAAAAAAAAAGGAAAATGCTTATTTGAGACTGAAGTACTAAGTATGGAGAGCTAGCACCTAAAAGCTGAAGTTTCCAGCATCTCAGCGTGTTCTCAGAGGTGGCCTGACCTGAATTGTTTCTCATGTTGCTCACAGGGTCAGGGCTGTCCCGTTTGGGCTGCCCATTGAGCCCCAGCAACCTCATCTCGGTGTGCGGGACAGCGTGTTCTGCCTGTGCTCCTCAGTGCTGAGCTGTGCTCACAGCCACAGCAGCTTTCAAAGGCATTGAATACAGGGAAGTGCTGGACACCTTATACCAGCAAAAGATGGTGTGACTGGGCTTTCCACCTTGGAAAGGAAAGAAGGTTCCAAAAATCTTGGTGGGAAAATATGGCATGGTACCTGCAGAGCTAAGAGGGAAGGTGCTTGGTGCTTTTCTGGGAGCAAGTGGTGGCAGCTCACAAGGTCAAGAGCTGTGGCATCCATTCCTCCCAAACCCTTCGCTTTGTTTTAGCTGGTTAGTTCAACAGCACCTTTGTTCACCTGCACGTTATCACTAGAAAAATATCATTAAAAAAATGACTGAAAGAGTTTTATTAGAAGCAGGGAGAAATCCTTCGGCTTCGTTTGGGCAGGAAAAGGCTTTTTAAGCGCGGTAACAGAAGTGGTTGTCAAATACCATCTAGTGGTGGCCAGGCAGAGTGCAAGTGCGCGGCAGCGCGCAGCCTGCGCGCCTCCGCCCGCGCTCCCGCCTCGCCGCAGCCCCGGCCCCGCGGGTGCTCAGCGGGTCTCTCCTTCTCCTTGGCCCACCGAGGGCTGGACCAGGATGCTCGCAGGAAAGCCCTGCTCCAAGCGGGCAGCGCGGAAGGCGGGGATGTCCCCGCACACCGCTGCCCGGAGCTGCCCCTTTACCATCGCGGGTCCGCTGGGTAAGGAGCAGGGAGCGCAGGGAGGGCCGGGCTGCGCTGCGCACACAGCTCGGGAGGGCTCCCGAGAGCCGCTGTGGGACGTTCCTGTGTCTCGGTGCCAGCATTTTATGCAGAAAGCCACGAGATTTATTAAGCCAACACTATTCTTTTGTTTTCACTGCAAATCTTTTTGTATTGGGAAAGGAGGGAGTGACACGAGAAACAATGCTCTCCAGTCAGCGAAACTGCTGTTGCAGCAAGTTTTACTTGAGCAATAATTTGACAGGAGGCTCCCAAATTCTGGCTTACTCTGCACATGAATCCACCTGCCTAGGCACCAGACCTGGAGTCATGATCTATCCCTAGGTCCTGTGCAAAAGGGAGAGCCAGAGAAAGCTGGGCTGGGGGTTCATGAGCAGCTCCTGTCTGGTGACTGGAGGCAGCTCTCAGCTATAATCCACCAACTCAGAAGGCTGACTCGGGCCAGCCACTTTAGCTGCATGGACCACAAGGCTCATCTACCTGCTGGGTACACAAGTACCACACATTTTCAGAATTACTCGGTGTATTTTTCAACTAAACCAACACATTGTTTTCCTGTTAGACTAGGATACATCCAGCCAAGCGCTCAGCTAAAGCCCTTGCCTGAAGCCATCCCTATCACGTTTAGTCTCATTCATCCTACCCCACTATTTACCAATATAGGCCCTCATCTTGCAGCTAGCCGGACTCCTGTGGATAGACCCTTGGGCCTGAGCAGAGCTCCGCTGACATTAATGAGATCCTGCTGTGCAGAGCTAGTAGCAGCATTACATCAATAATCCAGAATAACAACTAGTCAACATTAAAGCTGAGCAGCCATCTGGCCGGAGTGAAGTGTTCGGTCATCCACCTGCATGAAGTGCTCCCGCGCCAAGAACATATCAGGAGGGAGAGAGTCTCCTTCCAACAGGAGACATAACCTGTGGATGTGAACAGGGGTTACAAGAATAGATGAGCAGACCAGACCCTACGGCACGCACTGAGGTTTCAAAGATCGTAGCTACCTACAAATCTCATGTACTGATAGCAACTATAGGACTTCAGACAATGCTGATGTTTTCGTGTTCAACATTCAAATTGCTTTTTGCCCTGGGAGCGCTGGTTGTCTCAGTTTGGGCCTGAATTCCTCACTTTAGTTTTTGTGTTATTTTTATTATGATAATTTTGGTCTAAGAAAGTGCTTCTGTTCAAAATAAATTAGATAAAACCACTCAGGACAGAGTGTCCTTGCTCCTTAGCTGCTTAAATGCTCCTCCTGGATATTGTTATTTCCACACACTTCAGAAGTACAAAAGGAACTCAGGAGTCAGACTCTGCTTATGTGAAGTCAAAACACCGACGGGATCACAGGCCTTTGCGGGAGCTCAGATACCATGATGACAGGTGCAATATAAGAACCACCTGTGTAGATTACTTCAGACTTACTCATTGCCAACACCGAAGTCCTTGTGTTTTGCATTCAGAAGGAACCCTTGGGCTGTAATCCAGTGTTCAGTTGCAAAGTTGATAATTATGGCATAGTTAGGGAAGGGAATTATTCAACACAAGTGCAAGGTCACCGCTGCAGATGCGGCTGTCTTCAATGCCAACAGGGCAAGATAAGCGGCCTTAGCAGTAAGACCAAGCAGGGCACCTGTTAAGAGGAGCTGAAGACGGGGCTAGTACATGAAAGCGCAGACAAAACCAAGGTCTCTATTTTAGGATCACTTTTGTGTGAAGGAAAGCTTGTGGGAAAATCATCTACAAATGAAAATGGGTATGAAAAATCTTTAATTTGCTCATTTATGTTCAGTTCCTTGCAGTACTTGGGTTTGGAATCTCTAAAAGGCACATTAAACCATACCTCACAGCCTGCAAATCAAGTGCTAATTAAAGCTGCATTAACCCTAATGGATTGGAAAGAAGAAATCTAATTGAGAAAACTTCTGTTTACCTAAGGCATGCTGGAAAAACAAACCATCCCAGATTTCTCTTCAGTCTTTTTTTTTTTTTTTCTCTCAGCATGCACGCACAGAATCACCTCTTTTTTCACAGAATCACAGAATCATTTAGGTTGGAAAAGACCCTTGGGATCCTTTCTCTGTAATTTACTAAATCAGCGTTCTGGGGGAGGTTTGAGGAATGCCAAACCTCTCCAGCACTTTGCAACCACTCTTGTACTAGCTACAACTGCACAATACACATCACCAATCTCAAAGTCAGCCCTGAAATGGGATTGTGCTAATCACTGTCACGGGTGCTTAGTGATGTCTACCCAACTACTCCATTGTCTTCTTCCACTCTGAGAACCAGTCTGTATTTCCTGTACCAGTAGTAGTTATACCTCTCAATTACTAGGAGCAGTCCTGTCATTCCATAAATTCTCTCTAAGTTAGGGCAAGTCTTGTCTTCCTTGATTTCCCACACGGATGGGGCAGAAGCATCACTGTGGAATCTACTTAGTGACAACAGCTCCTAGAAGCACTAGTGATAAATGACTCATTGGGGTGAGAGGAACCAACCATGCATTTTTGGTGCCCTTTTTTTCTGTTTGTTTTCCTGTTAGGTCCTCATACTCACCTCCATGTGATGGGGACATATCTAAAACTGATGGAGAAGCTGTAAGTAGCCCCCCACGAGGTTTGTTGTCCTAATGAATACCAGGCCTCAAATTAATGAAGGAGGTTTTAGGAAAACATTGTGATTTTTAGCCCTTCAAGCATCAGCAAATTTGCCAGAAGTCCAGACAGCTGTTTATAGCTTGTTAAGATGTTGATTGTTTACAAATTAGATTTTCCCTTTGAGAACCCTGCACCTATCGGCCTGCTAGTGTCACTCCTCAATTAAGAAAGGGTGCTTTCTGTGCCAAAGAAGAAAGGCTGATGTGAGGTGGTCTAGGCTGTAGTGAGCTTATGTGGGTTTACCTCCTACCGTCAGAAATATTCAGCTTTTTTCTAACCTCCCAATTTCAGATGGTTTTGCCCTGGATTTTCTTCAGCATTTACAAATTCATTTGTTTGTAATTGTTCCTAACTGAAAGAGTTTCTAAAGAGCACAAGTATTGCCTTTGCATTTTGGATATGCAAAATGTTTTTTGGCTTTTCTGTAGGAACAAAGGCTGGTGGCTGGGAGAAAAAAAAAAAAAGGAATATGATAGAAAAGAGGAGTTTCTCTATGAGATTTGTTTTCTCACTGACAGCTGTACAGCCCCACAGGCAGCACAAATTGGCTAGGTTGTGAAGTCAAGGCCAGTGCCTACAGCATTCAGCAGCTTCCTGTGTCTTAATCTTTCTGTTTGGGGAACGAACTGTAATTTGTTTTCCTTGACCCATAGCTTCAGTTGCAGAGTGTAGGATTACCATAATGGACCAAAAACTTGAGAGACATCAACTTTCTTTTTAGTCCTTCCAGTGCTGTATCCTTTCCTGTACCATACATCCCCCTGGGTCTCAGCAGAGAGAATTGTGCTTGCTCTCTGTCCAGTGGCTCTAGAGGAGAGAGGGAATGCTCTGGGGTTGGCTGCACTGCTTTGAGATGGCCAAGGGTCCCCCCGAGTGTCCCCACCATCATTCTTCTGCACCTCTTGCTCTTGAGTGTAGTTGCCTCACTCCCACTCCCTCTCGGGAGCCGGTTTCAAGAACAATTAGGAAACCTGACTCAGTTAGGGGCACCATAAATCAAACTGTGAGCCCCCAGGAAGACCAATTTCCTGGCTGCAAATGAATGTGCTCCATAATTTTCTGTCTGCTATTTGGACCTGCTATTTAGCAAAGGCTGCAGGTTTACCTTGTTCATCAAGAAGTGCTATTGTGCATCTCTTTATACCGTATCACTGTGGTTTTACTCTGAACATGAACAACAGATATCCGTGGGGGTTATCCAGCTCATACAGGACTCTCAAAGCAGTGTCAGTCCACAGTAAGAAAGATGCTCTAATGATTAAAGTAGCAAACGCGGGGAACAACAGTTCTGCTGCAGATTTTGGTCATAGTACTTCATCTCTTTGTGCCTCATTTACTACAACAGAGCTAAAACTTCCTTTTTTAAATTAGATTAGCATCTTCAAGGCATAGATCGTAGGCTCAGCATCTGCTACATGGGCCATAATCTCTGGAACCTCTAAATGCGACCATACCCTACCAATAATGCTACCCTTTCAAAAACTGGCATGTGTGGCACAGAGTAAGGAAAAGAAGTAGAATATATTTCTCCTATTTGAAGCTCAAAGTACTATCAGCAGCTGTAACGTCATGTGGTGCACTGACAAAATCTTGATTTCATTCCGTAGGATATAACTTCTAGCCCTGGCTCTCCATTATGTTTAGACAGCATCTGGCCAGACCTGATGCATCTTCTTGATGTCCTGGCAAGGAGTTCAGAAGGCAGATTTGCATAGGTCTTTGGATACCTCCAGGTTCCAGTAAGTTCTTTAGAAAAACATACTACACACTGATGGGGGAATCTGAAATCTTCGGAGTCCTTTCCAAAAACTCATGAAACTCCAACAAGTCAGCAAGCACAGACTCAGGGGAAGCTGCTATGCAACGCTGAAACTAAGCCTGAAGCTTTTTGAAGGCATCCATGAGTCACTAGATTTGCCCTGGCTCAATACAAACCAGTAAAGTAATTAACAACTAAATCAAAGTCTTCACCCAGACATTTTAAATCACTTCAAAATTGGAGTTCCTTGTGACTGTGCCTGTCAGTTGTATGGGGTTTTGCAAAGAAACACACTAAAACTAACTGACTCCCAGATCCCTTGCCCATCTGCCATTCAAATCTTTATGGCATTGGTCCAGCAGACAGTAGGAATTTGTATTGCTTTATTCCAAAAATTCAAGAGCCAAAATAAATTATAATGAGTTGTCCTGGGACTTTATCTCTTCTCACCTGAAAAGAATTTTCTGTCTTGCACGGGAAGTTCCTCTGGCAGAAGAAGAGACATCTCTTCTTCCATTTTGGAATGGAGTCCAAATGATAACACATTTTATCAATGCAATTAGCATATCAAAATGGAAATCCCTACTGCAAAATGCACTACTGACAAAACAGCTACAAGGCAGAATAATGCAGAAAATGGAAGAATAAAACAAAAACCAGCAACTTGTACCCAGACAGTCACTGTGCTGGGGAGAGATCACTGAGGTCGAGGTGTTGGACACTTCAGTCACAGTTGCAAAACAAAAATCAAGGGTGATATGAACTAGATTATCTTGGTTATAAACAATGATAATAGTTCCCAATTTCTGTCCATTCCTTAATATTAACATGTTTAATGTCGTGTTTAAGCAGCACCCATAATTTAAGCCAATCCACATCTTTCTAACACTTAAAGCCTCTCCCAAGAAATTATGGCAGTGGGCAATAACTTCAAATTAAAGGAAACAATAATCAAGATTTCCTTGTTTGCTGCCTGCCTTCTAAGCCAGAAATGTTCACACCCCTTTCCAGCTTTTTTCTTTTACCATTCAGGCCAATACGAGAACTGATGTCACATACTCAAATATTTCTGAGATTAACAGCTGTAAGAAAAGCCCAGAGAACCCAGGACTTGTCAGCAAGAAAGAAAATTTATTTGAGATCCCCAGTCCGTTATTTACAAAGGGAGAACTGGTTGTTCTTTTGCTTGTCAGACAACAGAAGAAAGCGTTCTCTATTTAGTTGTTTCCATTAGATTGTTCCTGAACAATCAGTACAGTGGATGAAACAACTTGCCAGAGTGAAGCCTCACCAGGTACTGGTGGCTCAGGAATGCCAAATACTTTGAGACTTGTAACTGCCACAGAGGAAGACGTCCTCTTCTCTCTCCAATTGCCCTGGACATTCTGCCTGTTCTCCATCTCCACAGTTCTCAGAAACCTTATTTTTATTAGTTGCTATTAAAGTTCCTAGTAGAAAAGTCGTTTCCTTCTTTCCCTCACTTTCAGTACTGTAGGAAACCTTAGAAATTCAGCACAAGTTAAAATTGAAATTTTCCGAAGTGGCCTATGATTGCAGATGGCTTTAACTGCTCCCCAAACAGTTTTGAAGCATCAGATGATGAGTCAGAACGAAATATTCACTGAGATTGCTAGAAGGTCTCCTGGCATTCAAACTATTTGAATATGCCTTCAGGGAAAGAAAGAGTTAATGGAGTTACCTTGCAGTTAGCATTCATCTTTTTTCAGCTTTGTCAGGTAGCAGACAAGCCCAGACTTGACTCGGAGCATCAGCTCTGTACTAGCATACTCTTGTGGGTAGCCTAATGTAATATTAATTGAATTGACATCTCTGTTGAGATCAGTTACACGTGTAGGATTCAAGTTATTTAACAGTTTGTGCAACTGTGTTTGAATTTTGATCATAAAGACACATGCTGGGTTAACAGGAGCAGAGGCAGAGCCAGAATCACGTAGAGCAGAAGTGACCTGGGACACATATTTTTGAGGCGTGATTTGTAAATGGGAGAAAACAGACTATTCCCATACATTGTTCCAGAATGGATATTGCTTCATAGTGATAAGCATGTTACATAGTCAACATTTAATCTTAAACTGACCCTAATTTGACTCATTAAAAGACCAGGGAGTGTGAACAGCAAAGAAACATCTCTGAGTATCTTCTACCAGCTGACCCAATTCTCTTTTCCCTGCAGAAAGAGATCTGGACACTGGGCAGATCTGGGAAGGTTGGAAGTCTTTGGAAGGGGAAAGAGTTGAGGCTGACAGTTTAAGCCAGTGCACAGTACAAAGCTCCAGAGCATGAATCACTGAGAATTCACTGGAAAAGGCACTTTGTTTCTGTCCAAAAGGAGTTGCTTCAAATATTTCCAGAGTTTGCCACATGCAGGAAACCAGAATTGAACATTCTTGTCTGAAAGGTGAACAATCTTTCTATACTCTTAGTAAAACATAAAAAAGCTATCCCTGCACATTTCTCATGTAAATTTATGTTTCAAAAGAAAAAAAACAAACAAAAACCACAAAACAACATCCCCCTGTATTTTCCCTTAGATTATATTTTTAACCAAATATGTTGACAACCTCCATCTGCCCTGGGTTTCATTAGGCCCTCTGCTCTTTGCCCCTACATCTTGGTCTCTGAAAGAGACTTCCACTGTCAGCTGAGGTTCAGCCTTCCTGGACTGCTCAGGATCCCCATTCTTATTCACAGAGAGAAAACTTAATCACCTGAGAATTTGTTTCTTATTTAGCTATGTAAGTAAAAGTGTATCACATGAAAAAAGTAAGAAAATCAGGCTGCAGACTTAGAAAGATAGGTCATTTTTACCCAAATTTGTTCGCCCTGATAGGAAGCTTTGCTATATATGTAATGGTCTGGGTTTTTTAAAGGAAATTCTTGCAAAAATCTGAATTAAATCCACTCACTCCAAACTGGGGACAGTCAAAAAATGTGGCAGAGTGAAACAGGAGCACTAAAAAATTAATTCCTTGTGCTGCTTGCTTCCCTGCTTTCTGTGCCTTATGCCAAAACCCCATGCATTTCAAATCCAATCCACTGCAATTACACCAGTCCCCAGCCACGCACCATGCATCTGTAGGAGCACAGTGAGCAAGAAATGGATTTCCCTCAGTTAAGGTGTCAAGGGAAGAGCCAGCAGGTTAGAATTGTATCCAGCCATTTGCTCAGATACAGTAGTGAAATGAAATATTCTTTCTGCCCTTCACCAAGATCCAGCTCACAAAGGTTTTGTGATATTTTATCCTGATGCCATTGAAACACTAAGACCTTTCAAAGAGATGCACGCTGCTACACAAATTTACACAATCCACCTGTGGGAACACCTTTTTACCAGAGTAAAACACTCCAGACTGCCATGTGGCTGTACCTTTGTTAGACAAGTGTCTCATGCTAAGATCACCCCTTACAGTGTGAATCTACAGAAGCGTGAAAACTTTTGAAGTCGCATCTTCAGACCACAGGCAAGCAAACACTTTGGAAACCCCACCGGCTAAGTCATTGCAACAGAGTTAGACAGGGTGGCTGCTGAAAGAAGTCTACAGCCGGCTGGTTCTCTGAAATGACAAACCAGGGCCTCCAAACGGTCTGGGATCAAATCAAGATCCTCTAGTGCTGGCCCCCAGGAATCGGAGCAGCTCAGGCCCCCCAAGCAGAGAGCAGCTGGCAGCCGCAGGTAAATCACTGTCGAACTGCTGCAGAGGATGTTGCAGCCATCGTGTCTGCCAGCCAGTAAATCACTGTGGGGGAACACCTGGTTTTCATACCACCAAACATACCTGCCACTGGAGCTTGGGACACAGCAGCACATGTGGACAGCAGAGCAAACATTTATTTAAAATCACTACAGAAAACATGAAAATATCTGGGGGCAGGCGAGCCTACGGAACAGAGAGTCATGAAGGTAGCTATTTATTTTATGAACCAAACTGTTTTTCCACAGGAGAGAATGGAATAGAAGCAGGTGGCTCAGCAAGGCAAGAATCCAAAAGCCTTATTTCCAATCATTAGTTTCAGATTGAACTATAATCATCCATTTCAGTCAGTTGGCTGTAGCTATCCTAGGTACACGCACAAGGGATAAACAACTACCCCTGTGTCCAAACCCCCCCATTTCAAAGTTTTCACTCATTTAAGTCCCAATACCCAAACGCTGTGGATTGTAGTTTTGATTGGTGTACATCAGGAACACACAGTCACGCTGCTGAGGCTGCATTCTAGATTTCTGTAATTTGTTTCACAGCAATTTCTAGATGATCCAGTGAGATCAGGTCTGTGTTGTCCAAACACACAAGAAAAGTCAGGCACGCACACACACACACACACACACAGAGGTTCATCACTTTCCATCTTATCATACCAGTGAATGCCTGCACTTTTTGCACAGAAATATCCTTCCTCACACACACACACACAAAAAGGTACATTTTACTTCTTGCAGATACATCACTTCTGGTCAGAGAACTTGGGTGCTTGGGCCACTGCGGGCTGAAAGGGTCTGTGGGCCTCGGCAGGGAACTGATATTGTTATGATAGCTTTCAAGATGAGAATTTTAATTATCTGAACTGTTGTCTACTGAAGAAATCCGTAACCTCTTATAAGAGAAATGTGGCAGAAATATTTAAGGTTTTGTAACTAAGAGAAAAAGGAAGTATTTTTTGTATTACATTATAAACACAGACTGACTTGCAGCTGCTGCCAGCACACATTTCAGTAAGCAGTAAGGATATTTTTGCCCTGTCAGGATTCAGTGGAAATATATCTCATACATAACACATTTGCATAATATCTGTAGCTTTTGTTATCATAGCCTCTCACAGTAAAAGCCCTAAGGTCATCCTGCAAACATCTTTAGTATTATCTTGAGGTCTTTTTTCTTCTACAGAGGAAAGCAAGAGAAATTTAGGGCAAACATCTGACTTCTTTGGTTCACACTACAGACGTGGTGTCTACACCGAGGACCGTATTGTCACACCATGTGCTCAAACCCTTCAATAAGCTCCTGCTGCCCAAAGGGAGAAAGAACAAAGCTTCTTTTACAGGTAACTTGCCACCCCAATCTCCAAGCCCACATAACCTGGTGTAGCTCCACTGACTTCTATGGACTGACAACCATTCACATGTGGCAAAAACACAGAGCAGGGCTCATTTTTAAAGGGTTTAGATATTGATTGTGCCAGGGGTTAAGCACCTAGCTGTCTTTAAAAATCTGACCACTAGAACCACTCTGATAAGCAAACTCAACTTGAATCACGGTTATTCCCAGATACCCGAACTATACAAGCAAAACTGTGTATCACCCTTTATCCAACTGACAACTACTGTTTGGAAATTAACAGTTCAGCTGCAGGGAGGGTATCTTAGTCAAGGATCACCTTGGGTTATGGTCAAATGAGGGAGTGAAGATGCCAAAGTAGTCTGTGGCTTAACTTTTCAAAGAAGGCTATCTCAAGACCAAAGCTGAAGAAAAAGCCAACAAGTGAAGGTACATACATTTCTGTACTTTAATGTGGACGACACTTACTCTTTTCCATGACCCAGATAAAAATCACACTCAATTCTCACTGTATCTCCTTTTCTAATGCTCATAAACAGAGCTTTTACAGTGCTTTGAATTAGATCTGTGATTCGTGAGCGACACGTATAATAATTAGACTGTGAACATGTACAGTTAATCCATTTAAAGGTGTAAAGAAGTCCATTTAATGAACATTATACTCACATTAGACTTGGAAACATCTAACTCTTTTGTTGAATAAAAAGAAGTTCAATGAGATTAACTTCTCTTAGTTGGTTTTAAAGAATACTCAAACATGTCCTACTCTGATAGTGTACTATTCCTTGGTGCATGGTTTCTGCATACCAATGTCTTCAGTGTAGAAGAGTAGGAATAAGACTGGGAGACATTCCATTTCAGTTAAATAATTACAAATTAAAGAGGATCACTTCTACTTTCTATACTTACTGTAGTATGATAAGAAGCTGAACTCCTTGAACTTGTAATTATATAACAGAAATGTTAATCTCCTGGTTCGGTATTCAGTCCTACTGCATTAAATGTATTCTTACAATTATCAAGTTTACTACATGGCACATAGACATTTCTATTGGGAAACCTATTATTTGATCCTATCAGATTTTGACCATAAATACTGTAATGGAATTCTGTTTTCAAATCTCTCACTGCCACAAAATGACTAATGAGGGTTAATACACCTATGTAGCTTGAGAACCTGAAAAAAACATTCGTATAATTTCTGATTTTCAATTTGTAATGCTGAGCTTCCGATTATTTTCCACAGCTTTGTGCAATTAAAAAAAAAAAAAGATTTAAGCTAGAGAACATATAAGTCCAAAATACGCTAAGTAACTTGTAATAAAGAAATTTAATTTTAAATATATGTACTTTAAGCAGCTGTTCTCCTCTTAGGAGCAACTCATTTAAGCTTAAGAGTTACTGGCCGAAGCTATCTTCCTTTCACAGCATATTATAATGTGTGCTATTGGCTTTAATAGTTTGGAAGTACAATTTACATCCTTGTCCATTTAAATATATAAAACTCTTTTGAGTGGTAGGGTAGCCAGTTAGAAAAGAAAACAAGATCATTCTCTGACTTACATTTCCATCTTTAAATGAAGAAAAACTTATCTTTCCAGAAAAATTCTGTCTCTCAATGCTTTAATGAAGCTGAATCTCTGTTAAAAATTGAAGATAAATTCTGCAGATAGTCACTTCAGAGAGATTTTTGCCAGTGAGACACTTGCTTCCAGTGGAGATACCTGGATTGTTGCATACATCAGGGCTACATTCTTTTGCAGTTTGTAGAGCAAAACCTGATACGATCAAGAGACAACATAATCCTGGCTAATGCAGAGTGACTTTTTATGTACTGAATGGGATGCAGCTGAACATTAGAGAGACAATCCTTTCACCAAAGGAGGCTTGGCCAATGGAAGCACCCACTGGAGCACTAACCCTGCACCTGAACAGAATACATAGGTTTCATCTACTGAGCGTGTTGAGCCTTCCAGTCATTCCCTAAATAGAGGCATCACCCTGTCCCAGGGAGCGTGTATTGGCGTTGTACAGCTCCCATCATTATCCACTACTCAAAACTCTCAACAGCACCATTCTCAAAGCACTGTCATGAACACATCAAAAAAACCCCAATATGCTACTTCCCAAATGTGTCAGTTTATTAGTCAGACACTGAGGTAGAGGCTTCTACAGGCAAAAAGGACAGAAGGAAAGAGAAGCATGAATGAATAGCAGACCATTCAAGACAAGATTTGTTGCTAAGAATCTCTGAAGCTAACGCTGCCCTTGATATACCCTGGATGTCCATGGAGTCTGCAGGCACCAGAGATTGAGAGAACTGGGTTCTCACTCCAAAGATCAACCTTAAGGTGTCTGTGCAGTGCCCAGATTCTTTGACTTACTGAGGCACAAGCACTCACTGGCCACAGGGACGGGGCTGTGCCTGACAGTCACCAGGGCTAGTTTCTGCCAACCCTGACATCACCCCCGTGTCCCCTTTAGACCTCAATTTCTCAGCAGCCAGGCTCTCCTCAGGCATTTGATGCTCACTGAAGCAAACAACTGAGAGAAAGATAAAATCAACTTTGATTGTGCTGCATAGAAAATATACTTCCCTCTAAATTTCCTGCCTGCCTGAGTTATTGGATACACACACAATACCCGGTCTAATGACTCAATCATGCAAGCTGAGCTACCCAGGCTGACCTGCAGAGCCTCTCGACGCAGCCTGACCTGCCTTCTGCTGGAGCGTGGTTTGCAATGCTGGAGCTCACTCCACACTTTCAAAGAGGATAACCATCGTCTAAAACATTAGGAGAGATTCTAAACCACTCCTAAAAATGCCTTTATTTTTTTGTCATTCCATTCTAGCTGGGCATATTAGTCCAGTACTTTATTATCTTCCTATTACAAGCAAGTTTCAGCTACTTTTTAAAACTGATCTTCCCTGCTTCAGCTGAAACATCCCTTGTCATATGCACTGTAGTCCTGGAGGGTAAGTTACTACCTATTTCCTTACACACACATATGTGCACATGCACGGCCACGTACGTTGCCACATCTGCCTTCTAACACAGGCTAAGCAGAACCTTTCCCTTTTCTTCAATATTCGTTTTTTTTTCTGGACTCCTGCTCATTCATGCTGCTTTTCTCCCTCCCTCCCTTTTTTGAAGTGTGGTTCCTCTGAACATGCTATTTCAGCAGAGGCTTTATTCCCCCTGGGCAGACCCAAAGGATTACTTCCTGCGTCCTACAGCCTCTTCTTCTGATTAGTAAACCAACAGCAGTGGTTGGCATTTCCACAAGGCATTTTTACTCTCCTTCAACATGTAAGCTGAGGAACACCAGATTTATTTCTTAAAAATACTAAATAATTTTAGCAACTAGTTAAGGTCAGTATCCTGATCCACTCCTACTTGGGCATCTTCTGGCACCCTCCCTTGTCCTGAATACACCTGAAAAATGAATTGACTTTTATTCCAGGAAAGGTTTTCTCGGTATCCCAGCTTGTCTGAGTCACAGCATTGAGCCAGCTTGGGAAGCTTGTCCCTTTGCTGCAGGGCCTGCCTGGCCACAAGAAGCACGCTTCATTCTTTGGGGCCAAGTGAATTCACACGTCTGAGCAGGCCACTGTGAGTTAGAGAGACCGTGGGGACAGGAACGTGCTGGGGTACCTGAGACACTGCTGTGGCCATGAGTAAGAATAAAAGGTGTTCTGGCAGTGACTGGGGATGATTCAGCTTTGCTGCAAAAAGGAAGCAGAGGTTCCCATTGAGCTCCCAAGCTGAAGTCAGAGACTGTTAAGTGCCAGAGGCTGCTGAGGGAGAGAAGACAGGGAGCAGATCCTGCAATCTCCCTCAAAAAATCCTCCCCTACCTGCTCAACAGGGACACATCAGCAAAGAGACAGAAAGTGTCACCTCTCCAAGTTAGCAGAGTCACATCTGGCTACAGAGCTGTGAAACTGCATTTCCTCTACAACAGCAGAGCCCCAGACACTGGACAAAGAGCTGCAAGAAGGCAGCAACAGCAAAGCAGCAGATACTTAGCTTTTTTTTTTAAAGTGCAGCTAGCAAACAAGTGGAGAAATTATTCCAGTCTCATTATCTTGTAATGAAATTGTTTCCCTCATATATACAGTCTATACAGTCTTACTGTAACATCAGTATATCTTGATTAGGTTACAAGGCTGTTCAGATAATTAAATAGTATACATAAATGTGAACTGGCACATTGGGAAATATACTGCGTTGCTGCTTAAATATAGCAGATAAGCCATAGGAAAGAGGGAACAGAATATAGTGCCGTAAGGTTACACTGAGAGAAATTCAAGTAGTCTGCCATGGTGCTGCTACAATATGGGGAGAAAGTTATTAGAAACAAAATGAATTCAGTAGCGCCTTGAACTCACTATCATAGTCTGGGGCAAGTTAATCACTTCATCCTCATCCACTAACACATTTATCCACCTACTAATTCTCCACCTAATTAGAGAGAAATTCAGAGCTCTACTGGTCAGGGAGGCAGGGATTAGGGTTAAGAAAACACTTGTATTTGAAACCCCCTACCTCTGCTGGTTAGTGTGAAAGATCCTATAAGAAACTCCCACCCTAGCTAATCCATGACCCTCAGCAGGGAGGAGTGTTAACAATTTGGTTTAAAACTCACACTCTCAGACAAATGCATCAAAAACGGCTTTTCTTCTTTGATTTATAGGTATTACTTGTTTTTCCAAGCTCCATTAAGGACTCTTCATCATGTACTGCAAGGGGCATTAAGCACTGAAAGTTGTTCCCAGCTCTGTATTATTCAAAGGCAATTTACACTAATTATTGGAGTCCATGGTGTTACCCATACTCATAGAATGATCCATCTCAGCAGGCTAAAGTACTTTTGAAATGTTAATTTATTACTGAGGTATAAAAACGTCCTTACATTAAAGCACAATTCTTTCTTAAATGCCAAGGGTTTTCTCTTACTGATAATATTACATACTTACTGTTTATCTTAGATATAAGAATAAAGATATAATTTAATTTACTATATAATAGTGCCTATAAAAGCCACTATTAACACAAATTGCACTGCATTTAAACTCAGTTGCGACACTGATATTATTCTTGTTTTTCTTGTCTAGTGATTTTCTCAACACACATGCAAACAGAGCGTGCAGGGCAACTTGACGGAGGCGAGCTTTTCAGATAAACAGCTGAAAAAAGTGTGTCACTAGTGAAGGGTTTCACTGACTCCAAAATAACCTCATTCGCATCAAAGTACAGATAATAGTGTGACATCTCTGCTCCGAGGACCAGGAGGGAAAAGGCATTCATTAACTGGCATGAGAGCACACCCATGTATCGAATGCCAACGAACAAAAATCCACTAAAAGTACCCAGTATTCAGTTAAGTTCTGGCACAAAAGCCACTGATTTTAGCAAGAACAGTCTGGCCAGTGCTGAGCATCCCACTTCTTACAGGTTTTGCTTTTCCTGATCACAATGTAAAAATACAGCCATACAAACAAAAACTTATTTTACCTTGTGTTGACAAAAGCCCTCGAACAATCAAGGGGATTATTTCTTAACTAGCTCAACCAACAGCTTTTGCTTCGCTCAAGAAGCCATCGGATTGCACTCAGTGGTAAGAGGAAACGCTGCCTTGGAAGTGTTAAGAGTCTTGGGATGCATAAGAAGTTTGTGGCAGAGGAAAAAAAGGCCCCTTTGCTTTCCTAAGTCTCCCCCAAGGTCCCAAAGATAGCCCTCACCCATGAAATATACATCGTTATGAATGAAGAACATCTGCTTTATATCTGAAAAATCTAAATAACATCACATAAACAAAGCTTGCCATGATAGGCTCAAAGCTTTTTTTATCCAAAAAAAGTTGGCAACCTAGAATTTGTTTGTGTAGCTGAAATACAAAACACAGCTTTTGAATAGCAATACTTTATTCCCAAACTGTCAAGATTTCATATGTTCTTGCCCCAGATTTCATCCACCTCTCTAGGTCTCTGCCTGACCACTGGAGATACCCTTCCTCATACACAGTAGCTCCTGAAATGAAGAGGCTTGTGAAAGACAGTGTTATGCCAACATAAATCTTGATTGCCACTAACACAATTTGTTTACCCAAAGAAATCAAAATTCCAGAGCAATGGCTCGGCTTCATAAGGTGGCCAATCCACAACAGGTACTCACTTGGGAGTCAGATGATTTGCAGAGGAGTCGGGCAATTACAGGTGGGTAGCGTTGTGCTCACTTGCATGCCTGAATTCCACACACAGGACTGTAATTAGCATGCAGAACACTTTGCATACATTAAGGATTTAATTTTTTTGCATAAAGGCCTGGTAGGTGCCAAAGCAATGACTTGTGTACTAAAACACAGTAATCCTACCTGCAAGTCAGACCTTTAGATAAACAAGCTTGACATAGAAAAAGCAACTCTTAAAACTATGACAATCTGCTTTGGAGGAACAGATGTTCTCACAAAACGCGTAACTGATCATGCAAATGATTCACATCACAGAACACAATGCCTCACAAATTTCTCCTATAAAATTTATGTCATGAATTAGAAGTGAGGCATATTATTATTGAATCAGGAAAGAAATGACACTAATCAGTCATATTTAATCGTCATTTAGTCACAGGCTATGTATGATCTATTACTCTATTTTATGACTAGGTGGGCACAGCTAATCCTGGACTACTAAGGCCTGGATCAGCACAAGTTCTTTTGAAAGAAGCCATCCTGATGTAAACACCCATCTTACAGAATAATCCCATCTATCCATAACACACCGACTTTTTGGGATGCAGAAAAACCTATAGGTTTTTAAAGCTTCTATTTTATTCCTCACTGAAAGTTAGCCAGACTTTGACAATCTGGACCATCAGTTGTCTCTATAAAGAAGCTACTTCCAAATGTGCAAAAGTCAACTTGATTTTTCTTTTGCTAAAGTAGCCCAGTCCCTGATGTCAGGGAGGAAGGGTGGGTGATGCTGGTGAGCACCACATGGCAGTTTCAGTTTTAGCTGAAGTTCAGCTGGGAAGAAACAGACTGAAGCAGAGAATGTAAATACTGTTCTTGTCTGAAAATCATACACTATCGCTAACTGGGTTGTTTCTGCCATTAGTAGGAACCCCATGTCTCACATAAACCTACTCAGTTCTCTTCAACTAAGGAATGGTTATATATTATACATTTTTTTTTTTTATATATGGTTGTAAATAAATATAGCTCAGGTGTCATTTTAGGCAATGAAGTAAATTCCAGGCTGCTCCAGACTCATCTCTATCTGTATGGAAGTCTAGAAGAAGAATCATTTGAAGTTTCGCAGAATCTCAGTGGTCACTGACACTGGCTCAGCAGTTCAACTCAAGCACAAACGGGAAAACTGAAGCAATTTGAGTTAGATGAATTTAGGATCTGTGGAAAGCATGCTGCAGATCTCTGCAGAAAATATTTTCTACCTTTGAATTAGGGGAAATTCCCTCAGAAAATGTCAAAAATAGAACAGGAACAATGTCCAATGAAATCCTCGGCTTCTCTTCTGAAATTTTAAAGATACTGGACCTTGTTTACAAGGGAACACATCTAGGACATTATATACATCTTGAGCTGACTAAACATTCAGCAAATGGTGACGTAGGGAACTGTAACCAGCAAACTAGAAATCAATATTCTGTTTCCCCTTACATTTCTTCTGCATAGTTCAATCCTCCCTGTTTGTTTTTGTTGTTTGTTTGGGGTTTTTTTTAATGCCAGTAATGGTTTAGACTCCCGTGAGAAACACCTTCAAGAAAGCAGGGTTCAAGCTAAACAAAAGAGAAAATTCCCCTTATTTCTCAAGAAAAACAAGCAATTTCTCCCAGACCTCAGGTTTGTGCACTCACTAAAAGCAGTGGCCCATTAGTTTTCAAGGGCCATGGCTCAGTGCGGAGTGAAGATTTCACTGTAGAGCTGTATGCAGCATTTCAAGCTCCTGGAGAGAACTGATGCAGATATTACAGATATCAAGCTCTAACCTAAAATTCAGTCAGTCAAATGGCTGATGGATCAGATACCTAAAGAATATGTCTTATCTTATTAGACAGGAGTATTTTTTATAAATAGTCATGAGAAAAAAGAAATCTGTTAGTGCTCTTACTTACATTCATTTCATTTTCAGCCATAGTAGCATATTTTATTAAAAGAGTACATTTGCCTCAGAAAATATCAACAGGTTTGCCTAATAGCATGAAGCTAGATACTCTGTATTTTGTAAATTCATCAGGTTATTGCCGTGCTGCCATTCAGATCACATAGTAGCTAAGCATTATATATGCAAGGCTAGTGGCACCAGACAGCTATTTTTCTAATTAATACACGTCAGAGCAAATTGTTAGGAGGAGGGAAACAGACCAAAAATGAGAGAAAAGGAGATTTCCACACAATTGCACATTGCAACATGAAAACTCAGCTCATCTGCATAATATTAATGATATAAAATATGCAAACAGATGTTTCTCTCATTAAATGCTGTATGCAAATAACACTAGGAGGAGTGGTAATGTTGTTTCAGGGTTGAGAGATCACGGGGGGTAATTAAAGGTTAATCCAGTTTTCAGTTCACAGACTGTAAGACATGAGTGGTTGTAAAGAAAAATTGTCACTTAACCTTCAATTCATTATCCACGGCACACGGATTTTTCTTCTAAAATTACAAAAACATATATGTATTTACCCGCAATCTAGTGCCAAGGTATGGTGCATATCATTAGAGAAGAACAGAAATTATTTGTTGCTATGAATGCCATTAAGTAGGTGCCGGAATGCATTAATTAGGGAAAGCAGAATTCGATCAGAAGTTCTCAGACCAAAATCTAAATGCTGTAATCTCACTAAGCATATTTCAAGTGCTGAGATGTTGTCAAACGTTAACAGAAAACCATCTGAAGTGCTTGTGGAACAAGTCCCCTAAAATAATTAGAAGCCTAACGTCGGAGATTCTGCGTGAGTTTTGCTGTAAGCCCTTTGAGTTGGATGGTGCCATCCGCAGCAGGCTGACAACCGTCACTTCTACTCCGAGTATCCTGCTGGGTGGATTGAACGCAGTAAACATTTTAGCACTTAGATCTGAGTTCAACGCACCAGATGAGACATTCCCACTCCTTGCTCATAGGAGAAAATAAAGTGATAAGTGTCTGCGCGGCAGTCTAGCCATGTTCTTCAGCAGCAAGATTGTGCGTGGAGGGAAAGGCAAGGCCAGTGTGAACTACAGCAGCCACAGGTGGGAAGAAGTACAAAAAGGCAAAGAAATATCTTGATTTGTGCAACCCTCTCTATATAATATCTGGGTGAAAATCGATGTGTGCCTGGGATAGCGAGAGTGAGAAATCAGAGGAGATGACAGTTGGCTCTGTTTGGCCTTGGATCCAGGGACCACGGCACTCTCTGCTTCCAAGACTACATGGCACATTTGGATACTTTGGTGTTTTACTTAAAAATCTGCTTCCAGAAGTCTTGCAAATTATTTCCTTTAAATATGGAACAAGAACAAGGGCTTAGATGTGTCTTTCTGGTGTGTGCCTCACCATCTGGCTGTCCCCACTGTCTCTGTCACTCCACCCCCAGTTACACACAGCACTAGGCCTTCCATCTGTGCCTCACCAGTTCTTTGGGTTTGAAAACCAGTTCCCTTCTGGCCTCTCAAGTTCCCATTTGTGCATTACATTTTAAACCTTGCACTCAAAGAACCACGACCACACCAGCCTAGGCTCAGAATTTACCTCGGTTTCCTGGGCTTTCAAACAGTGCCGACTGTGAGATACCCTCAACTTCAGCTATCCTGACTGTTCTAGCTTTACAATTTCATTAAGTAATTCAGTTTTGAAACTTATTGTTAATTGAGGGTACTAAAAAAGACATTTAAAGTGTATTACATAAGGTAAAAATCAGACTGAGACATCTTTGTCTGCCTTCATGTGGCATCCTGTGGCATAAACTCTGCTTCATAAAAATCCCCCTTCTCAATGATTTTCACAGCTATTTACAGCCTGCTTCCATTTGAAAAAGGTCTGATACTCAAGAAAAAAAAACATGTGAAAATATCACTTTTTCTGAAGTTGAACACTGCAGAAGGATTTTACTATATTTTTTCTTTAACAGCTGCAGTGAAATAGAAGCTTTATCTTCTTTGCCTTGAGCGTGCAAGAGCCGTACTTCCCATTGGGTAGTACACTTTGTAAGGTTACTATATTTAGCTAACTGCAAATTTTAGGGCAACACAGGGGTCATCTGCAGCACCACAGAAAAGACTTTTTAAACACGGGAAGCTCCACTTCTTTCATACGCCTCACCCAGCGACACGAGCTTTGTACGAGGCCCACGGCAGAAAGAGCGCGCAGGGGGAAACGCCACCGTCCACCCTCGCTCAGCGGGAGCCTGGCTGCCTACAGCTGCACATCCTTCCCTTCCCGTGGCCACCACCCCACCTCCGCAGCAGACAGGCAGCTGCTGCCCCTTCTGAGCCGCCTGAATAAACAGTTGAGGATTACCCGCTTGTGTGAGAACACCCCCGGGAGCCATCGGTTCTGTCACCCCGGGGTAAGGGGAGCGGAGGGCGGGCTGGAGCAGCGGCCAGCAGGTGCAGGAGTCCCACGGGGGCCTGTGGCGGGCTGATAGCATTGAAGCAGCCTTCAGCCCCCCACTTTGATCACTTCAGCACAAAGGTGGCTTCCATGCCTTCCCCATCGCCCTCGTCCCTCACCCAGCATCAGGACCCGGCGAAATAATTCAGGATGGAAATCTTACAGTCACCTCCAGACCCCATCAGTACAGGGGCTTGTCAAAAATCTCATCTCTGGTTTATCACCCCCAAGTGCAGACAGAACTTTCTGACTCCATGAGCAAGTAAAGATTTACAGTTGTACCTGCGAAGTCTAAACGAGTTCTGGTTAATGCCACCTGATCCCTATTAAGGCAGATTACAAGTACCCCTTTAAAATGTCACGATGCATTTACAGGGGGAACCATACCAAAAAAACACAACAAACAAAAATCAGCCGTAACATTTTACCTTATCATGCTCAAAATACATTTTCAGGGCAAGTGAATACAGGTAACTGTGCAAACAAACCAGGGCATTGAGGATTTGGTCCATAGCTCACAAAAGTGTAAGAAAAAATATCTAATAAATTAAGTGGGTAAAGGGCTGGATACAGCCCTGACTGCTGACTCCTAACAGGCACACTCACACGCGCACATGTGTGCGCACAGGTCTCACCAACTCAAAGCCACATTCCTACATCTCCAGTTACCTGGGAGAAAGTTTGGCTGAAGGGTGTAAGCGGTGGGATTTTGGCATACACACACACACAAAAATAAATATGTATTAAAATCTATTTATCACAAGCAGAGTTTTGAACGTCTAATTGATGCAGTTTGTTAGAGGAACAAAAAGATCTTCCCTGGCTTCAGCCATATCCAAGGGGATTAATTTGTCACTCTTCAAAAACAACTCATTGGAGGAATACCCTCTTTGATTCTTTATTCTCACATTAATTAGGAGTAATAAGTACACTAGATACACTTGGTACTTAAAAAATTAGTAGAAATAAATCTGCCACACATCTCAAGAGGGCAACCAAGATCTGGCTGTGCAGGGTGGGAGCCTCGAAAGCGAATCCCGTTTGCAGGACAGCCCTGCAACGCCGGGCCGGTGCAAGGAACCGGTAACCCGGGACAGTCCCGGAGCCTCCGGCCAGCAGCAGGCAGGGAAGGCCGGGAGCTGGCGCCGCCACCACCCCGCGGCCTCCGCCTTCGCAGCGGCCGCCCCCGCGCGCCCCCTCCGGCCCGCGGCGGGAAAGGCAACAGCCGCTCCCAACGGCCACTCCCAACGGCCGCTCCCAACGGCCCCATCTTGCCGGCCGGGCACCGTCAGGTTGCACGAGGCCTCGTGGAGCAGTCTGCGGGCACAGGCGCCTCCCGCTCCCGGCCCTTGTCCCGACGCCGGTCCCTCCGGCGCCGCCCTATCTCACCTGCCACGGCCTCGGCACGGTGTCGCTCCAAGTCGTCATGAGCCACCAAGGGCTCATGGTGGGAAGTGCTGCAGGAGGTGCGCAAGCCACGTGTGGGGCCCGTCTGGTTTCTTCACCTTTTTTTAAGGCACATATTATGTCCTGCACTAAGCCCACACGCACCACGTAGTTCACGTTGTACCTCCCAGCCTGGTGGTTTTGCTATTGTCAGCAGAGTTTCCCCGATTTACCATAGCAGTGGAACTGTCTCTAAGGAGCACAGGGAAAAAAAAAGGGGGGGAAGAAAAAAAAAAAGTATTTTGTGCTGAAATATAAAGTAAGTCAATTTTATCCTTATTAATAAAAAAACACCAAAAGAAGGAGTGACTGAAAATTTCTCCTCCGGAGAATAATTCTGACAGGATTGAACCAAACTCTTTCTGTCGTTGGTTTTCAAGTGGGAAACCCCTCAATGCTTTGGCTATGTCTTGAGTCTCTCTTACAAGACATTTCTCTTGCTTGAGGACGTGGGACTGTTCACCTGAACACAGCTATCCCCTGGCTCTGGGGTTCGCCTCTGCTCCCCTGGCAGCCCAGCCCAGCCAGGCAGGACCCCTGCCCATGGCAGAAGGCCGGAGGAACATGGGGATGCCGATTTTCCAGCCGGTCGTTCTGGGCTACGAATGCTGACACCTCCACCTTTCATCGTGTCCTTAAACCGCGTGGCTTGAGAGGCGGCAGCCTTTACTGCCTGCTTGTTTAAGATAATTACTACATGTATTTCCTCCCTGCTGGTTCTGCTGAAGCGGAAAAGGCTTTGGCCTTCACTTTGCTATACATAATAAAGAAAAAAATCTGGTTTATAAACACCACTTTTTCTATACTTTCAAAAGCGGGTTGTCGGGTGAGAGTCAGGAGAATGGTTCCTGTTTGGCAAGCAAGCTAATAGCGACGAAGTTGCTGGAGGAAAATCTCTTGTTGAGTCTCCCCGAGCTGGAAGGACGCAGCGCACTCTTTGTTCCCTCAGTAGTAAACAATAACCCTTTAAAGATACTCTGCTGTCCCCACCACTCACTCTCCTATAGGATATTAAGAAAAAAACAAACCCAAAAGGAGCCCAATTGAGTGTAAAGAGTGAACTTAATTTCAGAGCGGGTGGGAGTTTGTGACTTTTTAAACACACTGTGTGTTGATTAAAATCTATGCAACCCAAAGAGATATATGGCTATGTTTTTCAAAGAGGGTCAAAGTCAGTCTGATTAGCAGGTGGTTTATTACCATCTTAAAATATGCCTTTTGGTTCTTAAAATTCAGTGCTTAGTCCTGATGGAAAACGGTTGTTGGTGCTCCATATAGTTCAAGTAACTTTAAAAATAAAAGAAAACCAACACCACAATATACTAAAATGTACACATTTAGGTTTTGTAGGGAAATCTTATAAATAGGACTTCTTTTAAAAGTACATTGTGGAGGAAAACATATGAGCAATATGGAAATTCTTCATTTAAAATCTACCTCGCAGTCAGCAGTGTGTTGATTTGAAATGCTTTGCCTTTCTAACTGTTCCCCTCCTCCTAATAAGCGCTGCATCCAATTTGTATGTTATTCTAATGAAATGGTTTAAGCGAGAGAAAATGAGTAGTTTGAAAAATAAAGGAAAGTTCTACAGAAGAAATGAAGTGCTATCATTGAAATCTTTATTTATGTGAAAAGAAAAGGCTAAAACATTACCTCAGAATTCAAGATTACAACATCAGTAGGATATAAAGTAAATCCATTCCAGTAGTGAAACATCAGAAACCATAATCCTTTTTCAAAGACCTTTTGTTATTTTAATGTCTGACAAATTATGCTTTTTTAAAAGAAGAAAAACACTTAGATTTAAGAGGTTTCTTTTACTTCAGTAAAAGTAGTTTCACCATTTAAAAGTTTTAATTTTCTGTAACCAATAGTATTTACTATGCTGGCTAAGTATTAACACAAGAGTAAGGTTATTTTAGCCTCAATAGGACCAAATACAAAGTTGCCACCAAGGACTTTTGCATCAAGTTGTTATGGCAACTTAGTGCTCTAAAAAGTATTAAGTTTTAGCAAAGGGTTTTGTTTTGTTAATTTAGTTGCTTTCCATTCAAGTTTTGAAGTTGTTAAATGCTATAAAAATGTTACATCATTATCATTCAAATGGCGGGAGGTCTCAGAACTTATTTAGGACTTGTTTATGTCGCAAGACATTCCGGGATGATTTCCAAGGACCCCCATCCCTGCCTTTAGGGGGAACCCACCTGACCTCAGTATGAGCCTGGGATTCATTCCACAGTGTTCCTAGCACTAAGAAACAAGGACAAAAAGAAGCAAACTACATATTTACCTTCAACATACCAAAGGAGGGACGGGAGGGATCAAGGGATGGAAAAAGGGACCTTCTATTGTGCATCCAGCATCTCTCTCTCATGTTCATGTTGAAAAGCATAGGCAGTAAGTTCCTTATTGGTATTCTGGACTCTTGACACCACAGGAAGAACTGGAAGAGTGAAACTCTGGAGAGCCCTGAAACCAAAGGGCACATTCTGACTGATGCAGATGCAGCAGGAAATTGTTGGAAAAAGCCCATTTTAGGTCATGTGCTACAGGTAGGGAAGGAACAGAATTATGAGCTTAAAAACCCATAATGGATAAGAGGTCAGGATCACAGATTGTCACAAGCCATTTGCAACAGCCTATCTGAAATGTTCCTAATGCTGCAAGTTCCTGTTCCAAAGGCTCTCAGTTCCCTAACCCTACTCTATAGCACAGCCTCTCCCATCTCCAAATGCACTGTGAACTACAGCTTCACGCTGACGCCAGTGCTTGTCCCATCTTACTGGTTTGGGCAGGGGAACACTGGTCTGAGCCCAAATAAGTAGGAACAACTCATGTCAAGTCATGGAAATGAGCAGAGCATCCTGGGTTGACTTCCCTGGGCAGCCACACAGGTGTATGGCCAGATACATAGAATAGTTTGTGTTGGAAGGGACCTTTAAAGGTCATCTAGTCCAGCCCCCCCTGCAGTGATCAGGGACATCTTTAACTAGAGCAGGCTGCTCAGAGCCCCATTCAACCTGATCTGGAATGTTTCCAGGGATGGGGCATCGACCACCTCACACTCTTCTCAATCTTGATTTGGGGGCTTGAATGTGTGTGGTAAAAGAGGGGAAAATAAGAGAGTAAATGAATTGTGTCTCTTATGAAAATGAGCCCTTTTTTTCCATATTGAAAAATATGAAAAAACCCCAAACCTTTAATGAAGCTGGAAACTGTTGGTTTTATCAGAATTTTGGCTTATTGTTTTTCCTCAACAGGTCTTTCAACTCTTTCCTCTCCTAGTTTCCCTACTAGCCTCTGTTTAAACAGAAAGATGGATGAAAATAAACTGGTGAAATTGAAAAGAAAAACAAAATTTTCAAAAGTAAAAAATTTACATTCATGTGCCTATAATAGATTTAGAAGGTAACAAAAATTAATTGACGTTGGAAATGTGAAATTATTTTGACATTTAACCCAGTATTTTCTTTCTTTCGTGGAAGGGGATCACTCCACTAAATTACCTACGTTGTAGTCATTTTCCTAGAAGAAAAACAAAACAAGCTTTGTCTACCAAATTCTGCCAAAGACTTCTTGTATGAACTTGGCCAAATCATTTAATTTGCCAGTTTCTCAGTGCACTGTTTGCACAGTGAGAACAATACCACTTCCTTCTTCTCATCCTTTGTCTTGTTTATTGAGATAGTCCCTACTCCAGGGAGTACACAATCTCTAATTATGAACAACTAGCATAATAGCACCCTGATCTCTAGGACCTACCGCAAGACAAAGAACTAATAATCATCACAAGTCGTCTGTTCTGATGCATGGTCTGCAAGAGCTATGAATACTAACATATACTGGTAAGTTTTGTTTCATTTTATGCCTTCGAGAGAAAAATAAAAACCTATTTTTCCCATTGCTGCCATTTATACAGGCTTATACTTTCCGGGAAGCTTCTGCCTTTACATGTCTTCATTCTCCTTTGCAGACCAGAAATAAAAGTCTCACTGAATAAAATAAAGATTATGAATGGCCAGTCTTTTCCTTCCTACCAGCTATTGTCACCCAGGAACATGCAGCAAAGGATGTCTATGTTATCATTGAGTTTCACAGAGATCTGCAGAGATCAGCCAGCTGCTGGCCATATGCTTAATCCTAAAAGGAATTATCTGTGTTCTGCGTTGCCTGTACATGTCTGATTCCCTGTTTATGTATTTTTACTTGATTACGGCATATTATAAATGCAGCTAGCTTAACTTTTATGGTTAGAACCCAAATCCTCTAGTTTTTGAGGGTGATTTTTTAATTCAAATGAAACTCTACTGCCATTGTGGAAAATTCAGCACCAAATGGGTTAAGAACAGTAGGATTTCATACAAACAGATCCAACACAAACCAAAAACTCTATAGAATTTAATTTACAATGACATCCCTTCTTTAGAGTTTGTTTTTTAGTGATCTGATAGCATTTCACAGCAGACAGAATTTCCCATCACTTCCACAGCCCTGTTCAGAACATCTGCCCATGAAGTGACTCCTATGGTTTCCACCACGGAGATCCCTGGCCAGCCCAGCCATTGCCAGGGTGGCAATGAGTTCTTTCATTCCCCTCACCACTCCTTGCAAGAGGGGACTGTGAAGCAGGGAATGATGAATTGCTCACAGTCAGAGGAAACAGCTGACCTGGGAATTGAGTCCCAGTTGCTCAACTCTAGCAGGAGCCAAACCACAGACTATTGTTTGCTATTGAAGCCTGTGGATATCTCCAGATATTTGAAGTCAGATTTTATGAGCGGTCGTGCAATACACATACCCATCTCAGAATGATGCAACACTGTATGACACCAAGGCAGGCTTTTATACTTCCAGACCATGGTAAATCTTTACCACAAAAGCATTCTAAAATGCCTTTTTACATAGCAGGCTTATTTTTCAGAACACAGGAACAGATCCCTTGGGGATGCAGATTGTTTCCTTAGGACTCAACTTAAACATTTCTGCGTGGTAAAATGAAGGAGGATCCAGTGAAAGGAGCTCTCACTTCTCATTTAATTTACTACCTAATACTCAGCAGCCCAAGATTTATAAGACACTACAGAACTGTCTACATGTTTCCCCTTGTGGCAGATAGCAGATAACTGTTAATAGACTTGCTTAGAAAGTTTATTTAAAGGAAGAACTTAACTGTATTATTTTTCATGGAGGTGTGAACATTGCTTAAGGAGCTTAAGTCTCCATGTATAAGTATTATCAGATAGGTTCATGAGGATGCTAATGTGTATTAATATGAAACTCCAGAACCAGCTTTCACTGGTATACGTAGATAGGGCCATTTTGTAAATAATGTCTTTCTGATATTGCAGAGTTCTGGGATTGCTGAATGTATTATTATTTCCAAGTATACTAATGCTAACACATAACACACAACCTCTCTATCCTCTTTCTGCAGCTCCTGTACAATCCACAACAAAACGACTCATGCAGAATCCAGTCTCCTCTACAGCTGTGTCTGGCACCTGCCTCAGTAAAGTTTTGTCTGCCCCTCAAGACAGGAGGATGCAGCCGTGGTGGGAAAGTGAATGTGCTGGAGGGGCTCTAAACTAATTGTCACTTTTGCTTCTCAGATGTACTCATGTACTTTCAAACTCTGCTCTGGTCCTAACTTAAATCTTTACTGCTCCCATGAAGGACAACTGCAAAGAGCTCACTGGGTGGGACCGGGCTCTGGTTTTGGTGCACTGCAGCAGAGCTGCCTGACCCGTTTCCATGATATGGAGCAACCTTAGCATCTTTGTTCCTCGGTAAGAGGGAAAGGTGCACACACAACACTGTTCGGCACTTTCCAGGATATAACCCACACTGCACATGCTGTGTGGCGATGAAAACATGATTAAAGTAGCATATATTACATTATGTCCAGCTTTAGAGAAATATTTTAATGGACTAAAGAAAGAGCCATACATTTTCATTTCTTGGTTTAGATGTAAGGTTCACCTCCTGGTATTTACAACCTAAAGCACTCCAATACTGGGCTGGTTAATAGGATCCAGACAATGAAGCTGACTGTGGGAGAAAGCAAGAGACTGTTTTAGTTTCACCAGCCAAGGAGAAGAAAAGACCCAGCTTGATAAATGGTGAGAAGTATATTAGATGTTAAGAAATATTTCATTTTTAATAATCCTAGGTGTTACTGACAACCCAGGTAAAAAGCAAAGTTCATTTCTTCAAAATATATTTAATCTGACAGTATCCCTTTAATTAAGTAGCAATTTAGATTTTCCTCTCCTCCACATACAAAGCTTTAATGAAACATGAAAGCCACAAAAGAAATTTGTGTGTGTTTCATGGCAAGGCGTGAGGAATGATTTTCTGTTTAAATTCACAGACAGTAGCTGTACAAATAACATTTAATATTTGTCGGAAGTATTATCTGCCTTTTTCCCTCACAGCATTACATTACTAAGGTAATAAGTACATGAGAATACATGATTTCCTGGCTACTGTATTGAATATGCACCTTTGAACAAAGTTAGACTTGGGAATTTACCCATATCTTAAAATGCTAATCTAACACTAATTAAAAGGCCAGTGAATACGCTTTGATGGATTCTAGTTCATAGAATATGACAAATGAATTCAGATGGCTTGCACGACTGCAGCAGAATTACAATATTGGAGCTGCAGCGAGCCGGGGGAAGCCAGGCAAGCGGCTCTGCGCACTGGTACTGGGGGGCTGGGAGGAGGGAGAGCTGGAGCTCGCCACGGCTTCTGTGGGTGCTGCCATCCTCTCAAGGTGTGGCCAGCCACACTCATTGTTTCTCATTTCATAGCTGCTTTCCAGGCTGTGTTGAAGCAAAAATTTGTCTTATTCTGCATCCCACCCACCCTCTTTGTAACATATACACCTCCCTGCTATTCACTGTGCAGTGCTGAGCTCTTCAGAAAGGACAACGGCCTCCACGGGGAAAGAAAAGCCAAATTGCATTGTTTCCTGTCTCCCACAAAAACAGGTCATTTCACAGACTGCTTCAACCCCTTAAGACCCACGCATGTCTATTGTTGAAAGAGCATAAAGAGGTCAGAGAAATATTTCTAAATGAGATTCTGTTACCCATATCTCCTAGAAATTACTCTGGCTTGTTGGTCCTCCTGTCTTAGAATCAGGACAAAATTAAAACCCAGCTTGCAATGCAATTTGGAATTATGCCCTATGAGCTCTCAAGTGTGTGCCTCTTTGGAATTGACTGCAACCCTCTTTAGAAGTACATGATGATATGCAAGAAGTTAACTGAATTGCTCTTGTACCTTTAACTTCATCCCTCTTACATGAGGAAAGACTAAATTTAATTCCTGCTAATTAAAAAGTTAGTGTAAAAAAAGTATTATTTTTTTAAGTAGTCTTCATAGATGTCATTTAAAAAAGATTTGGAAGTTGGGATTTCCATGTACCATTACTAACCTGCCTATGTAAGCCAGACTCAGTCCTTTCTTACGCAGATTTATGTAAAAATCATGGCAGAATTCCCCATGCTTCCTCAGCCCTGTTGGCTTTATAACCCCTTACAGTTGCTTTCAGAATACTAAACACAAATAAGGCTGACCCACCATTCGAGAAACCTGGAAGAAAGAAGATGAAGAACACTTACTGTCCTGGGAAAGAAAGCAGTTAACAAGAATAAGTACAAGAATGGTTCACTCCAGGAACCAGGCTGTATGGTTTGGGTTTAAAGCACCGAGTTCAGAGAGCCATTCTGAAACTAAATAAAAAAAAAAAATCTAAAAGAAAAAAATCTCAAAAGAAAATTGTACAGTGGGACAAGGTACAAGCAATTATGTTAAATGCTTTTGTTCTTCTAACAACACAGAGGTCTGTCCAGGAGTATTTGCAATTGCAATGAGCTTAGGCATTGGTTAGAGCCACAGTATTCTCAAAGATATTCTGCAGCTCATGGAGGCTTTTCCATAGCGTCCTTCATAGGATCAACCACCACCTGCAAGCCCACATGAAATCTTGTTCTTTTCCTCTGACTTTCAGCAACACAAGGGAAAGCTATTGCCCTCTGCAGCATAGGGCACTGTCAAGATCAGATTTTTATTTATTAGCTGGTCTGAACATAGCAAACATGGCATGGCAAAGAACTTGGCTACAAGCAGGTAGATAGCACAAGCAAAGGGTAAGAGAACAAAAATTTATTTTCTTTTCCTGAGTGAGAACATCATGGCTGTATCCTCTAAATAATTCAGGTATTGCCACGCTGAGACTTTGAGCCTGGAAGCCTATTCCTGCAATAGTGTCTGTGGTCCCCATTCACCATGGCTTAAGGAGGACCTGGACAGGTGAACTGTGGAGGCAACAGTCTGACATTGTGCAAGATAAGCCTAAAAACAGGCTCTTTCCTCAGACCAGACAAGAGATCCTTCCTTGTTGGGGTTCTCCTTATAGGTAGCAGTTGAATTTTGCACATCCCATCTGTGAAAAAATGAACAGAAAGCAAGCAGCCGCTCACCAGGGACTAGCTTTTCACCAAAGTAGTCTTCACAGTAAAGATTTTAATTTTATTATTTCTAACAGATTTGGACTAGAATCTGGAGGACACCCTTCCCACAGCTGAAGAAATATCCCAGCCACTGAGGCACCGGCTATCCCAGGGTTGACTGATCTTCCCAAAAAGTGTCATGTCAGTTTGTGTAAATAATTATATTTCCACTGGATCAAAAAGAGAGTGCCTGTACTTCGGGGTTAATGCACAAGTTCATTCACAGCCTCCCTGTGAGGCAGTGTCAAAGTTTGAGTGGCTTTATATATACCCTCTGGCAAAAACAGAGACTGCAACTGAGCAGTGTCTTTTAAAAGATCAGTAGCATTTTAACGGCGTGCTCTGGGATGGCTCTGCATGTTTAAAAATCTGGCTCGGAGCACTTTTTTTTTTGCAGGGTCTCACCGTGAAATGTTGCCAGTGCTGGATATTGAACTGTGCTCTTCTGAGGAATGTCTATCCAGATTTTTGCAAACAAGGCTTAGGAACTCTCAGAAGGTTTAATAGAGTGGACACAGCACCGCACAAATAGAGCTGCACAGATCTGGGATTGGAGCTGGCTGGTTGCTAGCCAGCTTGGATTGAGGACAGGATGATCTTAGTGCGGCCTGCAAAAGACCATGGAAAAATATCCAGAGTCCCAATCCATACCTTAAAAGCAAGATCAGACTGTCCTTTCAAGGGGGTGGAGGAGAGAGTTTTTTCCAGATTGTTCTTTTTCCTTTGTGAGGGTGGATCTTACTATGAGCACAGCTGAATTCTAGATGAAGAAAATTCTCCCTCTCACATGTTCTGCTTGATCTTGCTATCACAAACTGTGTATACACCCCTAATATGTTTCATGACTGCCACTTCTGTGTTCCCCTGCTCTTCGATCAGAGATTAATAAACCAAAGACAGCATGATGCCTGTTATCTAAAAAGATTCAGGTAGAGCAAGTATCATAGCACAGTCAGGGTACTTGAAAATTGTATTTTCCTGGAAAGGACTTTTCCTTGCCTTCTTGGATCATACACAGAGGAAGTCCAAGGTCTAGAGGGAGAAAATAACTCTTAGTAACAGAATGTTTGAACATTCATACAGGATTAATTACTTGTTTTATTTTTTTTCTTTAATTTTAAATGACTGTACTGCTAGCAAAAGTGAAAAGTAAAGGCTCTGATCTATGCCAGGCACTTAGTACATGCAAATACTCTGCAAGTTTTTCCTATCTTGAAGAATTTCAAAATAGACTACAAAGGCAAAGTGGACTGAACTGATCCCTGGAGAAAACATGTGCAATTCCACTTATATAAAAAGACCGCTTGCTTCAATAGATCTGTACCCATTTATCCTCAGGATGAATTCACACATTTTTTCTATTACTAGATGGACAACCTATTTCTAATGGAGTCTATGTAATCTAAGCACTGCCACTTACTTTTTCTAGAAGTAAAATTCTATGCTTATATGATGAAATGCATTGCTGAGCAGTGCTGTAAATATTGATTGAGGTACGTTAACAGTCGCGATGCCAACGTGATAAATCTGAAATGCTGGGCTGCGTAAAAAAAACTGAAACAAAGCTTCTGTTCAGTCTTGGTATGGCAAATCTTTTGTCTGTAGCGTATCACGCTAACAAATTACTGCAACAAGGATAACACAGATCTGGAAACGTCACCAAAATGGATGAACTTCACAACAAATAATTATGAATTTCTAACAGTTATTCCCCAAAACCTATTTCAACAAAAATTTGCATCCTAGATGTGATTACAGCTCATAAATTCCTAGATAACATTTACTTATGACAATAATTAAGTTGATTGAAAATATTCAATCTGGGCTAGAGGCAAAAGGGTTACGAGCAGGGGAAAATAGGTGCTTATAACACATTACTTGTGATTCACAAGGGTTGCTGCCAGGATCTCACTGTATAAAAGTCAAATATCAGGTTGCCTGTGCTTAGTTATGATTAATGTGAGGTCAGGTCTCTGTATCCCATGAGTCATATTCTCCACAACCTTGGCCAACTTTCCTAACCTGCCTGTGCTCTTACTGGGGGGGGGTGGAAGTGTATTTACCCTAATACTTGTGCCTTTGTGAGTCAGGAGTCCCAACTCTAAGCTGTGTGCATGGTCAGAGCAGTAGGAATGAAAAGCATTTGCTTTTCATGAAACGCACTAAGGGGCAATACAACTCGAGTATTATTTTGTTCCTATCTGTGCAAGCAGTACATGTTCTGTCTACACCAGAGGGAGCTCAGACACGACAAGCAGAGGTTATGCTATGGATTTATTTTCCACATCGCACAATCACAGGGAGACATTTTCAGAAGACATTCAGGGTTACAGAAACATTCTCACTAGATTATACTAAATGATGACCTGATCAGTTTGTATCATCATCAAACTTCCTCTTTCAAAACTAAAGAACTCTGTGGATGAAGGTCTGCAAGCTCCCAGCTGGCAGACTATGATCCCCAGAGATTTGTCTGTGGCTAAATCATGCCACTTTCATGATGAAAGAGCCTGGCAATATACTCCTAGAGCATAGGCTTTTTGAATGAATTAGAAAAAAAGAAAATTAATTACATCAAATAATTCTATACTTCAAATCTATAATGATAATGAACAATGACAACACCCAGCATCATCATCAGCTACCAAAATCAGTGAAGGTTGATTCCAAGGGGACTAAAATTGAGTGCAAGGCCCTTGAGTACCATGTGACCTAACATCATGTCGATGTAAAAGGTTTATTCCCTCACTCTTTCCTCTTCTATAGGAACCTCATCCTTCCTTTTACTCCCACCTCCCTGCCCAATTCTGCCACATCCCCAGCTAGCTCTATAAAACTGTTTGTGGAGTTGAACTCTAAACTGACCATTTAAAGGACTGCTTTAAAAATAAGACACCTTTTCCTCTGGGAAGAAGAGATTGAAAAGGTAGGGTCACCTGCTCAAAGACACCAAAGATGAGTAAGCTGAAGCCCTGACCCCAGTGGTAGGCAGTCCACTCCAGGGTGTAAGAAGTGATGCAGATCTTTAAACAACCTGCTAAAGGTATGACATGAAACAGCAGCCCCTTAGAGCTTGGAAAAATGTGCTGTTGCTCGACAAAGTGCACCTAGATCCCTTCTCTGAGCTGTTCTTCATAAAGTGACCTAAAGCAAAGCTTATTTTAAAACATTGTTTGTTAGAATAAACAACAACAAAAAAATCATAGCAAGAGAAAGCAAATGAAATAACGTTTAATGGAGACTATTCTGTGATGTCTGTATTACTACAGGCAAGGCCCTTGGCATTGCTGTGGTGAGAGCAGAGGATAGTTTATAAACATTGTTCTAGAAAGAGAAAAGTATTCCAATTGGAAATGCCCGTTTGGCTGACTCTCCCCCTTTGAAGCTTGTGTACTCCTTCAGCAGATAACAGAGAGGACAGCTCTTGCTAGCAGGCTGCTCTCAACATTCTCTTCATTAACTCTGGGAAAAATAAAAGCTCCATTCCACATTGTTTGATGGTAATTAGAAGCTGAATCATGCAATGCGTCAACCCTCCCATGTTCTTTGGGTGTTTACAGTTTATACTAGCATATTACACCTAGTTTTATTTAGGGCTTTCTTAGAAACCTAAGCTATTAGAGAGAGTGTAGTCTGGGGATCCGGTGACATACTTAGAATAGAATTGCAGAAAAGCACTTTTATCTACAGAACTTTAAAAAAATAATCTCAATGCCCCCTGGTTAGGTTGGAAATCTTCTCAGTTCACAAAAGAATGGGATGAGTTTTCGTCACAGATGCAGAAGATTTTTCACAGAATCATCACAGTCACCAGAGAAGATGCAGATTGTTTTTCCTTGTCTCATTGAGCAGTTCTGGCAAATTCAGGGTGCTACTAGTTTGAAATTAATGGGTTCTACCAGTACAAGCATTAAACAAGATCCCACTGGGTCAGCAAGCAGTTCTCTACACAGAAAGCCTTAAAACACTATAAATACTATCCAAATAGATTCCAAAGGCAGCATTACACTTTACTTGGTATCTAGTTTTGCTGTTTGTGGTATATAAATATATTGGTCACTTCAAATATGTTGCCAAAAAGGATGAACAAAACTCCCCCTTTGGCTATCAGAAAGCAGTTCTAATTTGTGTGAGAATCCTTATATCCATATCTTATCTCTTACATCACATGAATTACACTCAATTAAGACAAAAATTGAGAGTGTCCTGTTCATTGAGACATGTAACACAAATAGAAACACTCATTTCAATCTGAGGTCACGTTATGCTGACCTGAAGCCATTTCATCTGTACGACCCAAGCAGTCAGCCTACCTGGGAAGCTCCAAGAGAGATGAATGTACTCTTTAAATTAGGTTGATGACTCAATAACTGACATAGTTCTCTGATGTGGAACTCAACCAACACCTTGCATGATGCTGTCTTTCCACTACAAACAGCTTCCTCAGATCGTGCCCCTCATATTTATGAGCATAATCAAATACTGAGCATAGTAAGAGCCATCACATGCAAAATCTGTAGTGCTCATTTTACATATAAAGTTGGCTGTTTGCATTTCTTAGTATCCATTTAACTCATAGGGGTTTTTTGAGGAGAAAACGTTATATCCCAGGTCTGATTCTAAACAAAGAAATAGAAAAACTCTCAACTCTTTTATATACAGTCCCAATGAAACTGGCAAGACAAGATTTGATGGTATAAACACAGCTGGAAGCAGATCAAAGCAACACAGGCATTTTCCACCAAGAAAGATGACAGCTTTTTTCAAATTAAATTAGGGCTTCTACTCACTCACATGATGCTTAGAACATCTGCATTCAGCATCCCCGTATTTTACCCCCTCCGTAGGACACATGGTAGTGAGGGACCCAATTCCCAATGGCTTTCAGAGAGATTCAGGCACCTGCCTCACATTTCTTCAAGATTTCTTTCTCCATGTTATTTCCAGCTATGTCAAACAAACCAGGAGATTCCATTTGTCACTTTGCTGCCAGCTTGCAGTTTGCCCTCACATAAATTGCTCAGCCTTTGTATTCCTTTTTCGCCACCCCATTTGTGAAGTAAAAAACCCACTCTATTTAATGTATTTAATATTTTTTAAAATGCTTTGAGCTTGCACTAGAGGTACCTTATAAATACATTCATATCTAAATCACCAACATTCAAAAATAATAGGAAAAATACTTGTTGGTGGATTAACTACATACGATCAATGCCAAAGAAAAATCTACTCTGGCTTTGCTGAGGTCATTTAGTGCTGTCCAATTCTCATGAAGTAAATATTTTGGAAAGTGGGGAATGCTCTGAGATTAAGCAATACATTACATTTTTTGATGCAATGCCAGAAGCCATAGGTGAATAGGAAACAGACATCAGTAATTACAGTTCGTACTTCAGCTATTTCAAAACCCTTTGCTTCAATGAGCAAGTATTAACTGGACAGACACTCCTTCACAAATTAGAGGTTGCAAAGGCTTATTACACACCATATTTATCTTTGAAACTTGTCCAACAGAATTAAACTAAAAAAAAAAAAATGATGCAGATTATGGTTGCAGGCAAAAAACTATTAAAACTCTAACAACTATATATATGTTTTTATCTGTCAAACTGTCCCTGCAGCCACTCTTTGGTTTAGGCGCTCAGGAATGCAGTATTAAAAAAATACAAGTAATGTGTTAGTATGCTGTTGTCAAACTTCAAACTGGGTGTTATTTTATCAGAGCAGCTGATAAATAATTTATTTTTTGCCTGTGCAGGCCTTCAACCATAGTAAGAGTTGCAAGAACGCGAGCCCAGATGGGAGCAGAAATGGAAAAAGTATGACACCCATGTGAGTGAGAAGCGTGCAATGAGGAGCATCTACACTGCTTAGTGAAAGAGCACATAGAGCCATCCACTTGCATGAGCCAGGTCCATTGTAAAACCAAGAGCCATCCAACCACCTCACTGTGGGACAGTACCCGAGTAATAAACTTCATCAAGGGATCTTATTGGCAAAGTCTGGCTCTTAAGGGAGGTAGCTTTGATCAGGCCAGGTAGCTCAAGATACAACCCTTGTTCAAAGGATGATGGATAACTAAGAGGACATTCCCCTTTTCAAAGTTAGTTTTTCTGCTTACTGTGAAGAACTACACTTGAGAAGATACGAGATTTTCCCTCATATGACTTAAGACTACTCAGGACATCGCAGAGTACAACTATAGTTGGAAGATACACGAAATTCTGGTGGAGAAAGAACTGGCTGCTGAGGGGGTAGGAAGGAGCTTAGGCAAGGCTGTTGCCCAACTCAAGAGATCATCAAATGAGCTCCTAATAAATATTTGGCTTCACAACAGATTTGTACTGAAATTAGTAATTCAAGTGCATTCCTCTAGATACATAATTTCAGTCAGACAGGGAGATAGCGCATACTTTTCATTTGCTAAAAGAATTATTACATCTCAAATTTAGTTCAGTGTAAGAGATTATATATTTAAGCCGATTAAAAAAGGTTTCAGTAACTGAAACAAGCATTTGGATTGGTTTAACACTTAAAAAAAAATCCCAGGAAAAGTTAAGTCTCAGAACACAGTTATGTGTTTGTCCAAAATTCACAGCACAGAGCAAAACTACAAAAAAAGTGTCAGGAATGCAAGACATCTTAGAATCATATCACCTTTATTAAAGGTACAGTTACATGTTCATTTATTACTTATTTAGATGATCTCTATAAAGCTGTATTAGGCTTTTGTATTTTCCCCGTTAACAAGGATCTTTTTGAACATGGCATATTTCTGGGAGTTAACTAATATTCTAAGTAAATACTTCAGGTAGATTAAAATACTTGAAATGTGATAATTTTCAGATTCTTCACAGAAGAAGCCCAACACAAATATTCCGCATACTTCCTAAATGGTTATGTTACCAATGGCTTAAAATAACCAATTAGTTTTATGTTAAGTGAAAATTATTACAGCTGGCTGGGTATGCACTGCTGTGACAAATACAATCTGCCGAGTTCTCAGACAACAGCTGGTTTTGGAGGGTTTGGATTTCTAAAGCACATTTTCATACCAAACAGCACTGATCCTTACAATTAGATCCAGATCTTTGACTAACAAATACTGTTATTATTAAGAGCAACTAATACAAGAAAACATATAGCATCTGTTTAATGTATGCTACTTTTGAATGTATAATGGAATACTGCTGATGTTTTCATCACAAAGTTATCAGTGTCATTCTGCTTTTCAGTATATAAGCAGCAGAAAAGTCAACTGTATCTAATACCCATCTGCTTAAAAAAAAATAACAGGAATTATGGAGAGAGTGCCAGTAAGTTTTGGACAAGAACATCTGGAATTGAGAAAAATCTCGATGGAAGTTCATGGTGTAGTCTGTTTATGCAAGTAAACGTGGAATTTGCCTTTATAATCACTTTACTAAGAGATATCACTTGCTTCCTTCCACACCGAAGTTTCTAAAGCAAATGTAGTTTGCAAAACCATAGTGTGAGATTTATGATGATATACTGCAGAAACCTGTTTAGCCCCTGATTTACAATCCTGGCAATTGTATTTAACTCTGTCATCATAACTAATGACAGCTAACTGCAGATTACCACATTGCAAACTCTCATCTTTGTGAAAGAAATACAATGTACTGCTAAAAAAAGAAAACCAATCAAACATCCTGAGGGCTAATGAACAAAAATGCACCATTCCGTGTTGGACTGCAAACCTAAACTCTTCGAATTGGTGCCGTAAAACTTCAAATTGCTATTTGTTGGCAAGTTGTTTTAGCCTCAAGTACTTACATAGTAAATCACCATTACCCTAATATCATACTTTTGGCCTGAAACACTATTAATCTTGGTTAACAGTAACTGTCATTTACATTACCAATTCAATTCAGGCATTGTGGTGACTAAACATATATGCAAGAGCTTCAGGGAGAAAAGTTATTAGTTCTAAATGTGTCCTCACTTTTTACTGAGAACAATTTTGAAGAAAAATCATCATCAATTCTTGGTATAATCTTCTAACATTCAAATCCTAATTGATCTGTAAAACATTTGGAGTAAAAGCTGCCTTTGTTTCTTGAGAGCAGCTAACTGCACAACATATCTCAGGTAATTTTTGAGATACTTATTTCCACACTTTATTTGCTCAACAAAACTAAGATTTAAAACTTGAGTTGTTGGGAAGGAAAGGAAAATGGGAATCTGAAATATTCTGAAAAACGTGGTGTCAGGACATGACAATAGCACCAGATCCCCCCTGGAGAGGGAGGATGAACTTTTTAAGCCTTTTTTTTTTCCTGTTTATATTTACTACACCCATAAAAGCACAAATAATAATAATGGTTTTAAACAGGTTGGGTGGTTTTGCTATTTATTTAGTGACCTCTCAAACTCTCAAGCAATCAGAAGAGTTCTACTTACTGCATTAAATCTGTATAACATCATCAGGAAAACTTGTCCCTCTCCTTACAACCACACATTACAACTGCAGTGCAGCACAGAACACATTTGGATCAAATATTTCATTCCAGCTTTAGAGACTTCTCTACCAGACCCCAAATACATTCTGCAATGCTTTAGCTTAGATTTTTATGTTTTGGAGAAGAATATTATATTTAGCATAGTATTGATGTTTGAGTAGTATTTTTGAAACATTATAAAAGAGAGAGATAAAACAATGCTGTTAGACTGTAGTATCTTAAGAGAAACACAAGAAATTTGACTTGCTGGGGTTTGTTTTCTTGCTTTTGGGGTTTTTTCCATTTAGATTTAAGAAGTCACCCACAAGCTGCTTCAAGTAAAACCAGGCATTAGACCCTTGAGGAAGACAAGATGGATTACATGTATCCCATGTTGCTTTTTGTCTCCCATCTTTTCTTGGCTTCAAATCTGAAATAGAGCACAAAAAACACCTCAGGAATCATGAACATGTGTTTGTACATGTGTACATCTGTATGCATCTGATACACTGCTAAAAAACAAAACACAAAAAAACCCCAAAACAAAAGCCAAGGTTAAACTAAACAAATAAGATTAGCACAAGCCTATTTCAACTAAGAAAACATTTAACTGAGATTGTATTGTATACACTTAGTGCCAGTGAAACCACAAATGTTTAATTCCATACTCAAATGACTTACCCCCAAGCAAGCTTCCTTTTCTTTCTAGCTTCTTGGGCAGCCTCTGCTTCTTGCTTGGCTTTTACAAAGTTGCGGCAAGCAGCAGCTTTAGCAATTTTCACACCAAGCTAAGACATAAAAAGGAACAAAGGAAAACTGAATAGATGCAAATACGTCTCATATGATATTTAAGCCTCACAAATTACTTAGTCTGATATTGTTTCTCAAAAGTCAATAGATATTAAAATATCTTTCAAATATCAGGCCAGTGCTGCACTATTAGCTTGGAGGAACAAGAATGCCTCAAAAGAAATACAAAGAAGTGGGATCTTGGGCAAGCAATCCTCTTCATCAGATCCTTCGTTTTCAAGAATAGAGGCAAAAGGCAATAGCCCACTAGATCCTTTTGTTTGTTTGCTTTTAAAATGAATATATAGACACACACACACAGAAACACAGAGTCTCCGTTATTAAGAGCAGTCTGTGACCTCAGCTGTGCTAACACAATAGTATCAGGTCTTACCAACACAAAAAACACCCAAAAAGACAGTTTTATACAGGAAGAACTGCTACTACCACACATTTTTCACTAGTACCAGTAGTCACATTTTAATCAGTCTGCCCAGAAAGTGAAGCAGTGTCCTTAGAGTCCATCTGGAATTTAGTCTTCACATTACTAGCTTTTAGATTATTAGTGTGATTATATATACACTTTTAAAATAAGGTCATAATACGCTGTAGGTGAATACCAAACTTTCATAAGTAAACTTAGTTCTCAGTGTGAGTGAGTTTTAGTGAATGTTGGGAGGTGGGGGGTGGAGAATAAAAAAAACCCCAACAAAAGAGATGGAAGAAGGTACTGTGAACTATGACCAGATTATTTTCCTTAATCAACATCCATAACTTATTCATTGTAGTTACATTTGTGATTGCTGTCATGTCTTGACATTATCCACAACTAAATTATGAATTATGGAAGATTTTGGTCTCAAAAGTAACAGCTTTTCTCTAAGACAAACAAGCAATTCATTTAGCCCAAACTGATACAAACAGGGATAGGAAGAAAATCTGTTTGCCCACTCCAAAACCCACTGAATTTAGTTAACATGTTTCTCACTGGATATTCTAAATTGCCCCAAAATGACACAGGAGAGTCAAGCAAGAGAGACATGGAAGACCTACATGAAAGAATATTCCTTAACACTGTGGTTAAATTTCTGTTATTAATGATAATACACTTTGATAATCTGCAGCATCTACACAGACAACTCCTATTTACTCAGAGACGTTTTACCCAGACGAGAGAGAACTCGAGAATGCATCTTCAGGTGCAGATGCACTGACACATCTTCTACAGCTCTCCCACTGAACACCTTCCCTGCAAGTAGGTTGATAACCTGATCCTTTTGTTAACAAAGCAAAACAAAACAGCACTGCATACCAAGCTACTCTACCTTACAGTCCTTCCAGGTTTCAAGAACTACAAAAGCAGCCTTTCTGCAGAAGGCTTTGAGAGTCAGGTAGGCAGTAAGGACGACACCAGCCTGTGCTTTGTTTGAGGCTCTAAACACTAGCAACACAAACAGTTCAGAGGTAAGCGTAAGATGTTAAGCAGCTTTCATCTACTATTTGCACGTGTTCTAAAGTCATAAATGTGTATCTGTGGAATCACATTCACGCACAAAATTCATGTGACCAGACATCTCAAAAAACTTTTATATTGACTACATCATTTTTCCCCCAGACCATTAACGTTTTCTATAATTAGTAATTCAATGCCAACATCTGAGCTGCCAAATCTGAAGTCAGAGACCAGAACGTAACATCCTCTTATTTGCATTGTCACTTGATATTTAAGGGCAGCTATTAACTTTAATATACTTGCAGAATAAAAATGCTTAAGAAAACTTATGTAAAATATTAAAAAAAAATTTACTTGATAATTGAAAGAGGGCTAAATTATTAGCTTAAAAAAAATACAGCAATCTGATGGCTTAAGCCAGTCAATCAGCAGAACCATGCCTTTATTTCTGTTACCTCCTAAGATACTTGAAAATTAACTCTTGCTATGTGATGAGTAACAGCATCTCCTTAAAATATATTCTAGTGGCCTACCACACACTTAACACACATACACAGATACACACAAGTGATGTCCACACAAGTGCTGCAGAAAAATCTTTTGATCTGTACTTGTTATACAGAATGACTTCTTCCATCTTTGAAAAGAACGGAAAAAAATAGAGGGTAATATCCTCTGTAGTTGATATGGAAGTAAAGCAAGAAACATTTTGCATCATTACTGTTATTCCTAGGCTACACAGTCAAATTTTCAAGACAGGAAAACAAGTATGTCACATAGGAATACACACAAACGTGTTAGTCAGATTAAACCTCTTCTGCTCCCACCCACACCCAGACACACATCTTCACTTCCCCCTCCCCAAAAAGAAATCCATGAAAGCTTGGCCAACGGGTTTTATATAAAAAATGCATTTCAGGTCATCAGATAACTCAATAAAATACAATCTTAAAAGTAGTAAGAAAGCCTGAATAAAAATATATACAACAATTTCTTGTGTAGTCAAAGTATCAGCATTTTCCATATAGAACATCCAATATTTTGCTGCATTTTAATTAAGGTGTCTAAACATTATCACAAAGAACTGCAAATTGGTCAGAGCACGCAGTAAGGAAAATTAAGCTCTAAAGGCTTTTTATCACCATATTTCAGGAACCAAGGGTGTAAAATGTTCTAATTTGGGATATATTAAAAGCCATAAAAGGTCTTTCAAAAAGATTAATGGTACTTTGCTTGGATTTAAGATAAGGGCTTTAGCTGGTTGGAAAAGCAGGGCCCTGGCTAGACCCTTGAGGCATTCATCTTTACAGCCACTTGGAAGATTTGTAAAAGCGTCTGCATAACCTCAAGCAAACGCACTGCGACATTTTTTTTTATTTTTTTTCAAATTCCTTTCAATTTTACAGGTTTAAAGTGTATAAATCATATTGGGTTGTAAAGCCGATATAATGGTTCATCCTCCTGACAATATATATATATATATTTTTTTTTAAGACAAACTTAAAAACCAACTTAGTTTCTACAGGGCAAAGACCTTTCCTTTTTGAAGTTGACCAATAACCACGTCAAATATCTCACTCTAGATGTTTAATGTGGCATAAATGAAAATTCTTTATCCCTTATTTCTCATAAATTTTCTACTCATCTGAAATTGTTACCTTGTAACAGTTTTCTGAAGCTTTGCTTCTTTTTTGAACAGTTTCAAGTAATTTCTTTAAAAACACCAATTATAATACTTCAGCTTTTTTAGAGAATAACAGGTCTCTATGAAAAATATTTATGCCGTTCTCTTTTGTTCTTTAATTAAATGAAAACAGATGTTTTCTGAAGTAAAGCGGAACCATTACTGGAGTACTTAAAGTGTTAAGGTCTTTAATTTTTATATCAGTTTGGTCTACAATTCCTGATTGTCTTTACTCAAGCTCAACATTAATGTCAAGCAAGTTACCTAGGAGACGAAAGAGATCAAAGAGACAAAAAACCCTCAAATGTCTGATTAATCAAGCCTGCAAACAGCTTATTTCTTTTAGCCTGCATGCAAGTATGAAAATGAGATTCTGGGAGCCGTACATTGTGCAGATTTGTTCATTCTTATCAGAACAAAGCCAGCGGCAGCTTATTTCATGGATCATTGGCACTGTCATCAGTGCTACACAGAACGGGTGACAGCTCCTCATTTTGAGGCTTGAACAAAATTAGCAAAAAGTCGGCACAAATTAGCCTCTCATCTTTTTAGTAATATGACATTATTCATTTACTTTTTATCCAATTTTTAATTTTTTCCTTGTCAGCTATCCCTTTCTAGTGTTTCTTGCACAGCATCATGAAACACTTTTAAAACAAGCAGAGAAACGGCTGAAGTTGAAATAGTATGCAAAGTTCAGGCAGAAGAGTAAATATTTTTATGAAGTTGCAACAGAATCCACTGTAACTTCCAGAAAACTTCCTTGAACAAATCTAGCCATTTAACATCAAATATCACAAAGCAAAGACTCTTCATTAAGACAGGACTCTGCAATGTAAAAGCTGAGCGATACAAGTAGGGAGACAACCCATTCAAGAGCTGCTTCAGAAATATTTAGGTATGATACACAACATGTTAAGCCTACAGAAGCTCTGACAAAACATCTATATTCAAACAGGTCCTGAAATGTCCTATGCTCGTACCCAAGAAGGCAAACAGGCTTTTAATTCAGTGTTGCGGTTTCTCATCAAATATGAATCTAGTTATTTCAGGCTTGCCTTCAGCAATGATTTTCTCCTTTTATGTTATGGAATGTTATCCATTGCTGACGTATATAAAATATATAAAGCAAACAAGAATACCGAGTGGATTTTGCAGCGAAAATTGTCCCCTGTCAATGATGTGCTCAACTGCCACTGTAAAATACTTTGTAATACCTTTGTTGTATTTTTATGCCGTGTATTACAACATCAAATTGTACTTGGATGACACAGTAATGGAGCAGGGGCAGAAAACTGTTCTAATATTAAGCCCTGCTAGATTTAAACATTTAAATGCAAGTAACTTCTTCCATTCATGAGAAAACACAGCATTAAAAAATTAACTATAAGCTGTTAGATGCTTTACACAGCCCCCTTATAAGAAAGGCAGTTTTAAAAAAAGAACTGTAGTACTGTTTTCAGCAATTTCTTTATCTCTGTTCTTCTAAGTAAGAAAGCTTATTAACAAGCTTTGAACTTAAAATCACATTTACAATAATGTGCCATCAACAGTTTTATAAGCTAATTAGAAAAAAAGATTAATTAATGACTGGCTGCTAATAAAATGGCAATCATGAAGAAAGAAACCAAGGGTGCTAAGCTTCAACTACCACCAATTAAGAGCTAATTACAAACAAATTATATATGTGTTTTGCTGTGGGCTTTAATTTACTAAAATGGTTTTAATTAAAAGAGAAAACATGCTGATTAATTGAACTGCAGAAAAAATCTACAGTATAAACTGTGCTTTGTCTGTCTCTTTAATTAGACTTGTAACATCTGAAATCTTTTTTTAAGGTTTGTTAAGGAAAAGATATACATAATTAAGGGAGCATAAGAATGTAATTCTAGGTGATAACCCTGCCGTGTTCCAAAGGTTAAAAGAAAACAACCTCAATGAAGAGTGATATTTGGAAGCACCTCTGCTAAGTGTCAGAAAGAAAATCCTCCAAAGATAAAAAATGAAACACTTTTTTTCCATAGGTCCTTCAATGCGGAAAGCTTCCAAGTTAATTGGTGCTTGCTTGCATTCCATATAAAATCACATCAATCTCTCCAGGTACCTAAAAGCACCACGATGAATTGTGAACGTTGCACACAATTTCTAAATTTTACTTTCCTAATAGAAGAGCATCACAGCATTATATTATTACTTGCCCATCTGCAATGGAAATGTGTGTGACCTTGTGATCAACCATGCCTTACCCAGATTTTCCAATGGAACACAGCTTCCAGAAAAGGTCTCAATGATTATGACATACAACCTTGCTGTGTATTTCTCATTCTAAATTAGATGACTAGAAGTTACTTACAGACAACAGATACTAATCTGATCATGAGAAAAGGGTCAAAACTGAAGCAACAACTTTTGAAGACAACAGCAGGCTTGATCTTGCTGTAACATGAGAATGATATCCCAGTGAACAGCCAATTAATTTCTTCAATTACGACGCAAATCTTTCATTTAAGCTCGATTACAATACCATAGTTTCCTTATAAATTGCAGCTTTTTAAAAATCTTTCACCAAAATGCCAGAAGCCACTAAGCTCAGCACTTAGCAACAGTGCTGTCAAAAAGCCTGCCCTATTTAGAGACTGACAACTCCTCCATTAATTTAGCACACTAAATCACAAACCATTTCAAAAGTTCCTTTTGACAGGTAAGTCTAATATGGTCAAGATTATTTTATCGTCTTCAAGTTACAGTCCTCAGGCTAATGCACTCTTAGACAACATGGCACCTACCTACCAGGCAGTTAACACAAAAACCACAGGCAAATGCAAAGTTTGAGGTTTAGCCAGATTAGTTCTCAGAATACCAGACCCATAAGAGATAGGCATTCTGCTTCTTGAGGCACTGCACAACGAGTGCGGTGTGGTTTTGAGTACAAAAGCACTAAGAAAAATTCTTTCTCTAGGGGAGAAGCACTTGGAAAGTATTTTCAGGCTTATATGCTGGGAGGGGGATCTTTTAAAACTGTTTGCTCTAATTAGGAAAAGAACTTATAAAAGTATCACTCCAAATTGAACCTGATTTACAGCACAGTGAAATTGCCAGATAACTCCACATACCATCCTTCCTCAAAAGGGTAAACACCTCCAACTATGCATAGTCACAGTGCTCTCATTTAGCAACATTTGTTCTTCAGAAAAAAAATCTATTCCCACAAACACAGGAAGAACGATTCAAGTACATTTTAATATATTATTCCAAAAAGGTTTTTCAAAAGCATTAGAGAAGTTGACGTAATTCCAAGCGTCTGTTCCCAGCTACATATTCAAGTACCTGCTGCATTTAAATCTTCAACTACCCTACCCTGGAGCGTCACCAATAAAACAATTTTATCTCGGCTGAGCTCAGTGTCCACGTTAACATCATTCTCTCAACAACTTTCATTCTAAAAGGTTCAAATTTTGGGGGGTAACTCCTACATTGTTATATTAACATTACAATATTAACGCTTTTCTTGGCATCTCTCAAGCTACACAACTCATCATTAAATGCAGAATCCAAACAATAGCTTGAAGTTTATCATTCTACATTTGAAAAGCAGAACTTTTAAAGACCTGAAGGACACACTGCCAGTGCCCAAAGCCCTGGAACCTTGTAATAAAGAGAGCAACTAGATTTCAATAATAAACCTAAACTGGGCTTATTGTACCATGCACACTGCAATGAATGGCTAGTTATTTAATAATACCTACAATATAGTACTATTAATATAAAAATATAATTGTATAACAGTGTGTTTAAAAAAAATCAGAGTGAATTAAGATTAAGCAGTATGACCTACCTGCATTACGCTGACACATTTATCAAAGCAGTGCTGATCTCACATACTGTTAACTGCACCACAGCACTGAGATGCTCCAGCTAGACTGGGTTCTAGAAGCAGTCTAGCTTAAGATGCCTCAGTTGTTCTGTACAATATAATGCAGACATGCCCATATTTATTCAGGAAGAATTTCACTGATATATAAACCAACGCAATCGTGCTCTGGGAATGGCCAAGGATGCAACAGTCAGATCTGCTATCCTGATAACTCCCAAACTAACTGCAACCACTTTTGTAGCCCACAAACTAGGATGACAACACGCGACAAGAGGTAATTTATATTGAGGTTTGCCAAGAGATTAGACTGAATACTATCATCATAAGTACAATTTAAAATAAAGTACAATAAAAATAGGATAATGCATTTTTAACTAGTCTCAGAAGCTACGTATAAATCCACACATGCAGTCTCTAGTAAATACAGAGCCTCGTGCATAAGATACCCAAGTTCTATCTTCTCTCCATCCAAAACCTTGAATGCTACTAGATTAAGAAGTTTTGCTAAGCACAAGACAGCAACAAATATATTGCCCAAAGCCTCATTTACAACCATATAACACCACTTTCCTTAAACAATCTGCAACAAGTACCACATGGAAACCAAAAGACCCAAAACCTTGAAGCAGCAACATTCAGGCTTTTAGGATGTAAGTATCAGTGATCCACTCATAGCTGCTAGATTATGCATATGGCCTAAATCATCCCTGATTTTAAAGGAATCTGATTTTTAAAAACCTTTTCTTACTGTGTCATAATGATAGCATATTGACAGCATCATTTTGGCATTCCTTTGCTTTTTAGGACATGTTTTCATTGCCTATTCCCATCATCTGTTTATTTTTGGCTTCATTTTTCTAAATACTGAAGCTGCCCTATCAGTTTCACAGGCTTATAAATGTTATACATCAAAAATTAGTTTCACTTATTAAGGCAGGAAACGGCTTTAAGAACTCTGGGATCTGTGCCTCAAAGCAAAAGCTTTATCAGCAGGTTCCAGTCACTGCTTCTTGCAAAAGAAAATGGTGCCGATTAAAACCCCCTACACCTGATTTCAAAAAGAACACCTACCCACTGAACATTTTTCACACAGCTGCAAGGGGGGGCTGCACCCCAAACAGAAGGCAGCTGTTTCTCACACACTCCCTGCCCCCAACCCTGCAACACTGCTCAAGGAAAATGAAAACTATACACGGAAAGATGAAGTTGAGATAAAAGAACAATAATTCACCCAGTTACTTCTCTGGAATTCAGAGGTGGTGTTACTTCAATACATGGTAGAGCTCCATGCCCGACTTCCTCACAGTGTTGTGTTGCATTTGGAAGTTAGAGGGACACAAATAGCCACATACTCTAAAAATTAACTCACTTCTAAGAAGAGTTATGTAAAACGAGCTTTAAAAGGGACATTTTTTGAATGGTAAAGAGAAGGAAAGCAGTGATTGAATCAATACTATATGAAAGTATTATTTTATTAATTGCACTTGTATATAATGATTTTTGTATCAACTTCTTCCATAATCAAATCCTTTCCTAAAATTCTTCACTGAATCCAAATTAGTCTCTGTTAGAATGATTTCCTTACAACAAAATGCATTTTTAAAGTTCTGTTTAAAAAACAAAATACATCTCCTTGGAAAACTGAATCTTGCAGTGGGTAACACAGCATATCTTTAATAACAACAGTAGAGAACCCCAGTGAATTCTCATGGATTCTGCCTCGACAGAACTTCTCATGAGATCAAGCCAGAGTCATTTCAGCTTTTCTTCTTTCAACATACTATTTATTCAGATAAAGCCACTTAACCAAAACCAAGAGAGGGCTGTGAATACTAATAATGTTTCAAGCATTTTGTTTTCAGAATTACAACATGCTAATATTTGAAAGTCAACAATTTGGAGCTAATGTTCCACAAATAATAATACATTGCTCTAGCACCTGGTATACGCTAGATGTTGTACAATCCCATGGCTACTGAAATCAGATAACAGTCTATCATAAATATTACAAAACCTTCAAACTTCTTAATTTGTTTTTATAGTCAAACAATTTGCACCAGAACCTCAGTATGTTTTATTGATTATGACACTCTAACCACTTTAGAGGAGATGGGATAATGACATTTGTGAAGGAGAACAGCAAGTGTTTTTCATGTTGCACACATGAAAGGTAATAGAACGGTAGCACAGTGAGAAGCTGGTCAGGCTTAAAAGGAAACATCAGGACACATTCCTGTCACTGTCAATAGCTGTTACCTTTGTGGATTGAAGTTCTGTGATCACTGGTGAAAAAGCAGGTAAGAGTATAGTCATTAGAAACTGCCCCAATTGACTAAAGGTAGGAGTTTAATGATTGTATAAGAACACACGCTGAGGAACAGTTGCTTTCACCTAACCTTATTTACAGAACCTTAAGAGATGTATTTCCCATTTCAAAAGCCATCTGTTTTTTAAAGCCATCACATTATTGTATTATATTGCAATAAACAGATTTAAATCTGCAATTTTACATTAAAGCTTAGCTTGAAACCCTGCACTTAAGAAACATTTTACTTTTCATCCTCTCACAAGTATGTATTCAGAATTTGTCCTCCTTAATGCTTTTCTAATACCTTTAGATTTTGCTGGTATATGCAGGGGACAAAAAATTCCCATTAACTCTGAAGACAGGAGAGTATGCAAGATGGAAGAATTAAAGCAAAGGAATATATAATTAATTTCTGATATAAATCTAGCATTTTTATAGTTTAAATTATATAAATTGGATGACTTTAAAATGATAGCTTCTCCACTCACCTCAAATGTTATTTATTTAGTTGCTTTTTCTCACCTGACTTCAAAACTATTCCAAGTACCTTTTTAACCTAATTTTCTTCCTCTGTATTTTCTCCCCCATGCACAAACAGCAGTGGGCACAACAGCCTTCATGGATTTCAATTACATACTTCAGCTGCCACCACCTACTCTATGTGCACCCATTTAGCTGTTTCTTACATGAAATTGCAATTACCAGAAGTACCTCATAAGATTCCTCACCAGTTTAAGTATTCACTCAGCACTACAAACGTATAGGATCCATTTCTTGTAGCAAAGAGCAGTACAGCCTTCATAAAATTACTCAGATACACCAACTAGTAAGTTCTTTTTTTTCCAAGATATTCATTTATATACTGAAAATGATTACTAGGAAAAAAATCCATTCATTCTATAAACATCATTCTAAAGCTACAGCAATGTATTTGACATCCATCTACTCCCATTCTTCTTCAGAATTCTTCCAGCCATTAACTCCTGATCACATGAACACACAAAAGGAAGGGGAAAGCACTGAGTGTTTTGTTTGAGTGTATCTGTCCTTATTTGGGCACATCTTGCTCTGAACTTTCTGTGTCTCTAAATTTCTGCATCTCTACCTTTCTGCAGGCCTCCCAAACTTACTGAGGGGGGAACGCAAAGAAAAATCTGAGGCACAGGGAACTCCCTGGAAGGGAACATCCTACTCCTGTTTTCTTGGCTTGCGACATGCCGAGAAATAAAAAGCTCAATATAGATGACTAGTTACTGACTCCGACTCACGGAGTCAGCAGGAAAGTTTTAAAGCAAGGTTACTTGGGAACTTCCATGGTTGTATTCTCAGGTTTTGTACATAGCTACAGCTGTCCACACATTACTAGATCAGCAGCAAAATCCTTCAACCACTACTGACAGAATCTGCTTCGGAAACAGGAAAGATGCTCCAGACAATCTCCAATGCTATTTTAGTCATGACACTTTTTGTGCAGATGTACTAAGCTAAATGTTTCCTCAGAGCTTTTCCCAATAGCCCACTTACCTCACGAGTGGCTAATCTATCGCTCAGCTCCTCAGCCTTATTAATGTCACCTTCAGCCACAGACTTCTCTATGCTAAGTTCAAGGCCGGACTAGAAAAAGAAAAGCAAATATTTTTAGGACAAATAAAAGAAGTAACACATTTAAAGGGAGCACGTGCTTTCTAAAAATATGTCTTTCATAAAATTCTTTATTTTAAGACACTGCGTAAACCCATAATTTCTCTGTAACACAAATCACTTTGTCTATGTATTGTAATGGACAGTATAATTAAGAATTCACTGAAAGGCTGCCTGAGCACAAATCATTGCATTAGTTCCACCTTACGTGCAGGATAATACTGCAGGTTAAAAAAATTACACGGACTAGTTTATGCCTGTCACAATAAAATTTCATCTGAAGATCTGGCTTATCTCTCCCATCCCTGGAGCTTTCTAAACAAAATGTGCAATATATGTGTCAGGTAACATGAAGAATGGCAATTACCACTGTATCGTTACAGTTCTAAGATCTTATCTTTATCCAAAAACCGAGTTCTGGCATGGTGCCACTGCACTGTGCTAATACATTAAAAATTCTAGCAGTCCTATGGAAGACAATGAAAAAGCTTCAGAATTTAACCTCTAAAAAAAAGAAAATAACCTTTATGATCAAGGTAACATAATTTAACAACAGCTACAAATAATGTAACAATAAAAAGTAAATATTTACTGGAAATTGTTGGAAACTTCTGAAGGAATATATGAGGGTAGTGTAACAGTAGGCTCCAACTGCAGAATTTCACACACACACACAAAAATCACTCATAACAAAAGACAATTTACTCACTGGTTTTAAATGTGGGTGATGCTGAAGAAAACATATTTGACAGTTTCATATTATACACTTTTTTAAAAAATAAAAGCAAACAGAAACAGTGATCTGCAAATATTCAACTTGAATTATTCAAGTGGAATTTGGAAAAAAAAAAAGGAAAAAAAAAGAAGTGCACAATTTTAAGTTGCAGTGTAAGCCAATTCTGTTAGATGTCTTCTCTGAAATTAATGAGACAGACGTTCCACTACTGATAAAATCTCTGAACTTACATGGAGAGCATCTGCACTTTAACACTTTGGGCCTCACTCCAGATCTATCCTGAGCAGTTTAATGACAACTGAATACCCACCAAAAGTAATAACTCAGCAGAAGTGAAAAATGTCTCATGACTCGCATGCAGAAACTCACTTTAGACAAATGAAAAATAGCACCCTTTATGATAAACTTTGTAACTGAACATTTGATGTCATAAAATTTATATAAGCCTCTACTAGAAAAATCACAGAACAAACAGTGCTATGAGAAACTTGAAATATAATGAGTTTCTTAACTTGTCCACTGCATTGTACCTGTTATTTCAAATATGACTTAGTTACACAGTATTTTTGAACAGCATGTGTTACAAATCCAGTAAAGCTGTATGGCAGGTTTGGCCCTCAAAGTTCTATAGCCACTGGTGTCAATGTCAACTACAGGATTTACTTGACACACTTTGAAGTTAAAACACAACTGAAAAAAAACAACAAGGAAAAAAAAGAAAAGGACAAATACTGCATATGAGGTCTTCTGTCTTTCATAATAATAGAAAGCAGAAGCAGACAGGAAACAAACATGGGTACTGTCTCAAAAAGAAAACACAGCAACCTTTCAAACCACTTCATGTACACTTCATGTGATATCCAAAAGGAAATTCATTAAAAACATGCACAAAATTATCCCTCCTCAGAGAGCCTTGATCATTTACTCACTTTCCAATAGTCTCAGTTTTACTTCTATCTCAGTTAAGGCCAAGTTCTTTTACTGCCAGGCCCAAGCTGACATTGCTTTTAGGTCAACAGTCACCTTTTGTGGAGCCCTGCTAGCCACAGGAGGTTCAAATCTATCATTGATTCCAAAGTACTGTGTAAGTTCTTTCCATTTGTCTTCATTTGCCAAGTCTTGACTACTAAAACCAAAACAAAACCAAGTCATTAATATAACCAGTTCCCTTTCCACAACTTGTAATAGTCTTTTCTACCCTAGAAGAAATTCTTCCCTTTTCAATGGAAGTGAAATTAGCTGTTCCTTCCCCTCTGTAAATGTAATGCCACAATCTCAACAGCGAGCTCACATGCAATTCTGTGCAAAACATCATTAGGAATAACATTAAGTCTATTTTAATTTATATTAAATGATACATCTGTGTTATTTTTTTAAAATCAAGCAATAAAGTCCACTAAGCAATCACTGGCATCAACTGCAGCCTGCCCGACAGACACTGAACACTTTCAGCAGGTACTTTACGCGATGTTCGAAGCCAGGCTTTGGCCATGCACGTGGTCAAGCTTCTGAGAAGTTTTGCCTGATATTAAAAACAGACTTCAGATAATCACATTGACCTGGTTATACCTCTCAGACACTTCATCCTTCTTTTTCTGTTTTTCTAGGGGAAAAAAAGAAAATAAAACCGAACATTACACAGTAACACCCTACAGCACCCAATCAAGTTAACAGAACTCTAACTGGCTGCTTTACTGACACGCTGGGATTTTCACCCACTGATCACGTGGATTTAAACCACTCAGTTCTTAGACTTTTCATACAAAGAACCTCCTACAATATCTCTGAAGAAGCTTCAACCAGAATACACAAAAGTATGTTTTTTAGAATTCCTGAAATAACACTGATTTATAATGGCCAAGTGTAACTAAGTTCTGCCTCACTTCTGAAAAGGGGACAAATATATTACTTGAACTTTAATTAGCAATTTACAACCTAGTCCTACAATTATGTATACAACTGGAAAAATGAAAACCTAAATAACAGCTGGAATACATCCACTCAGACATACCATTCTTGGTAAACAAACAAACATAAAAAAAACCCAAAACCCACCACCCAGCAACTCCCACTTCCAATGTATTTGATACTAAATCTATTTTCAGAAAAGCTCTGTAATTAGAGAAGACACCTTTTCTGTGGCGCTTTCTTTTTCGGCTTTTGGTTGCCTGATTTGCTTGGGTCTTCATTTCACGGTTTTTCTTCTGAAGCTCCACAAATTTCTACAAGATTAAAGAAAGGCATATCAGTATTCCCCCCCCATTTTTTAAAAAACATTACATAATATGCTGAGAAATGTTATCCCAGTATTGTATTTGTACACAGTACCTTACTGTATCTGTAACATTAGAATTTATGAATTGAGACTATCCCAACTCTGACGGTGTCAAACTGGAATTGGCTCCAATCTTTCATCACCTCTCTCTGACTTTCTGCCCTCCCTAAACTCCAGAGCTAACCAGACCTGTCAAGTTTTCTCATGGGACGTGACACAGAGCATAGTTATGCTGGTTGTGTGCTCCGGAGCTACTGGGTGTATTGCCATCACCCAGCTGGCAGTCTGTAACCAGGCATCACCAAGAGCACTGCCTATGCACAGCATTTACCTACACAGGTCGATGGAGGAGAGACAGCAACTCTTTTTTGCCAATTCTTATTTTGGCTCAAAAGCCTAACACACAGATTACTTTGTTTATATTTATTTTTTTCCCAGTCTTTACAGGCAAAAGGAAAATCAAGAGGTTCTAAGCAACTATGAGTCTGGATGACTGCAACTAACCCCCACAGAAAGCAGAAATGCACGCATCTCTGTCACAGATGTTTACCTGTAAATCCTTACTAATGCAGAAAGCAGTTACAAAGAACTTCAGAGCCCATATAATACCAAAAAACACAAGTTTTTAGGCAACTGTACAGTTTAGCACAACATCTCCCTCCTGTGCTTTCAATCACTACTAAACTGAAATGGAAAAAAAAAAAGTCACATTCACTTCCTACCTAAATTCCTGTTCACCCTGCTTGAAACAATCTAAGGTACTTTATGATGACTGCACTTTGATTATATTTTATTTCATTTCAGATTTGCATACTGAATATTCAACATTGAGTGAATTAAATTTAAAAATTAGCCATTCAACTTTGAGTATGTTGCATTTATGCACTGGACATTTGGAGAGCTGTAACGATACCCACGTTCCATATATTTAAAGGGATTCCAGAAGGACATGTTTGAGATTCATTTTCTCCATCTGTCACTGCTATCACAACAGGGTCACTGATAGCATTACTTTCGGGTCCATTCTTCTGCGATTCAGAAAGCTGAGCTCTTTCACCATCTTCTTTTGCGTCTTCCTTTGAAAATGAACCATGCGATTCATCTCCATCATCAGAACTGAAGTCAACATCACTTTCATTCAGTCCTGGAGGTAACAGTCCACTCCACATCTTCCAGGTTAAATAAGTCCAAGCCACTTGAAATCCCTGCAAAAACACCAGAATTATATGAGCTTACCCATTCTATCATAAAAACATAATTAGCCTGCAGAAGAAAGAAGGAGAAATAGCAATGTACATACACAGAAAAAAAATATTTTCTATTAAGAAAAAAACCTGTATTAGATATTTTGGACAAGCATGTTATAAAACTTCTAATACTTACTATTTCAGAGAAAAATAGAGGGTTTAAGTACACGGGTTGAAACTATTATTTATTTTTTTTTTGGTCCTTCCTTGATCTTTAAAGTTGTGTCACTTCACATTCGTCGTTAGCCGTTTGCAGCTTAGGAGCGATATCGCAGCAAACGCCTCCCGTCCTTCCGCACGGGCAGGCAGCGCGTACAACCCTCCCCAGACAGCATCGCTTCGAGAAAAACAAAGCATTTGAATACAACACTTAATTGGCTTGTTGAGTCCCATCACAGACTGTCCTAGAATATATCTA
>WUAM01000287.1:15678559-15762806 GCA_024336885.1 Actenoides hombroni
TGTAGAGGGCAATAAGGTCTCCCCTCAGCCTTCTCTTCTCAAGGCTAAACAGCCCCAGATCCCTCAGCCTCTCCTCCTAAGAGACATGCTCCAAACCCTTGACTAGCTTTGCAGCCCACCTCTGCACCCTCTCCAGCACCTCAACGTCCTTCTTGTAGAGAGGGGCCCAAAACTGGACACAGTATTCGAGGTGCTGCCCCACCAAAGCCGAGCACAGAGGAATGATCACTTCCCTGCTCCTGCTGACCACACTATTCCTGGTAAAGGCCAGGATGCCACTGGCCTTCTTGGCCACCTGGGCACACTGTAATGGATGCAAAGTCCATATACTGGATTGGGATCATGGATAATTTACTCTGCTCTGGCAATAGAAGAGAAACATCCCTCTGCCGTATCACTAAATGAATTATCCTCTGAATGTTTTTTTCACAAGAAGAGACAGAAAGCAGTTTTCTTAATCTCTCAGAGAGGTTTTCATTGTGTTTTAATTGTTGTTATTTAGAGGTGCAATAGTGAACCATACAGCTGGGAGTTCCTTCCTGTGACACTCAGATATGGAGAGAGGGCAAGGCACTTAACCTCTCTTTTGTTTAGTTTGTGAAACAAACAACATTATTTTAACTATTTTTCAAAGGTATTAGATAAAATTAATTAGTTTAGTATTTGTACTGCAATAAAGCTCTATGTAATTGGAAAGTCTTATAAGAATATCCATCTTTTCCATTTTATTTTGTGTTGATTTAAGAGGCTAGTTGTGATACTCTGTACCATATTTGAACTATGCTATTTTTTCATTTATATAAATAACAGCTGATTTTTCAAGCTACTGTAATGAACCCACTTAGTCTCTACGTATAGCAATGCCCTCTACTGGTTTGAAACACGATTGCTCAGCAGAGGGTATTGCTGTTCTCTTTTATTGAGTAAACCATAATATTTAACTTATTATCCTTTGAGAGTGGTAGAATTTTGGTTGTGTATCTAGGCTGCCCATGAAGGGCAAGTAGCTGCCCCATGGGCAAGCTGCCATCTGGGTGATGACTTGTGCTACACGTGTAATAGTGTGAAGCCTTTTTTGTTGCCTTCTGCATGTTTTTGTTTCACTGGATTTGCTATTCCTGCCGTGAAAGACAAGCTCATAGGTAGCTTTCTTGAGAGGAATAAAGACACTTACCTGAGACTCGCTTGGTACAAAGCTGCTGTGTAGATGTTCTGTCACCACAACGGCCACCTCTCTAAGGAGCCTCTCTGCTCCTGAGCCTGGTCCAGGGCCTACCTTAGCAGGCAAGGGGCAGTTGTGTTGACAGGCTGCGGTATAAATAACCCTCGAGGCACGGGAGCTGCAGAGGTAATGAAGTGCCTTGAGGAAAAAGTCTTAAATATCAAGGGATGGATCCACTCCCCCCCTGCCACAAACCAGAGGTCACGTGGCTGAGGAATGTGTATCCAAAGATAATGCTACCTTCAGAGAACTCTACTTACAGGTAAGTAACTCTTCTTTAAAGGAGGTATCTTTGTGTGGCAGACTGTTTATGGGAGCAATTTGAATTGAACTTTAAATGAAAAAAGCATATCTCTGTAAGTGGTAATAATTTTAGTCATCTCGCTGTGGCTAGGGGTTGTGGAATTCATTAGCACAGATTAACATATAAAGTGGGTGAGATATCTAATAGCAAACGTAGAGGTTTAGGGACCTTAATTCATCACTGAATGAACAGCGTGTACAGTATTAGGGACTATGAAATTTTTAATTTACACAAAGTGTCCAAGAATATAGGGAATAAATTTAAACCCAAAACAGATAATGGAGCTGTGCCCTGCCTAGCTGGCAAGTTGAATTGTTTTTACACTGAGTGAAGAAAGCTAATTATCCCAAGCACAAGGAGACTGCTAAAAATAATAAGATTATAAAGAATAATTTGCTGATATAATTACAACAAAATTGGGTACACACAATCGTCAGATACATGTATTGCTTGACCTGGGCGAGAAAGTGAAATAAATCCTTCCTCTATAGCCTTCGTAAATTTGTTTTTATCATCTCCAAGTGGTGTTTGCACAGGCAGCACAATTTGCATGTGTAATGTGGCTGTACAAATTGACAACAAGTAAATTATTCAAGGAAATAGGCTGGTCGTGGGTCTGAACTATCTCGCAAAGCCTATTCATTTTGAAGAATCACTGAGACGTGAAGCTCATACATCAACCATTTTCTGACAATCCTCAGACTTATTGTCTCCTAAAATGTCATTATGGCTATTATTTATGAAGCTAATTCATTTATTAATATATATTTAACTCTGACTTGTCATGCACCTTAGCAGGCATTCTGTGCACTGCATATTTTTGAATAGATGAAAGAGTTTTGCATGCTTTAATGATTACTGTAAGCTGCTATAGATTTATAGAATGCAGCTTTATTATCTACTTGCATTAATACCTTTTTGTAACTTTTTTTTTTTCCTTAAGGCCGTCAAATATAAATGGCAAATGACATATCCAAAAGATTGTATAAAAAGAGATTTTCTCAGAGTTTGTTGAATTTTAGAACAAACTGAGGTAGCTAACTGTTAAGGCCTAGTTCATTTTTTAAGAGTATATAACAATTATGTTGGTTTTCTTGGTGTGTTTTGCTAAAAATATAGGATGAAATTTATAAATCTAGAGGTTTATTTTGCTTTTCTCTTTGAGGACAAGTGGCCATCTTTTGATTGTACCAACAGGGGGAGTACAGTTTAGAGGGGGGAAAATGTAGCAGGCGGATCTATCCTGCCATAGTATACAGAGAATATAGATCATTTCCCTCATATAGAACAGTCCTTCAGAAATGAACAGCACAGAGAGTATGGATAATGAGGTTGCCTATGGTTCATGGACTTTTTAATCTTGATTCACTTATCTTTAGGGCATATTAAAAGACATAAGGATCACAGTAACCCTTCTCTGACATCTGCAGAGTGTCAGGAAATTAAAAATTGCAATCTACTATAAGAAACATATTTGGGATAGTTCTAAATTTTATTACACACAGAGAATTCAGATTAAGCTTGTAATTATAATAACAAATTGACTAATTTAAATGCATAGTTATTATGACTGTACGGTCAATTTGACTATTTGCAAGGGCCCATGATCACAATTAGAGGCTACTGGCCAGGAATCTAAGAACTGATTTGGAAGTTATGAGCTCCTGCTTGTGATATTGATACTACTCACAGATTTGATAGGTCGTTTGGTCTTGCTCCCTCAGCATTCCCATATGTAAGATGAAGTTTAAAAGTTTGGCTTGTCTCCTGGTGGCACAAAGGAATATAACCCATTGGGGCAAAAGAACTTTCTGGTCAGAGTTGTACTTAAGTGTTAAAATGGGGAGCTGTCTTATTTTTTCACCTACTCTCAGGACATGCTAGGTAGTCAAAGCCACGTGATTATGTTATACTCTGGAATGGACAGTTTATGAATAAGGAGGTATTTCAGACTGTATCTCTACCTTAACATCTTGCAGGACCATGTTCTTCATGGTCACAGCTTCTTCGCCTTAAGCAGAAAACAAACAGAAGAAAGTCTTCAATGTTCAGAAGTCCTTGCAAAACAAAGGATTACCCACTTCTTAGGTAGCATGAAGGTCTTTTGAAGCTAATGTTATAACGGTAAATACTGTAGATAGTCATATTGGAAAACTCACTTATTACTTTGAATTCTTCAGCTTTTTTAGAATGTTAATAAGAACACAAAAAGATATGCAGGAGCAAACTCAAGTGGCACTAAAAAAGACACTGAGAAACCAACTCAATCCAGACAAGAGTAAAAAAACTAGACAGGTGGTTCTGACTATGTGTGGTGAATAAACAAGGCTTCTGCATGGCTGAAATTCAGTGAGAATAGTAATATTCTGTGCTTTGGAAGTAGAAGCTTAAATTTTCAAAAATGTGCTGTCACTTTTGGTATTTGCAATTTCAGGTACCTGCCTTGAGACATCTTAGAAGGTAAATGCAGACTTCTTGAATACTATTTTTTTTAACTGAACCTGGTAAGGTGATGTCAATCTGCCCTATGGTAACTCAGAATGTTTTCAAATTGACAACATAAATTATTGAACTTGTGCAGCTTAAATTTAAATATCTTTTGCCTCTTGAAAAACTTTACAGTACAAATACTGGTTGGTCTTCTGCATTTTTTTAAGAAAAATGGTGTTTGTGGCCAAACTTTCAATTGTTTGGTAATCAGCTTCTCATCATTTTTGTACTTGCCAGCCACTTGCAACTAAGAGAAGTAGATACACAAACTTCCTGGAGGTTTGTTGCCTATAGCCAGCTAAAGATAGAGGCTGAAATTAATGCTACCATGGAATCAATGAGGAAGACTGATTTCTAGCATGTGTCATGCTAGTTTACAGTTCATGAGAGTATTTAGGTAATCTTGAAATGACATGTTAAAGGAGAAAATTCACTGAGTGTTTCTTTGTTATATCAGAACGTGTTAGAGACATGGAAAGCTACAGCTTTCATAAATAGAAAAGAACTTGAAGGAGAGATTGACTGAATTGTTTAAAAAGAGCTTTTATGTTCCTCATCCAACAAGAGATTACAGACTTCTGCAAAGATACTGTATGGCACATCAAACTCTAGTTCATACCATTACTGTTTATGGTAGTGGAGCTACTTTTTCCTTTTCTGAAGATCAAAATTACACCTGCTACATAAGATATTCACTCATCTTTATTCAGTAACCTATAAAATTCAGAGTGCTGAATCTGCTTGATAGTTCTGGACAAAATTTTTTAGCTGTGATTTTCTGAGTGGCTCAGCTGTACAGCTGCAGAATGATGTGCGAGGAAAGTGCCCCATCAGACTGCCTGTGCAGCTCCTGCTGCTGCTCCTGATGACACTAATCCATATTCCACTTCTAAGTTGGCTGCTTCTCAGGGAAACGCTGCTGCTTCAACATCCTTTACTGCTGATCCTGCTTTACATTTTTGGAACGACCCAGGAATTCTCACATCCTCCTTTAGAACCAGGGAAAGTAAACGCAATTTATTGTTTCATAAAACAAAATTCTTGAACCATAACATCATTAAGTATGCTAGCTGTAATGTCTTGTGCTGTGTGTGAGAATGTTAGTATGCCTGTGATGGTTTTTGTTGGGCTACCATGGTATCAGGCCATATGGATAGCCTAAGTGACCAGCTTGAGATTTTTCCAGTGTCTCTGTAGCTACAATAATCAACCCAATTTTACTGTAAGCAGTATGTCAGGAATACACCCGGTTCACCCAGAGGACTGCCCGTAGCTAGCTTCCTGATAATCCCTTGAAAGCTAAAATCAGAAAGGATGTAGTGTGCACAGCCCCTAGATGCTATAGTTGCTGCAACCACTTTGGAGAAGGTTTGACCTCTCATAAAAATAACACAAGCCAAAACAAACAAAAAAACCCTACCAGGCTTATTCGTTGTGTAACACCCTTCCTTTTGATTCAGCCACCCAGTCAAGCATTGTCATTCATCATGCAGCTAAAGGATGCTAACCATCAAGACACCATGAGAATGCAATAATAAGAGCTGGATTTTAAACCCCGGGGCTTCATCTTGATCAAATTCCGAGTTAGGTGATTATATTTGCCCCCTAAAAGGATAACCTGTTCTTCACTTGTGTTTTAAACATTTACACAGCGTTGCCAAGTGCTGATGGTTTGAGAACTAACGGCTGCGTACCAACAGTGGGAGCTGACATGCCATGTTGGTAATTATATTTGCAAAGTGAGCTGGGATTCTTTGGGATTGTGTAGTCCGTGCAAAAAGTAAGGTAATTGGTGTGTATATCTGGGGGATGAAAGAGTCTACTGAACACACATTGTTAAGTAGGTGCTATTTAATTTTTTTTTAAAATAACTTCAATGGCCTTTGATTAGAAATAAGCACTTCAGGAGGAATTATTTGTTTAAATAAAAGAGAAATTCATGGTTGTAAATCAACAAGCATTTAGGAAAATGTTTCTTCTTAATTCTACATAGACAGTGTCAAGCAGATCATGATAATTTAGCACCTTTTAACCATTGTATCTCATTTTGCAACATTAATTTTCACAAAGCTTTGGGTTTGAGATGTTGTTAAAAAATCAGATGTGATACTTAACATGCACAGAATCCCATTCTTTTCTCATTAAACGTTGTCTTGCCTATTTGCAGTTTACACAGAGCTGGTTTCCAAGAGAAGAATAGAGTTTAAGAGATGGAGACATCATCTATATCATCCCCTATCTCTTAACAACCCATCATTTGTACTGTAAGTACCCAGTATATTTGATTTGTCCTGGCTTTATTCTTCAAAACTGCACAACATTGGTCTGTTTCTTTTTTTTTGAGGGAATGAATATTTTGATAAGGGCCCAGTTAAATCAGTGCCAAGTAGTCTAAATTTCAAATTCACTGTTCCCACTCTAACTTCATAGTATATCTAGTTACATATATTTCAAAGTGTCACAAAGCCCTAATCACATATTTTCCATATATTGAACTGTGTGTATACAGCAGAAGTCTACCTGATGTGGATTTCTGGGTAGGTTGCTGCCCACTGTTTTATTTTGGAGAGATATCAATGAGATTGATTTTTCTAGCCTGTCTGTTTTAGTGTATGGATCAAAACTACTCTGGTTTATGTCAGGCCCTTGATGAAACTGAAATAATAAAACTGACTGACCTGTCCATTTAGGGTCCCAGGTTGAATCCAGTGCTATTCATCAAGAATCATGAAGACTGGATGCCTCTTCTGAGTTGCAGGCAGCACTTGGCAAATTAAGTTTTGTTTCCTAAGAGTGCAATGGATATCTTCATTAACTGGCTGCTGCATTTTGCAGATGGTTGGATCAGCAGCAAGATCTATGCAGCTGTGCATAGTTGGCAGACAGGTATGTCATTTTTTCATTTGTGAATGAAGCATCAACAAGAAATAGAGTTTAATAGCAATGGGAGAGGGAGGACTTGAGTACAAGGTTAACCTTGCTGGTTTTATTTTTTCTACACATCCAGTGTTAAATTCTTGTTTGTATCGGAAAGCTCAATTGCCTCTCCTATGGTCCTTTCATGCACTCAAATTGCCAACTTCTTAATAGTAAAGAATTCTTAAAATATTTAGTGTTTATGAGAATACAGATTAATACAGTGTGTCTTGGAAGTGACTGGAACATGCCATAAATGAGTCATGAAGTGGAAAGAGCGAGAAGAAAGTAGTGCTGAGACAGTGAACTCCTTGTATACATTGTGCTGGGTAGTGACAGGTTCTTGTTTAAAAGTGAAGTAACCTAACTTTGTCCAAAACTCAAATAAGGTTCTACAAAGAATCTTACTACTACTAATGATGATGATGATGATGATCTTTAAATTCTTAGTACTATTCTAGTTTGAAACTCTGATGAGGAAAGCAAGTCAAAAGCACAAATTGCCAGGACCTATAATTTCCACTTTCTTTATAGCAATGTGGTATGTGACAAAGATCTAGGTATCCAGCAGCCCTCTCAGTTGGTATGCAAACAAAACTATTCATATCTCTGAGGTGCTCTGTAAAACATAAATTCTCCCTTTAAGGTACTGTCATAATGTGCTTGGCTTTGATGATGTCTTAAAAGACAGGATTCAAAAGCAAAATTTATTTTGGAAAAGGTTTTGAATGCCTGAGGTTTAATTACAAAATCTTCCTGCAAGGTTCAGTTCCCAAGAATGGCGTGTCTAGTAAATATGATACTTCATCAGGCTTGCAGACTATTAGCAGATATTTAGTCCATGATGGGCCAAAAATGTTGATCAGTTGTAGGAACTGCTCTTACAGCAGTGGTGTTCATACTGATGCTTATTTATCTAAGCACTGTATAGATACTTGGTATATAAATGAGAAAAATATAATCAAAAAGGAATGGCAGAGGAAAAAACCACTACCTATACAAAGGCCTATGCATTGGAATAAAAAGGATTATCGACAGCAGTCACTTTTGGAAGCCATATATATTATATTTTATCTTCCTGCAAGTTACAAATATACTTGAGATTGAAATTTTAAAAAACATGCTAGGACCGAGGTGGATTAAGGAGAAATAATATATTTAACAGTCATCTTTACTGAATAATCCAGTCCCCTTTACCATATACTTGGTTTCCACTAATTCACATAGGAGATGTTTGGAGATGGTTGCTAAACTCAATCCTGCCCCATACGTTATTATTGCAGGACTACTATTTGGTATACTAATCTCAATAATATGTATGTATATATTTTCTTAAACTTCCAGAGTCATGTTTCTAAGCATTTGAAGCATAGATCCCATAGGATTATCTAAATCTGACGTTTATCTGGGTAAAAGCTAACACATAAAGTGTCATAGCTAATCACATGGTTTTTATACTTTTGCTTGGAAAAGAAAGAGTACTGGAAGTGACACACTAACAAATAATACATAATCTGTACACGTGAAGTAATCTTTACTGCTTTGTTACTTCTTAAACATGCGACATGCACCGCTCACAAATACAGCTTGTTATCTTTGTAGTTCGGAATCATGGTATTTGTTGTAAGTAGCACAATAAGTAAATCATTACTGAAAATTTTACTTGGGAAAAATTACCTGTTTAAGATTCCAAGGCATGCTGTTATTCTTTTTAAGTCATGTGATTTTAAAGTACAAATCTGTGGTAGAACTCTTTCCTTAATCACACGGGACATGGAAAGTTAGTCGTTATTCTGCTATGCTAAATATACTAAAATATACATTTTCTTTCAATTTCTTTTACTGCAGTTTTGAAAAATTATAATAATGAGACTACATGAGAGATCAAAACACTGAAAGTCTTATTTTACACACCTTCACAAAATCTGAGGTCTGGAAGGAACTTCAGGAGTTCAACTAGTCCTTCTTCCCTGGCCCAAAGAAAGCTTCACATATGCCATCTTCACCATACTCTATCTCACTGTTCCTAATAGTCAAAAGATTTCCCTAAATACTTAACTGAAATCATTTGGACTGAGAGCTGAACCTATCTCTCCTCTACCCATATTTGAACCATGTATCATTCTCTAACTTTCCTGTTCCTGAGACAAAATCCAAACACAAACGTATTAGGAAATATGTTTGCTTCTTTTACTTACTATAGAAGTCAGATTCTAACATGCAGATTTTGACTGGGAAAAAATAAAAACCATAAACAGAGATGAAAAATATCAAGGTCTATTTCTTCCCCTGTATCTGTGCAAGATAACGTGAAGCTATAGAATAAATAAAGTGCAATATTTTGTCAGACACAGTTCAGCAGGTATTCTAGTCAGATATTCTTCAAATGTTGCTTCCTAAACGACTGTTAAAATAACCCTTACCTTGCTTGTGCCTAGAGAAGCCCAGCTACATGTTCTATTGGTGTATAGCTATCATAAAAATAAATTAGCCAGCCTGCATTTTCAGGTTAATCTTCAATTTCATAATTGAATCTGTAATTACTATAAGTTAATATAATTAGGTGCTAACACTTAACTGAGAATTATTTATTCAGGAATCTTCACTATTGTAACACTTTTTTATAGCTCCAAATCATTCCGAGTAATATACTGCATCAAATAAGCTTAACTAGAAACTGAATGGCCCTTACCTGGGATCTTGCAATTTAGGATTTTTAAGCTATTTTTTATTGCTAAGGTTCTGGCTGAAACAAGAGAAGAAACAGGTTTTTTGCAGTCTTTCTAATTCTGCCCATAGCTGAGGTGTCACCTGAGTGTTTTTAAAGGGCTGGGCCGATTTCTGTTGGAAAGACTCCTACTGTCTCCAGTGATTGTTGATGAAGATCCCAAGAGGGGACTTCACCTCTAAGTCTCTCTCAGAATAAGTGACTAAAAGAAATGCATAGCAATCCCTGATCAGTATCTGGTGATTGCATGTGTGCTTGTACCTTTAGCCGCATATTCAAACATGAATTTAAAATGTGTTTGTTTCAGAAAAAATGAAACTGTGGATCATTAGTACATAGATGCTATGGCCAATGTGCATGAAAACACAGTTAAGCAGTTTAAAGATTGTCTCAAAGATCAGTGAGGTTTCACCTCTCTTATTTGGATTGATCTAATCCCTGTCAGTAATTTGTTGAAGATACACAAGTTAGTCTCTGTGGCTTTGTTTTCATTATCTGTGCCCGTGTATAGGCTCACTTTTTCTGTACCATATAGTTTGAGCAAGTTGCACTTCTTCTGCACATTTGAATTTGCTTGAGTTTGAATCAGCCTTCTCCTTGCCTGCTGTGCTGGTGGCTCACACTGGTGTTAACCAAAGTGTAAATCAACAGGTAGCCTGTGAGGTCAGTTACCTGAGTTTGGATTTGAGTATAAGCACAAGTCTAGAGCTAACATGACAATATATGAAAACAACCCGTCTAATTCTTTTAGCTAATGCTCAATATGCAAAAGTAAAGGAAATATGGAATAATCACCTTTTGACCTCAGTCCTACCATAAATCAGGTCAAGTTGGTGGAAGGCAGCATGACAGAACTTAGAAGGCAACTTGTGTGTAACATCAGAATTTTGCATTGCTGATTCAATATGTTCCAGACCAAGGTGTGTCTTGGTGAGCAGTTCACAGTGCTTTCATTTTGCTGGTTCAGCAGAGAAAAATGCATTTTTCAAAGTGGTATGAGAGCATTAAGCTGTCTGACTCTCGGGAAAGTCAATATTAGTTGTGCTGTTAGATGTCTGTTTCCTGCTTTATAAAGTAACAATGAAGTGCAATAGGTTCAACAGAACTTCAGAATTACTTTGATAAATCTGTCAGAGGAAAGAAATATTAAAATCTGTGTACTGTCTGTTTGCCTTTTTTCTTGAAATATAAATTAATTATGACTATATAAAAAGCTTTTACCATAGCTAATTAATCAGAATCTCCTCATAAACTATGTGTCGACAGCACTGTATGTCTAATTATCTTTTTCACTTCAGAACTGTGTGGTTGAATAATGAAGAAAACATTACCTGATGAATTCTTTTATTTTATGATCGTATCTCTAGAGACAGAAAAGACAGAGCAGCTTAAATGCCATCTTAAATTACATCTTGGCCTTGGCAAGCTTTCAGCTGGTTTTGATTTGCATGGAAACCATTTTTGTAAGACTCATATTCTCTGAAAAACACAACTTAAAGCTATAACTAGAATAAATTATCTATAGCTATTTAGGGCTCTATTAAATCTAGATGCCAGGCACCCTTTTCACATGCAGAATGCAATGGAACAGCCTTTAATACCCTGTCAACCTGTTCTGTGAAAAGTCGATTGGGCAGGGAAGGTTTGATTTGGCTGGTTTTATTAAAATATCTTTCCCCTGCTTACACCAGCATGAACCACTCAGCCTAATTTAAACCAGGCAAATTCACCAATCTGTCTTGCATGTCTATAGAAACAGCTTTTATTTTTTAAAGCGATGACATCTACCCATAACTGTTGGCATGCAAGCTCAAGACACAGTTATTCATACACTGCTGATAGGGAATTGTTCTTTATGTGATATACCAATATAGGGAGCACGTTCATGTAGTAGATGTATCCGTGCCTCCCTCTTTTGATTGCGTTGTCCTCTCGACAGCTAGTTAAGACCTTTCCTTAGGACACAAGGAGAGGGTCAAATCAAATGCCATCAGACTGTGCATCTTATTAGTCAACCTTTTAAGTTTGTTGTGCTTTTATAATGTAGAATATGTTCACCTGCAGTATCTCTGTGGAATGTATCATCACACCCTACAGGGGTTTATAACGATGCCTGTTAGTACAGTAAAACTATGATCTGATCTAGTCTTATTAATTATATCGATCAGAGCTTAATTCGATCTAATGTCTAAATTCCATGCTCATTTATTGTGGTGTGGACCAGCTAAAACCAAGGGAGCTTCTTTGAGTGTGTACTGGTGAGAAAAAGGAAGACAGTTATAAATATCTCAAAAGCAAATACTCATAACATTTGACTTCGAAAAACTTAAAGAGTTTTTCTCTATTGCTCGCTATTTCAACTGCGGTGCTTCCTGGAAATACTGATCTAGGTTGTGTTGTCAAATGTGCTTTCAAAACAGGAGTGTCTTGTCTAAGCATTGGATTTCCATCTGCCAAGTCTCTTCTCTGTGGATCCTTGCAGAGTTATTGGGAAAAGTTGCAGTAATACAGTGGTTTTTCCTTGCAGTGCATAGAGGGAAAATAACCCTGAGACAAGATTATTTCTAGCCCTGAAATACTGACACTCATGGACATGTACAGATGTGAAAAGACTATAGTAACCTAACAGAAAGAATCACATAACTGTTATACATCCTAATAAGCAATCTGAAAATGTATACCTTAAGTTCAGATTTAGAGCACGTTAGAGAGTCAGCTAGTCTGACCTCCATGGTTAATGAATTCCATGAGGAGCGAGCAAACACTAAAAATGCCCTGTAGCTCAATGTCTTCAGCCAAAAAGAACTAATCCAATTGACTGAGACCAAAGAAAACGACTGGGGATGTATGGTTCCAGAATGTCTCTGAGGTATTCAAACCCAAGTCAATTTAAGGACTTGTAAGTTAATAACTAGGACTTTACACATAATCCTGTACTTTACAGGTAGCCAGAGAAGGTTTTTTACAACCAGGGTAATGTGATTTTCATGCATGGTGTCAGTCAAAATTTCAGCAGCTGAGTTCCTGAGTAGCTGAAGTTTCTTCATCAGTGCACTAGCAACACCTACAAAATGCTGACATGGAGTTGCCTTGGCTCATTCTAGAGTGGACACAGGCATGCAAACTTGTATTAGCCAGAGCAGATACTGTGGCTTTTTTCTATGGTCTAAAACAGGAGGAAATAAAACACTCAGCAACTAACAGAATATGAATACTACAAGTTGTGACAGCCTCAAATATTACCTACGCTTTTATGATAAAATCTCACCAATCAAATATAATAAACCAGTACGTTTTGGAGCTTGAAACTATACAGTTTGGGAGTTTGTATTAGAACAAACTAGTCACATTTTTTTAGTATGTAGTAGACATATACTGATGGAGAGGGTGGGAAGTGGTTTTCTGGCAGAAAAATGTCTGTGATAAAGGGTTGCTTTTTCTTTTTCATGTTCAAAAAAGTTAAACTGGTATTTCAGACACTGGATTCCTGCTTTAGAATTGACTGAGTGAAGGATACCGTTTTCGTCTTCAATGGCTGTTGTTGTAATGATGAGCTGTTTGTACCTCAGCAGATGAAAAATAGATACATAGACATTTAAGCATAGAGCCACCTGAGTTCATCTTTAAACTTGCCTTGGCAGATGAAACTTGCTTTTCAATAGCTATCCTCAGATATATTGCTGAAAGTTAAGATATGAGAATCAATCATTAGGGATGAAAGCGCTGGGTATTTATAGGAGAAAGGGTTATTAAAAGAAGATCAGCAATGGTTTTACCAAGAATAAATCCTGTCAGACAGAATACGACCGAGTTCTTTGAAGGAATGACAAAAGAAATAAATGATGGGAACGTGGTGGACATAATTTATGTAGACTTCAGTCAGGGGTGTAGCCAGCAATTTGAAGTTTGTACACATCCTGGCTGATCCCTTGCCCCCTGCCTGCAGTATCCCCATAATCTCGCACAGCAGACAGGCCATTGCGTATGATCACTAATGCAGCAGGCACACATAGATGTAGATTTGTATCACAGCTATGCTTTCTGAGCCCAGAAAAAAAATAAAAATGCTGTCCCCAAGAAAAAACAGTTTGTATTTTGTGCGTGCTGTTTAAATTGTTTTAGAAAATGTCTTTGGTAAGACAAAATCAGAAATGCAGGTGTCACCATTATAAAAGCTGAGCGGCCTTGTTCAACTAGAAATATATTTCTGTTGGACATTTAATAATATTTCTTCTGATGTCTTTCCTCTGTTATTTGCAGATAGAAATAAAATCTTTGTGGAATTTGTAATTTTTTCTGAGTTTTTAAGAGCTTAGGAACTCTCCCTCTCTAGTTCTTCCTGTTTCCAGCACCAAGTCCATAGTATGGTTCCCTGTTTCCAGAGGTCTCCTTCACTGTGATTACATCATCTTATGTCAAGTACAGGAGTTTTCGCTATGTTTTGCAACTATTGATAGTCCAATGAGTCAGAAAATCTTCTGTCAGCTTTTGTTCTGCCTTTCTGCCTCCCCTAAAAAACTGAGTGGTAGTTATACAGGATTTCAATAAGCAACCCTATATTATTTCCTAAGGGACAGTTTTCATACCACGTCCATAGTTGGTAGGCTATACGGTGGTTACTTATTTGCAGCCTTTTCTGATTGCACCTGTAAAGAGTCTACTCTTCTTCAACTTATCTCATATAATCTATGATATATTACTGGGTGTTATTACCTTCAATAATGTCACGATCCTAACTCATATTACTTCTGTTCTCCTGCATGTAATTAACTAGACATCATTCTTCCATATTTACCTACATCTTAAAATTATGCTTTGCCTTACATTCTTTCCCAATTCCTCTGGCTAACTTAGTCTTTTAATTACTATTTCTTCATAATAATAATGTTGCAGCTAAGCTTGAATTAAATCTGTGGCTTTGAAAAGCCACACATGTACAATTTGAATGAAGTTTCAAATCTGAACTTTACAGGTGAACCACACAGGGATACTGAGTCATGAAACTTTGCACCTGTATTTCTGTTTTATAGCTTACCTTAATTTCTGAATAATATTTGTGTTAGGCACATACTGTTTTGTTACAAAAATATCTGTAACTGAGGCAAAGGAGAATGGATTTGTTTGAAGCTGAATATAGATTTTGAAAATCTGAGCCACATAATTTTCCTAGATCTTTATCACTCATCATATGCTACTAAGATTCTGCCATGTGGGATATGATTGAATGTAAATACAGAGTACACTGGGTTGTTTTGGTACACAAAGTATGCAGAAGATGTAGTAATTCTGACCTCAGGTGCCCAAACACATGTGCTTTTGACCACAAAGCAGATGTATTCTTGGGTTTTTGGAACATAATTTGAACATAACATGAAAGGTCTTTTACTTGTAAGACCTTAGCTGTCCTCTAGCTTTGCTTTCAGCTTTTGTCTCAAATGTTAAGTTGTACAAAAATTTGATTTTTTTTCCCCAGCATTTTGAGATATGAAAAATTGGAACATGAGGAAAGTCTGTCATCAAAATCATTGCTTTTGCATTCTGTAGCATCTTATCTGCTTGTCTCTTCCCATTTCTACTAATGCTCACCACTAGAGAGCCAGGGAGAGTTGCACTAGTAAGCATGTAATCATGTCCTCTAAGAAGTCGTGCACCATATTACCACAAGGAGTGCAAATATTTGACACATTATTGCTATCTGCTTGCCTGCTTACAAGAGTCGGACAAATCTCTTCTCTTCTCTGTGCTATGTAGGTTCAAATACTAGCTGAATTGTTCTTTGTGTCATTCTGAAGGCTTCCCTGAATGGCAGTGTAATGATATATGGTGGTCTTTCCACCTGAATTCAAGCATCGACATGTACAGCCTGTCTGCACTGAAATCCCAGCAGCTGGGATTCTGTTGTATGTTCATCTTTCTACCAGTGCTATCCTTCAGGGTGTCATTATCAAAGTAGAGCATACTTCTCAACCTCAAACAGTGTGAGTCTTGTGGAAAAAAAAAAAATCAAGCAGCGAGATATGTGAAATTCTCATTGAATTAATGGGCCTCTTTGATTTTTTTGCCCAGGAGAATAGAAAAATCAAAAAATTTTTAAGCCAAAAAAATCTCGCGTCTCCTGGGTAAAATGTGAGAGTTGAGAAGTATGACATAAGCATTAGTAGCCTTTGTGCCTCTTGATAGCTCTGCTGAATCTCCCAAGACTCTAAAAGTTGATTTGTCAGCTTAACATTAGCTTCAGCCTTAGCTGCAGCAGTGGCTGTTGTTTCACCTTTATCAGCAGAAATGGTGCAGCTACTGGAGGGACTGATGTGGTAAATCTTTTTGTGACACCATTTTGTTTTTGCTACTATCTCTAATTGGCTTGCTCGTGCACTCTGCATCCCAAGCTAGATAGGCTGAAAGCTTCATCACACTTTAATTAGAAAAGAGCTATTTTAAAGTTACAGAGTTGACTAATTTTATTCATCTAGTCTCTAAGGGTCACATTTTCAAACTGGACCACTTGAAAATGCCAGTGGTGATATTTTGCACAGGCTAAATTCGCAATACTGCATTATAAGCATCATAATCTGACACATTCATAAAACTGAATGTTAAGTCTGCAGCTACAAGCAAAACACTAGGAAATTTGTGTGTAAAAAAGTTTACTGAGGCTGGTTAATTTTTATTGCTGTCTTTTACTGTGCTTACTGCTTACAGCTTCCATTTATGTGATCAAGTCTGGATGCCCTGTAGTGAGTGGCTAGATACAAAGTCAGTCCTTGGCATGACTCCCTCTTTCATCTTTTTTCTTTTATTTCATAATCACATTGACTGAAATGAATATATGAAAATTAAGCCCAGGCATTTATCTTAACACACTGTAGAAATAAGGGTGGCCCCATGAAGATCATAAAGAGTTCTAGGGCACACTAGGGCTGTATCAAATGACAAACAGTAAAGCTGATGGTACTGAACTTTCTGAACACCCACATCCTCCTCTGTAAGACAGAGTGTGGAAGGAAGAGAGAGACAAAGATCAGGGAGATCACCTAAGATGAACTGCACACTTTGGTCAGGTTAACCTTGCAATGTCCTTGCGGTGTCTTGTGGGACTATAGGTCAGTCACTGTGATCTCTCACCTGCAAATCACTTCCTGGCTTCATTGCAGTCAGAAACATTTCTTACTACAATGAGATCTAGTGTGAGATCCAGTTCATTGGCTTTCTCAAGCACACAATAAGCATAGCTTCAGATATTCCTTGGAACAGCCTCTGTGCGAGGAAGTGATTTTCAGTTCAGTCAAGCATATTGGGCTTTTTATTGTTCTGGGTCCTGATTTAGGGATCTCTGGTGCAGACTCTTCATTCTGTATCTAGCTTTGGATTTTTTTATTTTTTTCCTGCTAGATAAAATCCATTTCCACTATACAATCCAGTACTATTGCAGTTTGGAAGAGAACTCTGGCTCAGTATTCTAGTTAAGTGGTGGGGCACAAAGGGACACATCACATATGAAAAACAGACCTCACATATTCAAATATATCGAAAGTTTTCTTCCCAGAAGTGTAGCTACCTTGAGTTTTTCCTCTCTCAGGTACAATAATAAAGCTAGCACAGGCAGCCTATAATCCAGTTTTGAAGATAAACCTACCCAGCCATGTGTTCCCAGGGCTGGTCTAAGGTGGTGGTAGTAGGAAGCCACTGCTGACATGCTCAAAACAGTGAGAGTTCTGTGATCTACCTGCAACAAGAGGAGGTAGCTCTTTATTAGTCCTTTTGTGTTCCTGTAGAACTGCAACATTAAATTGCCCTTTGATTTATAAAGCCTTCGATTTGTTTGTTTCTCTGGTACAAAGACGCTTCTTAAGCAACAGTTAACATAATCTTTTTTTTCTTATTACGGTTTTAGATGTTATCGGTCACGGTATCTTTCTTCATGTATAAGGACAGAGCGGAGCAGGAAATCTATCCTCACTTGATAATCAACAGAGAGGGATTCACCTTGATTAAATGCAGAGTTAAGGCACATCCTATTTCCCATCTCTCTTTGTAAGGCTTAGTGTTAACAGAATCTGGGGCGTCATGATGTAGTCAAGAAATTTGGATGGATTTAAGGCTGTTTGTTTGTTTGTTTGTTTGTTTGTTTGTTTGTTTTAAGGGTGTGTTTGCATTTTCTTTACAAACACTTAATTTCTGTCTGTATCTTTTGCTCCATTATTTCCTTGTGCCCTCTCTACCCATACAGCCTAGGAGAAAATATTTTGCAAAGTACAGTTGGAGGTGCATCTTTCCTATGTCCTGTTACACTAAAATATTTGTTAGATGAACACAGAAAGTCTGCAATGCAGAGTAAGATGCAGTTTTGGTACTCTTGGGGCGCTGCATTGCCATCAGCAATTCTGGTCCAGGCTGCAACATGAGGAGACGATGAAATTTTGTGATGATATTTTAATTATATTTCATCATTTAATCTCATTTCAAGTGTGCAGTGCAGGTGGGCCTCTACTGGTGCTTCAATAGTTTTCTTTCATATTGTTGTATTTGTTTATGGTGAGCAGCAAAATGAAAATTGGGTACTTATTGTAAGGTTGTTGAGGACACTTCCATGCTGACCTCGTGGTTTGGCTTGTCGCTGTGCAGCCAACTGTAAACCAGTTTTAAAGGTTGATCCAAGTTTGTGTGCGTGTGTGGAAGAACTGGGTGAAAACAGAAATATTTACTATGCTGGTTTTGATGTTTCTAGATGGATTATATCAGACTGAGTTTTCAGTTTAATGGGTAGTTTTATAAACAATTTTAAAATGTTACAACGTTGCATTTTAGTTTGTCAGACCAAACAGATGTTTTCTATGGCACAGTTTAACTCTGAGCTGTGTTTTCCTTCATAATATACTGTAGTGATTCATGGGAAATGTAATTTGGCTGTTTTAAATGAATGAGTTTCAATTTCACTAAAAAAAAAAAAAAAAAAGCAAACTCCAAACCTCTTTCAATTATTTCAAAGGGAGTTTCTGGCTGATGGATATATTTCATTCTGTTTTCCTAAGAAAATGATAATGTTTTGATTCTCATGCAAAGAGTACTTCCTTTTTTTTTTTTTTTTTCCCTAGAAATAGCATTTTATAAAAAATTCTCACCTAGCTGTAGTGAGATCTCTCAGGATTATGGCCTTGAAGAGATAGTGAGACATGAATGCCAGCTATTTTTCCTAGATTCTTTTCTAGTGTCCTCTACAACTATATCCTTCTGTCTATTAAGATTCTTATTTACTTCTGAGCTCAGGCCTCTTCCTTTCTGTCACTGTCTTTCAGGAAGTTCCTTGTAATGAAGAAGGTTGGGCTGCCAGGAAAGTTAGACTGGAGAGCATGTCATGCAGACAGCTGGATTAATAAGCATGTGGTTATTTTAGATCTGAAAGGTGGTCTAAGTGATTCATTTTGGTACCTGTTTGGAAGAGGCAAACTAGTCTGTGACAGAACACTTCTGTGTGCCAAAAAAACAACTGTAGTGATGGCTTGGATGATGCTCAAAGGAAAATCAAACCCAAAACAGGATTATACAGACCTTCCCAGACTCTGAAATTGGGTTGATCTATACACCACAAAACGTGGGCTTCTCTGTTTCTTCTGTGGAGACTTCTATGTAACAATTTCATTTCTGATTTTGGAACCTGAGAAGTGTTGTGTCATGGCAACATACTACTTAGAAACAGTTATCATTAGCAAAAAAAATCTGTTTTGTGGTCAGAACTGATCAGTAAACAGAAGCATTTGGATGGTTTTATTCTGGGCATGTATTGCCTTTATTCCACTCTCTGAGATACAGTTATAGCAAGTAATTAAGGTGTCCTTATGAGATTAGAAGAAAGTTATGGCCAATTGGCTGAGGTTGTGGGCTGACTAGATTGAATTGAAGCACAAATCATTTACGTTGTTTTGGGCAGTAACGACACATTACAAATTAGCTTATTTTATCAGCCTCTTAGAACCAAGAGATTAATGTAGAGGAAGAGAAGACAGCCACCCAAATTTCCATTTATACCTAATGGCAAAGTATATCATTCAGTAATCAGTCCTGTACATTGTGTGTTAGATGTCTTAGATTCTACATATAACATGTCCTAATGTCCAGAAAATATAAATGCCAAATATTATCTTAAGCATAAAGAAAGTTTGCATTCTGAGATACATGTGCTTCCAGGAACGTGTTGCCACGGTCAACATTGTGGTAGCAGCTGGTCTGGAACTGCTGTCTGTTCTCATTTCTAATACAACAACAGTCCAGGGCTCTTGAACCATCATTAAACGAGCGGTGAGTATGGTGAGCAGGTGTATGAGCAGACATGCAGTACACTGCTAGGAAGCTCTTCTCATGGTACCTTTACAGTTTTCCCATTGAGGAAGGGAGAAGAATTGTGTACCAATGTCGCTGAAAGGAGAATAAAAATTAATTTTGAATATTTTATTATAGATGCTTGTTTGTTTGTCATATAAGTTTAATACAATATTCTACTTAGACATGTATATGTGTGTATAGATACGGATGTACATTTATACTGCATGTATTAAATATTTGTGACATGCTTGATAGGGAAATAATGGCAATGTGTATGAAACAGTGACATTTCTGAAGAGTGAACAATAGATTATAACAAGAGTCTTTGAAAAACACCGAGTCCCCCATCTTACATTTCTTTCTGACAGAGGTTATTTGCACAGAGTGGGAGTTGAAGCCTCCACCCTTGTATTGCTAAAAAAATATTTTGTGTTTTGCCTTTCGTACACACCCTGGAGAAATAATATATATGAAGTAAATTAAGAATTGGAAAAAAAATTATTAAAAAAAAAAATATCTTGCTAATTAAATTTAGTCTTTTTATCTGAGCAAAAGCCTGAGCCAGACCAAGAGCCTTTTGAATATCGACAGCACATCTTGAACTGGTTGAAATTTCCATTGAAATTATCATCTGGATATATAGAAATACTTCAACTGACTCTGGCCAAGAGCTGTTGCTGTGGTTTCCTATATTAGAACATTCCATTCTTGCTCTCCTTTCTGCCATGCAGTGAAGTGCCTTCTGTGCTGATGGGAGCTACATGATCAGAAAGCAATCCATATTGTGGGTGACATGTGAAACACAGCTCTACATAATGTATTTGGATAACCATTGATTTCTGAGTTTTGGAGATAAATTTCACTAGAATTCTGTAGCCTGAAAATATATTCTTCTTCCACATGATTAAAAAAAAATATAAAAAAATTAAGAAGAGCGGTTTTTTTCAGCAGAAAAAGAATTTTTGTATGCATTTTTATATTTTGCAAATACAACTGCATCTGCTTGTGAAAGAAATCTTAGCAATTTTTATCCATAATCAAAATGCTAAAAAAATATTTTTTCTCATCCTGTCTTTTAGCTTTCTTTGAAGTCACAATATTAAACCTCCTTAAAAATATTTATGTGTATTTAGTTAACAAAAGCTCCTGTAAGTTGAATCCATGCTGGCAAAAGGTTCAGGTAAGCTCTCTATATAAGCTTACAGACAATTGTGTAAATCTTCAGCCATTAAAGAGAAAGGAGAAAAAAGCCATCCTCATTACACTGCTGTCATTTACTCTTCATCTCCTGTCCTCTTTAGCAGCATTAAGATGGGATGTAAATTTGCCAGTTAATGCTGTTAGAAAATGGATGGTTCAAGAAGGGCAGGAATTAGAGATCAGTATTAGGTGCAGATAAGCTCCTTTTCCTCCGCAGTGGCGGCTGTTTAACATTCATGGGAAAATCATCATCAAACAGCGTTATCACAGCTCTGTTGATGGCTGAGGAACTTCATCACTATGATAATTTTTTTTTTATAGCTGTGAGCCAAAAAGCTCCCTTTTATTTCTGCTGTCTATAACTGCGATAGAAGCTTGTTTGTATGGGTAGGGTATTGCAAACTCATAGCTCTTCAGCCAGGTTTGATTTCTTTCCACCATCACTTCCCCCCTCAACCCCTTGTGTATGTTGCACTAAACAGTAATGCTGATAAAAAAAAAAAAAAAAAAAAAAAGAGTGTTCAAACAATCCTTCAAAGAATAACTGATATTTTTATGATCAGTAATTCGAAGTTTGACAAGTGATGCCATTCTGTAATGAAATTGTCATCCATTTTGTTGTGAGTAAAGGGTAGAGACTACAAAGCAAGCAGGCAGGGAAGAAGTAAATATCCAATGTCACATTAACTTGACCAGGAGATGGTTTAAAGATCACAACATCACCATTTTTTTCAGTAAGAGCCACTCTTTTTTTTGGCTTTTTTTCAGCATCAGGTCAATAAGTTCACAGCCTGTTACATCTTTTCATGCCCTCCAACCTGAGAGGAGAACTGTACTTTCTGTATTTTTTTTAATCTCTTTTAACTTAAAGATATATTAGTTCATCTGTAGGTATTTTCCTAAAAAATACCATGACCAATTTTAAACTTGTGAAATTTGTTTAAGGACTCACTTCTAAATGACATTTCTACTACATGCTCAGCCATCTTTAAAAGTATCTGAGATGCAGATGATGGTTGATCTTTGCAGCGTACCTGGGAGGAGGGAAGATACACAGTTCCAAACTGTATGCATTCTTCCAAGGGAGATAAGGTGCTATTCAAGGAAATATTTTAATTTATTAAGGTTCTCAGCTTATGCTTCTTTGCAGCTTTGACCTCATTTTTTGTAGTTTATCTGCTCCAAGTGACATTTCTCATTTTGAATATAGCTGGAAAACATTGCGTTAAACAGCAATTTTGTAGCCTCCACAGCACCACCTGATAATTTTGATATTTCCACTCTGAATTCAGTATTGATTTGATTACTTAGGTAATTTACTTTTGACACAAGCTCGTTCCTTGTCTTTTCCTGAGCAGGGACTTCCAATCATGCCATGTTGTGCTGAATTATGTTTGGAGTTTAGAGATAAGGACTTTTGTCTACTTGAGACTCAGCTTAGGCCACCAAACTCATTTCCCTTAGGAGGTGGGTTTGAGTCCAGTCAGGAACCTAAAGGTGAAAGGCTAGTGCATTATAATTTAAATATTACCATATAGACATAAGTTTAAAGCAGATATTGTGTGGTTGGGGGAATACTAGAGTTATTCTGAGTGGAATTTCAAGGAACTCTTCCATAAAGAAGAAAGGGGCCCAAGTGGCCCACAGATCTGATGACTTTCAAAGATCCTGGTTGTTCCCAGGGTGCTTCTGGACCAGGCTGCCAGACTCTTTCACAGCCTGATTGTCATCTTTGGGAATGGTGCAAGGAGAGCCTTCCTAGGCTGCCACCCTGGCTCTCCCCAGGGGTTTAAGGAGATAACAGAACAAAGCAAGCCTTCCTATGGTGAGTTTCAAATCAAGGGAGCTCTCAGCCATGGCCAGAGGTGGTGGTCCCAGGAATTATACTTTTGCATGAAGTCATTGTACTTCTTCATGACAAAGCAAGGGTATAATAAAATAAAAAGTCATTCTAGTCCAGATTGCCACTAGAATGAGAAGCTTATAACTACTATGGGAATATGGCTAAAACAACTGTACACTTTCTGTGTAACAGCCTCACAGGCTGGAGATGGTTTCATTTTTCTTCAGAGGGAAAGTTTGTTTCTTCTTCCAAGTTTCTGAAAGGGAATGGTCAAAAGAATTTTTATCAAAATTATCAAAAGAATTTTTCAGGAAGCATTAGAGGCTTTTGAAAAGGTGAAGGAGTTCTGATGTTTGGATTTGAGAGCGTTTGTTAGCGGGACAGTAAAAATAGTTATGAAAACTTATTGTAAGTACCAAGCAAGGTCTGTTTTGGAGATGTTCTGACACCATTACATGCTTCTCCTCCTTATTCCTTGCTTTTCTAAGCCGGTAACACCATCTCTTTTCATCAGCAAAGAGTGTAAAAGAATGGATTTTAAAAAAAATTTTTATACTACTGAACTGAATGGGGTTTTATCTTGCAGTAGCTGTACAAATTTCTTTCTGTGATGAACGGGAGGAAGCTTGTATTACCATAACATTGACCCTAAGATACTGTAGTATTGTTAAAAAGACATGTCTTCTAGCCTTTTCCAGACTGTGTGAAGTCTGTGAAATGGCAAATATATAGTGGTGTTTCAGTATTGCTTCAGGATGGCTTCATGACCCATTTAAATGTCCTGGGTTATTTTCACTTTTTCCTGGGACATCATAGTTTCTTGTATGGTTCACTTTAAAATAACTTAACTACAAAAAAAAAAAAAAAAAAAAAAAGCAAAAAAAAAAAGGCCTTGGGTTCACAAGAACAAAAGACAATGATTGTAATTTGCCTCTGCCCTTTAGCAAAGCAATCAGCAATTTTCTAGTATTTTACAGTCATCTATCTAGCTATCTATTCATCTGGTAATACCCTTACTTTTTCTTGGAAATATTCAAATTTATTAACCTTTTAGTAACTGGTAACCATTACAATGCTATCCTGTATTAACAAAGAGGAAACTCATCCCTCTAAATCTTTGGCTGCTAATTTATCGGTTTACTTCTTTTTCTGTAGACAAAAGTTGTCTAATGTTTACCATTGCCAGTTGCTAGCCATGCTGCTTCGGCTTCCACGTTGGCAGGGTGGTGAGTATTACAGCCAGGATGGTTTACACTATAGCTAATACTGAGGTAACTGCAGATCTATTAATCTCCAGCAAAGCTGGCTCTTTGTTTGAAGTCACATTAGTCTCATTATAAAGAGTCTGGAATTGAAAAGTGAGATTATTCAGCTACCCCAGCCTGTTAGAGCAGTGCAAGGAGACACAAGGCAGTTCATGCTGGCTCACTGGACTCCACTGGAATGTGAAAAAGATGGGAGGATCTTTGGTTGAGGTAGGCAGTGCATGCCTACTCACGTACTGGTTTTGTCTGGGTTACTTAAGAAGTCTTTCTCCAGCAATGAGTGCATATTCATCTGTATTCATAGAAACAGACTGTATATCCCTGGTTAGCAAGGCATTTTAAAAATTACAATTCATCATTCTGTATTTTCTGAAGTATCATGCAAAGATATCTGATCAAACTCTGCATGCCCTAACCCAGATACTGACAGCAACATACCTAGATCAACACAGTGTTTTGCAGGCTAATTAGCCCTGGGCTAGCTCAATATTGCAACGCTGTGTAGACATAACCAACAGTCTTACACTTGATGGTTGAGAAAATCTAGCCCTTCTGTCTTGAAAAGGAAGATTCTTTGCGCCTCAGTTATTTGTTTCATACATCTTGCAAACCCATTGATTGCTTTGGTCGAGTCTTGAAAAAGTGTAGATTCAAAAATAGAGAGACTGTATCGGAAAGAACAATTTAAATAAATTTAAATAAACTATAAAACTAGGCACTGATGAGATTTTTGTAGAGGGCAGAACCACGAGAAGTTGAGGTTCGGTGGCTGCTGTGAATATGGACCAGTCTTGGGTGGAAACAGTAGGACTGTTGTCCTGGTGTAAATTAGCACAGAACGAATTCTGTTCAGTGATTTTACTTTTCAGCTTTCTGAGTAAGTAGATGCTAAGATCTAACCATGAATTAGGGATTCTGCAGTGTCACAAAGCCCTGAAACTCTTCTTGCTCCAGTCCTCTTCCAGGCACAGACTCCCCTTTTGCCAGGCATGATTTTTTTATCACAATAGGTTACATATACTAATCTTTGTGGCTAGAATCCACACTTCAGCCTGTGGATTTGTACGTCCTTGTTCAAGTTTCATTTATGCACTAGGACTGGAAATATGCAAAGAACTAACGTGCAGCACTGCTGAGTTTTGCACTCTGGCCATCCTCAGCCACTGTATTCTGCAGGGGCAGGGACTATGTGTCATCTTGTCTCAGTGGCTTCTGTACATACTGGGATAACCAGAAACTAAGCAAGTTTTGGACATTTATCTGTAACCTTTAATAATTTGCTATGCATATCCACTCATTCCTTTGTTATATTATCAATATTCTGCAGTGCTACTGGTTTTAATAAGAAGCCTTTTCACTGGTTTTCTTTGTTCTAGTCATCTAATCTCCTAATGGAAGTTTCTAATTAAATTCCTACAGCCATTTTCAAACTGTGTTTTGAATAACAAAGTCTTGCAAATACTCAAAGTATATCTCTCCCCCTGACTTGGACTCCCTACCTTCCAAATAGCTGTGGAGAAGTTATGCAGGTGACTGTGGAGAAGTGATGCAGGTGACTGTGGAGAAGTGATGGTGAGAACCTCTCTCAGCTGAATGAGAGGCATATCAATGGCATGTTCCCTATACAGGAAATAACTCAGCAGGTTTAAGAAAAGCCTTCCAGGGTCTCACTCATTGTTTTAATGAACATTGGACTGATGAGGAAGGAATGCCATGTATTCATAGAGCAAGGAGCACTTTTCTGATGATCCTGGTGCTCCACAGAAGCTGAGAAACCAGGATCACCAGTGACATTTATTACTTCATATCCCAAACCCTCTCCTTTGGGTTTGAACTTTACCCACTGGGAGCAGCTGAGGGTCAAATTACTGTAATTAGCATCTCATCAGCATTCTTTGGCTATTGCTGAAACAGAAAGGAAAAAAGTGAAAAGGACTGTCAGAGCAGCTCATAAATATGATGAATATGATAAATATGAAAGATTCTGTTTATCTAATTGATCCTTTTATTAATACCAGGAAATATTGCAACTGGCATCATTTCCAGATGGATCAGCAACAGTACACAGGGATATCTAGCTTGCCAAAGGTATTTCTCAGCATGTATGCCTGCATGTGGTTCCCAGAAATTCCTCCATACAGATGTGGTCATCCTCTGGCATGCAGCTAAATGCAGACTGAACGTGAAAGTCTCAGCCAAAGCTGCCACTTTCTCCCCTTCCTCTAAAGCACTGTTACATTCCTACTTCTCCTGCACACCTGCAGAGGATATTGTTTTGGCCAGAATAAGATGAGCACAGGTGGTAACATAATGCACATCACATATAGATTTAACACCTGTAGCACAGAGGGTTTACCAGTTTTAATCTGTTTTATTCAAGTTTTTGGTGCTTTGGTTTTCAAGGTTTTGTTTGGTGTGTTGTTGTTGTTGTTGTTTGTATGGTGGTTGGGTTTTCTTAATGTAGCTTTATAAGTGGACAAAGAACAGCAGCAGATTTATTTAGAGATGGTTCAGATTGTCATTGGGTCCTGCTCACATGGGGACTGTGATTCAGAAGTGTATTTTTCTTTTTGCAAAAGTATATATGCATAAATATATGCACATTTTACTGATGTATAAATTCAGCTTTTTTATGTTAGAGCCAATACCTGAGTCAGCTATAAGCATTCTTACCTGTCAGTCACAAAGCCAACATATTTTAGGGGCTAGATAGGCTTGATTTTAAACAATTCTGCCTTTCTCCTGTCTATGGGATGACCCAGTAGGTGGAGTTGGGTAGAAATGCCTGATACCCACAGTGCAGGCAGCATGGGTTTATGTCTATGTGTCTCATGTCATGTACTGACTGATTCCAGATTTTCTGACGCTTTATTGCAAGCATAGAACAATTTTTGTGTTGAAATTAGATCTCATGTAAAATGAGGAAAAGCCTTTGAAATTCACTATACAAACAGCGCTCAGTGCTCAGAAATGTCAACATTTCTGCTCCCTAAACATTTGCCACAGAATTCTGTCCAGCACAGCACCCTAGCATCTATGCTTTTAATTTTTTTTTATTTAACAATGCAATAGACTCTTTAAAAGTAGGTTTCATGAGCTACCAGGAAAGAAAAACTTATAGGAAAACTAGTTGGAAAAGACTGTCAATCTAATGGTCTTTTAAATTCCATTTAGCTCCATTCACAACACTCTTTTCACCATCATCTGAAACAAACTCACTTTAGTCGAAAATATTTTTTTCTGATCTTGGTAATTGTATTCCCAGACCATTCTAGGACAAAACTTTGTAAGTGTGATATTTTTTGAAAAGCAAAGACAGACAGAAAAGCTTTCAATTTTCCAGTATGTTTGTGAATAAATTCCCTTACCTTTTTACCCAAGTAAAAAGACCGATTATCACTGTGGAGGAGACTCTCCACTACAGAAAACTGAATGCCTCATCAGTGATGTAGATTTCAGGACAGACAGTACATTGCCTGTAAACTTGAAGCTCAGATAACAGATGGAAACCAGATAAAGTGAGTGTGCCGATCACTGCGGAGAGATTAGACTCTGCCATTTGCATCTCGTCTTCCAGTAACGTTTGCTCCATTTTTGCCTTCACATTTACCTGAGCTTTAAACGCAGGCATTTGTATTTATATGAACTTTATTTTTTCAAGCAGAATATTTCAGTTTAGCTGGATTTTAGTTCAACATCTAACAAAATACAAACACTTCAGGGAAAGTGTGTCAACATTTCTACTCCCTCAGAATGCACTGCAGAGGTCTCTGTCAGACACAGCACCCTAGCTGCTGTGCTTCCAAGTTTTTATATTTAACAGCCTAAAGTGCCTCCAGTGTCTCTTTGATGACTCCACTCTAAACCACGTTGCTGAGAAAGATCTCTTCCCCAAAATGTTAGGCCATTTTCTAGCTGGCTAAGCCTGTTCCTCATGAGAGACAGACAGGATGGGGCTTAGGGTCCTTCTTAAGGGGCCATACGCCTCAGGCACTGTGGAGGTAGGTTGACATTAGCTTGCCTGCACAAATATTTGCTTGCATCTTTGCCATTTTCAAATTCTCTCTCTCTTGTTTACTCTTCTTTGTTCCCGCCTGTCATGTTTCTTTCCTGGCTGTTGCTATTAGTATGTAATCTTTCTATTCTGTGTCCTAATCTAAAGCACATTTGTCATTCATTATCTGAAAGACTCCTTATTAATAAACATTGCTACCATTGCTAGTGCCTAACACGTCACTTGGTATCAGTATTGTTCGTATGAGGTGCTGACCACACAACATAACACATTTGTTGCCAAAGGCTTTTGCTGTTGAGCATTGCAAGGCCAGCGTGCAGCTGACCTCAGGTTAAAGACTTCATTTGATCCGTTCTGTATGTAAAGATTTGTAGGAGTGGAAGAGGAGGAGGTTGAAGGAGGGACAGCAATGAAAAGCTAGTTTTTCTTACTTTCACATTGTTCTCACTGGAGTCTTGTGAAATTCCATTGGATAGGAGATGATCTTGTCTTTCAGCCCATGTAATTGGTACAGGACATTGGTGGCATTGTACACGTCAACAGAATACTGCTTGAAACACTTGAAAAACTGTTCTAAAGTGGTAGAAGTAGGATGTGTATCATCGTGTGTTAGGTTTCTGTAAATTTGAGTAAGATCATGTTGAAGAGTTTGCATGTTTTCCCATTCATCTGGGACAGAAAAGATTTCATTAGCTTTCTTCTATGTTGAAGACATTCACCACCAGTGGCATTGAGACCTCATCCCTCTCAGGAAGATACCAGAGAAAATTGGTTTCTGCTAACTGATCTTACAATCTTGTGATGGACCTTAGGATCCATTTCTAACTGTGTCTTTAGAGGAAGGTGCAAAAATCCTTATGAACAACTTCTCAGAGAGGAAGTAGTGTCATCACCCTTATCCTGGGGTTCTTGGGTTATAGTCCAGTACATTAATCAGCTGAGCCATTGAGTACTTGCCTGTACAATGTGGAAAGAACCTGCCTTGATGCTCATGCAAGCTCTCTAGCACTACACACAGCTCAAACCTTAAGCCTTTTTTTCAGTAGCAATTAATGAGAATTGTGATCTAGAAATTAAAATGGTAATGAGCTTTTAGCATAATGAAAAGAGCTTGTAAAGGAAAGAAAAAGCATATGTGGGTCTCCAAGTCACATTACTCCCCAAATACAAAAGCAGATGTTAGCCTTGGCTAGAATGAGCCGTGTTGACTCATTTCATTTTATACAAATCTGTTGAAGCACCCATAACCCTTATGTCATACAGAAAGCTGATGCACTCATGCCTCCAGCCTCATATTCGAGCGGACTTCTTATCAATAGCTTTGTTAATCTGGGGCTGATAAATCAGAATATTCACAGAATCACAGAATCACAGAATGTTAGGGGTTGGAAGGGACCTTGAAAGATCACCTAGTCCAAACCCCCTGACAGAGCAGGATCACCTAGATATGATTCCTTCATTTTGGCTTGATTTTTTTTTCCCCTTTGTTTGCACATGGTTAGTATTTTTTAAAATATAACACTACAGAATGATGCACTGTCAGTGATTTAGGAGCCAAATACATAGCTAATGCAGTTTAAATCTGTAGAAAATAATGTCTTTTTTATGTGACTCTACTTATACTTGGAGCAATTTAGGTGAAAATCAACATGATTTCTATAAATTAAAAATAAGTGCAAGTATATTATTTTGATCCTTCCCTCTCTCTGTGAGTGCTAACAGAAGTAATACCATTTTGAGGAGAGAATAAAACTCATTTTTTATGAGTAACCCAGTTGCTTTATTTGATGATTGTGTGACACTTTGCAAGTCTTACAAGTATCTAAGTGCAACAATGAAGCTTCTCTGTGTCAAAGACACCTAAGAACATACAAGAGTTTGGAAGGCTTTTAAGCTTAGCCTGATAAGCAATTCATGAATATTGTAGCTAGAGTATTCTCCTCACTGTTAGCTGAATTGATATGTTGAATAGATGTCCAGTTTTTTGCATCTGAATCGAAAGTAAATTTCATTTGTGGGAGAAGAGGGAAGAAAGCATCATTCAGAAGAAGAGACTTTGTTTTTGAAATAATTCTCTTTCTTTTAACACAGACAGAACATTCATCTATTTGAAGTGTGGCTCCCAAACAGAACAGGTTTTATCTCAGAGGCAAGAAAAAACATGGTAATTAAAAGAAAAAAACAACAAAAACAAACCAAAACCAAACCACAACATAAAAACTGAACCACCAAAACAAAATACATTTTAAACTGCTTCCAAGTGTTTTGAGTTGTTTGGGCATAGGCGGTACCTACATCTGGGATCTAATGGAGACTCAAGGATATTTACAGGATATCTTTTCTTTTTCTCTGATTTTCTTTAATGAGCATGATTTGAACCTACCTCTTTAAACAAACATAAATTCTCGCCAACATGTTCCTTTTGCATTTCACGGCTGTAGCTTATCACTTCTCATATTCATTGGCTCACTACTCTATTGACTTCTTAAAAAGTCGGAAAAGTTCAAAAAAATAAAAAGTCTTGCTCTCACCAACTTTGAGAAATTCTGTGGGAGTTTTCAAAGGTGTTGGTATAAGGAAAATGCCCAATTTGCATCTTATGTCTCAGGAACACATGAGATTAACTTCCTTATTCAGCTTTGGAAATCCTGCCTCGAAGACTGAATCTCACAGTTCAGTATGAGGATGAGGAAGAGGAAGAAGACCACAGATTGCCATGTCCAGGGCATGGATGGTACCTGTATCATCAGAGTGGTCAAGTACCTCTTGAATCAGATCTTGCAGAATTGCCTGATTCCTGAAGCCACTGTGTAAAATGCTTAGCAGGCAGGTGGGTGACTGGACAACACAGCAGGGTATTTTGTTCCTAAACCCCTGACTGAGACTGATCACCTAATGAATGTGAGGCTTTACCTTCCCTATCCAATGCAGTTGTGGATGTGGTTCTAAACAGCTAATTGTTTAATGTGTTGGACATGGCTGGATCTCTTGCTAACTTATACATGCAAGCTGTCTGTGTAACTTGAAGTTATATATATTTTAACCTACCTAATGAGTAAAAGCAAGCACCCCCTAGAAGGAAGCCTGTACTGCAAGCCTGCCTATGGGAAGTTACTTGTGAGAATAAGGTTTTCAGGAAGGAAAGGGTGGGGGATAAAGACTAACTCTTCCAAAAAGGTTTACAAAAGAGATACAGTGCACCCTATTATCTAACAGCGCTCTGCCTTTTCACTCAGGGAGACAGACACTAAGGTGCATTAGTCCTATCACTTGTATGTCTGTAAATATCAATAAAGTATGTTATTTGGCATTCACATTTACACAATGAAGGACGAGGACTATCCTTTTCAGGAAATTTCACAGAGCCATTCACAAACAAAAGCTCAGTAATTTAATCTTTCAAAAGCTCAATAATGCTAAGTTCAAAATTGCAGGTTTTAAACTAATGTACCCGATAAGTAATGATGACAGAATTTAAAAGGTCCATTATTTGGTAATCTAATATTCCCAATCCCAGTTATCTGTCAAAGAGAATACTCTCCCTTAAACAGCCCTAATGTGTTCACATCTACATTAATCTCTTAGGGAGAAAAGAAGCATTCTTTACCGGCTTTATCTGTTTCCAAATGTCTGACTCCACAAGGAGCCATTTCGCACTGCTGCTGAGGCTATGTAAATGACTCGAATGTCTTTGTACCGTAGGTGCGATTTCTGGCGGATACACGCGATACCGCATTACCGAGAGGCACTCCCCGGCCAGCCAGCCCTCAGTGTTCGTTTACATGCTGTGCCTAGTGCCTTTGAATCCTTTGCTGCTTCTCCGCTCCCAAACAAACATCGTGCTTACGGCTCTGCTCCTCGCCTGCTTTTCTTGCGTGATACGCTGCTTTTCTGCCCGGCGCAACTCTCCTCTGTCGTGCCATCTCCCACCCGTACTCCAGAGAGTCCCGAGGCCGCGGTGTCGGCGTGACAAGATTCACAAGGGGAGAGCTTAGAAGAATTGTGCCTCTCCTTTCTAGGAAATTATATAGGGTAATACACAGGAGTGTTAGGATCAGGTGTACCACAACTGCCTCTGAATTCACTTGAGGGTGCATAGGGTGGCAGAGGCAGATGAAGTCACTGTATGTTTTCCTTGGTCTTGCAGACAAGGCTCCCTCCTCTCAGCTTACCTGCTCTTTACTTTCTCAGCTTGCAGCTCAGCTCTTTAAATCTCATTACTAGAGAAGGTTTTGGTCTCAAGCAAGCCTGAGTCTTCCCTGCTCCATTCTAGATTCAGGCCAAACTAGGACTTTTTAAAGTGTGTGTAATGCAGTAAAGACAGTTACTACTTGAGGAGTATTGTACTTTTTCTTGGCTGAATTTTCAAACACTTGTCCAAGTAGAACATACATAAGTGCACACGGAGTTCTTTATGTTTTTTATGTCTTATTCTATCTTGATTTTCAGAACTTAATGACAGATACCACAAAGTGACCCAGAAGGAAACTTCTGAATCATTAAGTGTATCAATATAAAAGCTTCATCTGCAATGCTGCCTAGAGCAGTGAAACAATGCAATTTCTTTCTGGATCCTATGGACCACCATGTCAATACATTTGGCATAGTGCTGTAAAAGAGTTCTGAAGGTGGTGTTGACTCAAAGGGGTATTTGTACAATTAAAAGAAAAAAATGAATCGTCGGAATTGTGGTATTGTTGAGAAAATGCAGCTGTTTACAATGTCTGCAGGCCATTGGTTTGGGAAAGTAGGTGAGTGGAAATTGCTTTTTTAAAAAAAAACCCTATCCTGAGTCAGGAAAGAAAGTCTCATGTTCACATGTGAAAGCAGCTCTGTTTAAATTTAAAGAGTGAAACGAAAGGTCCAAAAGTATCGTAGCTATCTGTGCTTAATGGAGTTAGCACTATGAATCAAGAAAAAGTGTATATTAAAAAATATTAAATTGCACATTAAAATTATAAAAAAGATTTGTCAAATGCAATATATTTAGATATTATGAATGCAGTGTTTGAAATAAATAGATATGGTATACTTGTGTACATAAAACCCACCAAGACCATTCATTTCAAGGTGTGTTCTTGCAACTTGGGGTTTTTTTGTTTTTATTATACTTGGAGAAAAGGAAAAAAAAAAAAAAAAAAGAATTTCAGAACTGCATAACCTTAGGAGAATCTCATATAAAATATATCCTCAGGAAAACTGAGAGTTGTCTCACAAAGACAGGGTTGATCACAGACACAGAAAAACTATTTAAGTCTGTTCTGTAGTGGGACAGCAACAAAAGTGATCCCGTAAGCAGTTGGTTGACAATAGCTAGTCATACATGGCTGGTTCAAAACAACGTGCCACCGCTGCTCAAAGGACAGAATATTTTACTAGCACCTGCTTGAAAGCTGGGAGCTGCATCTGTTGCTGATGTGGCTGCTGCCTATGCAAACTGGGTCTAGGAATCTAATAAATACCAATTGGACAAAGAACAGGATTTATTTCAATTAGGAAAATCATCAGGATGGGGAAATTAGCACAGCCATTTCTGTGACACAGATGGGACCCTATGGAAACTAAATTTACCATGGAAAACAGATGACTCCATATACTAAGCCATACATTCAATACCTGGCTTGAGACTAACAAGCATTCATATTTTAGTGTTTAGTTTAATCATGAAAAGGACAGCATGATATTAGTGTTAGATGTGTAACCCTTGTGGAAACATTCAACTTACACATATACATGCTTACCCCCAGATGTAATGCCGGGCCAGCCAGCCTCAGTACCTGCTGCAACTGAGTGTACAAAAGGTACAAAAAGCACAAATACAAACTTAAGAAATGTTTACTGACTCCCTAATAGCATTCTAATCCTGGTTTTCCTCGGTGGAAGCCTACAGGAAAAGCTGGCCCTTTTTATCGTATCTGGTGCGTTCGACATTTATTTGGTGATGTTTTGAAAGGTTTTGAAAGGTGGCAATGCATTTTGCTTGCAGCTGTGTGATTGGGAATATCAAATCCTGTGTGTGTGCCACTCAACAAGAGAACGTGCAGAATATTCTTTGTGTTTCTCTACTTTACTTTGACCCTTCAAAACCAGGGAATGCTCAGTCCCCACCTGATATGTAGCGTGTGATTGCCAGAGATAAATTGATCTTTATCTACAAAAAGAGATCGTTGCTTCTGCTCTCATGAAGGCATCTTCCCAGATGATGTTTAAACAGCTACATATTGAAGAGCCTTTGCAATATCAGTAATTAAAAGTAAATGGGTCAGAGGGCTTGTTAGGTGTTTTTGGTATTTCTAGTTAATCACCTTTCAGTTCCAAATACTACCTAACAATTAATTTCTGCCTTGAATTACTTTAGTATTCCAGCTTTTCCTTTCATTGTTTCACTACTCCTTTGGAACCTCTTTTCAATATGTTTTGATTCATTCTGCTATTAAATGTTGGACTTTGCTCCAGTTTAGTACAGCTAGCCATCAGCTCAAGCATACAGATGTTTTCAGTTTTTAGGCTGGTCTTTCTGTCCTTCTAACAGATGACAGCCAGTATCCACAACTCAATCAAAAACCTGTTCCAAGCCTGCCTTAAACAGTCTGGATTTCTTCTCAGGCTTGTGAATTTCCCCCCTTCCTTTCTTTTTTCCTTTGAATTTGCTCTACAGGTCTTTAGCTCCAGCTAGTGGCTTACTCCAAAATGCAAATTTTGTCCAATGCCTTAAAAGAAAGCAGAAGGGTGGGGTTTAGCTGTAATTCTTACAGTACTCTCTGTGTGTGTAGAGAGTGAGAATTATTCCGAGATGTTAGTTCTTCCTGGTTAATCTGAGTAAACCCACAAATATTTTAAAATGTAATAAATACACTCCTTTTTACAAGCTCCTGTGTTATCACATTGGACCGAATTCTGCCCTCAAGTGGAGACTTGTATAGCTCTTCTGGACTTCAAAGGCAGCTGCACATACGTGTCTTAAAGCAAAAAACCAGATGTTTTATCAAATGAAAAGCTTTCCCTTTGCTCCCACTTTTACTCTGCACCCTTCTTATTGAGAGTTGGAGAAGCCTTTATACAATATGCAAACCCAAAACTAGAAAGCCTTTACTTTTAGGTAGGGTTTGAGATTTACACCCAGCTTTGATGGGATCCCTTTCCTCTCAGGACTTTGTAGTACCTGTGGATCTCTTCCGGGTCTGGGAACCCCATGATCAGGCTGGATACTGCTGGTGACAGAAGACCCCTTTGGCAAACTGTCCTCTGGAGGAGCACAAGGAAGAAGTTTTTGGACATTCCACTGGAAAGAGGGGTGAGTCCCCCTGCTGAATGTCTCTCCTAGGAAAATATGGGCTATGATGTTGCAGATGCAGCAGTGTCCTGCTTTGGTAAATCTGCAGCCACAGGCAGGGAGCATTTGGGTGAAGTTGAATGCTGGGGTGGAGGAAATCAGGTTGTTTCCCTGTGAGGAGGGAAATAAATTTTTCCAGTGACAGATGATTTTGTCTTAATTCAATTAATTCACACAGAATGTCTTAATCTTCAGAATGCTAATTTGAAATAGTACAAACAAAATGCATTTAAAGCTCATGGAATCTCACACATCACTTTCTCAGTTTTCAACTGGAAGTTTCATTGAAAGTGTAGGTATAATAGGTATAATTTAAAACTCTTTTCTTCCCCGACCCCCACCCCAAGAGGAAGTGCCTATATCCATATTCTGCAGGATGAAAGCACATCGGCAGACACAAGCTGAGCTTTGTTGTGTGACTCTCAGCATTGGCACCAATACAGGTATGGCTGCCTTGGCAGCACTAGAGGAAACCCATTTGAATTCCACAATCCTCTTGTTTAAACCCAAAGACTCAAATGTCTGTTGTTTGTTCAAAGACTTTTATTGTTTCCATTTCATTACTTGGTGAACTGGATACTGGGACAGGTGTGTCTACAGTCTGTTCATATTGACTGTCCATCTAAGATACCAGATAACATGATAATGCATTCCTGGGTTTCACAAACTTTGTCACTTCTGCCATAAAACCCTGGCACCTAGTGTAAATAAGTGTATCTACAATATAGTAAATTCAATCCAGGTCTCTCTCCAAGAGCAGTAATCTATTCCTGAAGGCCTAACTTTCGTCATGAGTTGGAAATTGTGCTACACTATTGATTCAATCCTTTCCTGAAGGTGAGAAAAGCACCAGAGTACATTAAGAGGTTTTATGTCAACATCGCAAAAGTAGCTTTTGCCATAGCTGAAGCCTGCGAACTGAACAACATATACTCTGTGCAACACAGAGAATACCTGTATGTGTTCTGCCATGACACAGATACAGCTATATCTCTTCTTTGTCTGATTATATACCTATACACAAACTCATGTATATGCACAATTTATGTGTGTGTGTATATATTTATAGAAAAAAGTAAGTATCTGCACACAGTTTCCCACCAGTTTGTTGGATTCCTTATCTCTCACAAACGTTTTCATTTATTTCCAATATAAATCGTCAGAGAGTGGCAGAATAAGTAGAATTGTTAAGGGCTTCCAAAGGTTCTGTTGTCAATGAGTGCAATGTTATACCCTGGCAAAAAAATAACATGTTAGTGTTGTAATTTTCTACCAAGTGCACCAACACCACACTTGGGACACATGCATAAGTCTATTGATCCATTACATCAGGGACCTTAAAATATTTGGAATTGCTCTTTAGAAAAATAAAATAACCCACACTTTTTTTGAATTACTGTGGTCTTTCAAAGTCCATATAAAGTATTACGCAAGGAGACAAAGCTATTTTACCAGGCAGGCAGATATTCCAAATTACTGGTTCTTAACAAGCATGGTAATACATCAGTCAAAAGCAATAAATTTAAACTTAATGAAATCTCAATTTGCCTACAGTGCATTTCACTTTGACATTTTCTACATTGCCACGGTGCTTTGATAAAGTTTTTTAAAATGCAAAGAAAGTGTCTGTAAGGCTAAAGAGCAGACTTGGTGCCATTGTGCCCAATGGAACATTACAGTACTTAAGTTCCATCACTATATGCCCTGTGGCAGACTAAGCCTGAGCGCTAACATAGGTTCAGTTTTCATTATCATCATGTGATTATCCATTTTACTGCATTTAACTGATAATACAACTACCAGCTCACCTTAAAAGAATTAGCTTGGAGGTTTCATTGCTTTCCAAATGGAATTCATTTGACAAACAAATGACAATTAGCCCAATCTCCCTGTTCTGTGTCAGGATGGTTTTTGATTGAACCTAGACCAATTTACAATTTTTAAATGAGTTTAGACATTTACATTTAAAATGTCTAGAGGAAATTAGCCTTGGGACATCTAACAGCCAAAATGCTTTTTGAAGTTGATTATTATTTGATCTAGTACCCTCTACCTGTACATTTTGTTCTGACTTCAAAGTTTTGGAATGAAAATGCCACCTACACCTCAAAGCATAGGGAAAAACTTAAAAGCAGTTTTACTCATTATGTTATGCAAAGAAACCTATATTTTAATATTCGTTTAATATGGTTAGTTAGCTTTAATGACACCAGTTTGACAGTGTCATAGTTTTCGAATATAAGACATTGATTGAAGTTTCCTGTGCTTGCCGGCGTTTTTTTGTAGAACGAAAGAATATCTTTTGAAGGTGAGATTCATATGCCCTACACTACCATTCTGCCGCAGATAGAAATGTAATCATTTACAGATGAATGCATGTCTTTGTACAGAGTCAAAAATATGTTGTCATTTCTATATTATTCTGTGTATCAAAATCTTTATTAATGTTTGTTTTCCTGCATACCAAATTTGTCCAGCTATATTTATATTGGTCTTAAAGCAGGAGGTTCTCCTTATGAAAAAAGGCTTGTCAGTAATTCCATTATAAATATGCAGGCTCAGATAACACAGCCATGAAAATTGGGCTGAAATTAGGCACATGGTATCTCAGCCTTAAGGTAATTTGTATCATACTATTTTTATTTTGTTTTATTAATTTATGCATTTTTGTAAAGTTAGAAAACTGTACATTTGGCCACTGTAAAATTCTGAGCATAAAAATAAGTGCTTGTCACTTTTCTGGGTTCCAAGTCCTTAAAGCTTTTCACGACGCCTATGGGAGTCTTAGGACTTTCAGAAATAGGTCTGGTTTATTTTAACAAAATCAGTTTGGCTTTCAAGCAGTAATGATTTCTTGGGAAGTGTTTTTGAAAAATGTTTCATGACTTTCTGATACATGTACTTTGTATGAGCATACAAAGCTACTCACAAAAGTATGCTCTTCCATCATGAATAGATATGATTGTCTTATAACAGAACATACAAACCCTACTCACAAGCGTTTTAGGCTTCTGAAATCTTAAGTTTCCAAGTACATCTGAAAGCAAATGAGATTTTGGGACAGGCTTTGTTGGAAACCTAGGTCTGAACCAGCATCACCACTGTTTTCTCATCCCATAGTTGTGTTTGCAGAACCAAGTGAACCAAATTTTCTTGAGGAGTGAAACAATGTTGTATTGTCATATCCCATATTGGCTCATTTTCAAGTCATGTCAACTCCTGTGTGTGTCTATGTGACCTCAGTGTTCAGAAAATTCTGCTTTACTATATGCACTACATACTGAATTTTGCCACACCTCACCTACTGTCCTGGCTAAACTGGGATCCGTACACCAGGTGTTTCCCCAGATTTGTCATCTGAGAGAACTGACCTGGTGAATCTAAATATCAAGCCAGATCCATACAAATGTAGTGGGATCTGCTGATTTTAGAGGGAACAAGATGGTGATGGCATCCTACTCTTATCCACTTATAGCAGCCTCCCCAAAACCAGGCATCTAATTCTGCTTCTACTTTGGATGCAAAGACTAAATGCCTAGTTTTTATTTCCAATTTTTTCTGTGAGGGCTCAGTGATTAAAAAATAAGTGCATGAGTCTCAGGCAATTTGATAACTAAAGATCTTTTGGGACTTCAATCTTAGTGTTCTGTGAGTTAGTCCTTGAGGAGGACAAAATCTGTGCCCTGAAACATTTCCTTGAGTGAATATTTCTTAGAAATTGAGAAAAAGTTAATCAAATAATGACCTGGGAGGTATCCTTGGGCAGACTGTATCAGGCCTGCAATGACAGAGGCTTGAAAATGTGATCTAATTTCAGCAGATCCAGTTCTGTCTCAAAATGGATCATTAGAATCAGTTCAAAGTGCTGCTGCTGTAATCTTTTAGAAATAGTTATTTATATATTTTCCGTGTCTGCTATTCTCTAAAATATGTGCAAGTGCGATAAATGCACTTCAGGTGTGCTTGTTGAGCAAACAAACACCCTGGGGATGGAGGTCAGAGACCAGCTCTCCTAGGAAATCTTTAACCATTACATTCAAAATCTGCAATTTTCTACAGCACATCTTTAAAAGTAGATACTAAAATCCTCAAGTATGCAAGTGTGAACCTTTATAAGCAGGGGTGAAAGTGCAGTGGGTGGACTGAAGGCACTGGAAAATCGGAGAGACTAATCCCTCCAGTGTCATAATTTAGAAAAACACTGGAAGTGCATTCCAACTAAGAGAACAACTGTTGGGTTTCTCACTTGGGAAACTCCTTTGCTTGTAGTACCTGCAATGAATTACAATAGATTTTAACAAGTTCTTCTCATCAGCTCAGAGAATTTAAGTCTGGATTTCTGTTTGGTTTTGTTTGCATGAAAGTTTGGATGTGAGGAAATGGTATGCGTGGTAGTGTTCCTTTTCTGGCAGCTACAGGATGTAGCCACCTGAGCATGAAATACTCAGTGTCTTCGGGGATTCCTGATCTCATTGCTCACCGATGTGATACAGGTATTTGGAGCATGAAGGAATGAGAGAGGAGAGAGGTGTTTAGAACTAAATATGCTACTGTAGAAAGAAAAGGCAGTGTTTTTAGAGGAAAAAAATAATGGAAGCCGAAAGCATGGAGTTCACTGTCTTCCATGTTCAAGGGCACCTTTCTCCAACTCCCTATATCAATCCAACCTCACTCAAGAGCACACAACTCTCCAACAGCAAGAATGAAAGAGCAGGATGACTTAGTATTTCTAGAAAAAGTTGGGTTTCATTTATTATTTATAAATTTCATTTTGTACATATCTTTAGGGACATTAAGAGATTAGTAGTCATGCAGTTTGTTCTGAGCATTAATGCTAATCCTCAAAGATAGGTGAAGGGTAATTTCATTAGTTTTTATAAAGGTTTGGAATAAAACTAACCATTCAGTCAACATTTTGAAAGGAGACGTTTAGTGCTGTGCTCTCTGCTCTCCCAGCAGGCTCTGCCTCTCACAGGAATATGTCAGCACAGACTGGCATCTCAGCAATAAGGGTACATTCCTCAGACGTTGTTTTATGTAAAATAGGTGGGTCCCTCTTTCCTAAATATGTCATATAAAATCATTGTCTCTGGCATGACATACAGTAGTTCAGGAAGGGAAGCTAATCTAGGAAATAAAGGGATACAGACTATTGATGCCAAAATCAGCAATTACATTATATGAGATCTCATGAATAATTCCTGAGCTGTGATTTAACATTAATCTGAGTGTTTAGTACAAAGCTGGGCCGACACCAATAAAATGCTGACTGATTTGTTTTAAAATAGTGCTCCTTCAGGCTTCACTACACTGCTTTGAAATGAATGCTTTTAGGTAATACCTCAACCTTGCCTCAGTAAAACACAGACAGATGCATTCACGTGACTGCACGCTCAAACTCCACCATTATTTTTTTCCCTTCATTTTGGGCTGAAACCTTTTCCAAGTACAGTATTTAATACAAGTCATGATTTAGGCAAGTGGGCTTCATAACACAGAGCTTTTCCTCCCAGGGAAAATCATATCAAAACAAGACACATTATTGCTAGATGGTGACATTTGCTATATATGTGTATTACAGGGGCAAAGAGGAGGAGATTGTGTGTGGTGAATCAAGCAGGAAATTTCCCAGCCAAACATTTGGAGAGTTCAGTGTGTTACAATTGCTTCTGCATCATTAAATAATGCCTCTTTTCCATGAACATCAAAGGACGATAAATGAATAGGTGAGAGGAACAGTAATGACCATCTCAGGAGACACCTCACGTTTATTCTGAAGCACTGCCACCTGTGCCCAGGGAATACTGTACTTATAAGCATCTCCCATCTCATTCACAGCTTCTGCCTCTCTAATAATGGCTTTGCCACTTAATAATGGTAAATTAACTGAATACGTTCATCTCATGCATTAGCATAGCGTGTCTGTTCAATAGAAACTCTCAGCCTGGGATGCTCTCATGTATCCCCTATATGCTCTTTTTAAGAGTTAGGGAAATGGGTTGTTCCACTGAGAACCAGAGTTGGCATTAGTTGTTCCGCAGTGACTACAGACTGGTCATTTACTATGAGGCTAACTTGAAGAAATCGCTGTTCTAAGTCTATTCTATACATTAGAGTGAAAAACAGTTTCTTCCAAACACCTATATTCTGAGCAAGGCATCATTCTCAAAAATAAGTGACACTAACTGACTCTTAACTTTTGCATATGTACTTGCTATCAAGTACAATCTGTACAGCAAGAGGAACTAAGCTGTATAAGGAGCATATGTTCTCCATGGCTATGTTGTATTGTTGCAGAAATAACGGACTTAATGTGCAGCTCTGTGTTCTATATAGCTATATTAATCAGGAAAACTACAATAACAATATATTAGGCTGCTTGGGGAGATCACTGAATCTTCATTATTAAAGGTTCATAATTGGTTGGGTTTTTTTTAAAAAAAGCAAGACAAGCATCTCTGTAATCTGATTTTTATTTCAGTTCTGCACTCTGATGAACACTACATCTCAGGAAGTTCCTCGGTATGGATGTCATGAATCTCCAAAGCTCTGGCACTATCAACTGAGTGAATGCAGTGGTATTGGAGAATAACAAGATGGGATACAGTCTTCTGATCTCAAAAGAGTATTTTTTTACAAATGCTTTAACGAATGCTTTCACATTACAAAGTTTCATATTGTCTGGCACTGAAAAAGAACTCAGTGTCAATACTAAGGCATTAAAACTTTGGCTTGAATAGACCATACAAAATATGACACCCTTTACAAATTGGGATTTCCACAATTTACAACACTGTGCACCAGCATGTGTGGGTGGATTGTCTAGTTTTTGTCTTCTTATTCTAATTGTTCTTGAGGATAAATAACAGTAAAGAACAGGATCTTTGTCTGAATGTCTTGTTTCTTCTTCATAGATTTGTCTATAGAACTGCCTGGACATGACCGCGTATCCTGGAACTAATAGTGTGTGGAGATATTAATTCAGTCTCCCCATCCCCAATATCAATATTTACATATATTATAGTATTTACAATACTATACACAGCAGTTTGTATTTCTATTGATATACTAACCTATTCAGTCTTGTCTGATCACCACAGCAGGAGGGAAGGACAATAAATTGAAGAAGGAATATAAAAACAACCTGTTAGCTGAAGAGACAGAAGACTGAGGAGCTCTCTAAATAGGGTAGGAGAGGAACCATTTCCACTCAGTAGCTATTGATTAAGATGCAGTCTAAGTGTTGTACTGTGAGGGAGGAGAAAGGTAATTGTATGCAACAGCATGTCTAGGAGAACATTTGCTGCCCTTCACTTTCAGTATTCATTCACTATTCACTCTTCCCTCAATGTCTACACAGGAATTATGGATTAACAGCTGAGGATAAAGCTTCAGCCCCAAAAAGGGATGGTTTTCTTGCTTTACTTCTTTGAAGCTTTGTTTCCACTTTTGCAGCCCAGAATTTCACCCCTTTAATGAAGCATTCCTGCCCTTTTTGTGACTTATACAGGAATGAGCGTGGTGCTATAGAAAGCTGACAGGTATAGTGCTCTCTGTTCCTGCACATCCATTTCCAGCTGGCCTGACTTATTCACAGTGCTCTCAAGAGCTCCAGTGTATGATGTGCGCCAAGCTAGACGTTGCACCAGCAGTGATGAATCTCCTTTCAGGCACTTGCCAGTATTTCTTATTGGCAGATGAGAGCTTGGGAGAAGATGACTTAGCAGTGAGCATGTTCATGATATGGATGAGGTTGAAAATAATTGCCCTTCTTGGGCACAATCCAACTATAGGACAGGGACTGGAGTTCATGGGGTTTTAAGGTCTTTTCAGAGCTGTTTAGTGGACTAGGTCTCAAGATCCCTCCCTCTCCTTTTACTTAAATCTTTGTTACTGTTGTTATTTTCCCCATTCTTGACTCATGATATAAAGCAGCCTCAGGACTGATCCAAGTTTTATCTCTCGATAAAATTCCCTGCAGTTCTGTTACATTAGAGGTGTCAAAATAAAGAATATCTGAAATATATCACCTATTACTAGTGGCATACCCTGGCATTTGGGAATATCCCAGCACTAATAATTATACCATGTGATCCTCACAGATATGCAAGGAAAAGCTGTCTAATCCAGGAGGGGAAGGAGAAAAGCATACAGTTGTCAATACTTAGACTTAAAATTCTTAATACACTTAAAATTCTTAATACACTTAAAATTCTTAATACACTTAAAGTGTGTAGTTGAAATATAGGTAGCTGAGTAAATGAAGTGACTGTTACCCAGGGAAAAGTTTAGACATTAAAATTAATGAACAAATGTATGTTTGTAGTTTGCAAAATGAAAGCATATATGGTGTCAGAAGAGGTTTTACCTTCTGTATATATTTTTTTAAAAATGTAATAAATACAAAGCAAATAGCAGTGGTTTATCCAAGGGAATATTGAAATCCATTAGGAATGCACTTGAAGTAATCTGATTCAACAAGTCAGTGTATTTCTCTCAAAAACATAATATCGGTACTACATTGTGCGAGATGAAGGTTAGATTAGATTTCTTGCCAGTGCAATAATTCCCACATCATAAATTCTGATGAAATTATATCAATATATAAAGCAAATGGATGTCTGACCCACCATCGTTTTCTAGTTCTCAAATGTAGAAGCTGACATATAAGTAAATCCCCAGCTGCTTTGTGCAATACTATTACAACTGTGCCATTGCCTGGGAACTGTTATTAGCTATCTTGACCAGAAGCTGCTGTTAGAGTTTGTGGTTTCTGCTCTGAATATTAAACTTTGGCATACAAGAGTCCTTATTGTGGGGAGCACTTGGAAATGGTAATACTAAATTGCTTTGTATTTGCAGGATTTGATTGCTTCAGATGATACAGGTCTAGCTGGTGGGCCTCTCTTACCGCTTGTATTTCCAGATTATAAATCAATCCTTTGACAGGGTATCTGCCATAACCAGTTCTCGGTTTCCGTAGTATCTTTCTTTACATTACAGCTGGCAACTAGTCTTCTGAGCCTTGCAGTTTTCGTATAACTTTCAAGAATAAAAGCAAAATTGAAGCGCTTATATATATATATCCTATTTTTTACATCAAATGTCAGTGAATATGTGAAACTAAGGTGTGGGGGTACAGGTTTGGAAAGAATGCTTGCTATTTTCCCAGTATTGTTACGTTTTAATAGCCATGCTGTGATCAAGCTTCAGTATTAATGATTGAACTTGAAGGACCCTGTAAATGGTCAAAAATTCTTTAGGTAAAACAAGCCCAACATACTATTATTAGTGCTTTTCTTGACATCATAAAGCCTTTTAGAGGAAGAAAGCTTATAGTTGCTCTTGCAGGTCAGCTTGGGGTAAAAAGTTTGGGCAGTGTTTAAAGTCTATGATAGAAACTTCTGTTCATTTAGGACATTCTGTTAAAGCAGCATAACAATATTCTCAGAAATAGAGAGGAAAATCATTAGAGTTATACTTTTCTGGTCCATGAAGAATAGTGATGTTAAATTGGAAAAAATAATAAAAAAGAATTATTGTTCATGATCTTAGAGTTAAAATTTTAGACTATAAACTATTAAATACAATTTCACAGTTTTTAATCATTGTTAATGCAGAGTCTTGGATAACTCTTTGCTGTCTCATTATGCCTTTGTGAGATTAAGACCTCAATGATGTTTAACCCACTATCATATAAAAATGCTTCAATAGGTCTTTAAGAATATATATGACAATTTGAAACGTCCCAAGTTTTGGTAGTTTGGTTTTTTTTTCAAAATGTTTCTCATAATCTGTCATTTCAGACAATTTCAGGAAGTTCCTGAATACCGTATTATTGATTATATCAAAAATAGCCTGATTACATTCCAGGAAGTCACAGTAGCGGTGATATAATAAGTAAACAGAAAAGTATTCGGGTGTAAAACAAATAAGTATCAAACACAAAGATTTTAAGGAAACTTTCAAGAGTGGATTTTTTTTCCCCAGACATGAAAAAAATGCTTAAGAGAATATTTTTACTTTTCAATAATTGTGTATGAAATTAGGAAAATAATTTTAAATTGTAAACAAGTTTTTTACAAGAAGAGCCTCCAGTTTTCTTTGGGAATTGAACTGAAATTATTTTTCTGTGAAAATATTTGCTTTTAAGGAAAAAAACACACTGTCATCAAAATTACATTTTGAAGAAAATCAAACATTGATTAGCTGTATAAAATAAAATATCAATGCTCTCTACTGGCAAATAGTAATTTACTTTCAAAAAAAGATTAAAATGTATTTGAAATACATTGTGTCCTAGAGCATTCATATGCAGACTCAGTAAGAATCTGACTCATTGCTGATTTTTCGTTATGTGCTAATTCTGTGATGGAAAAGTGAAGGGGGGGAAATAATCTATCCGCACACCCCATAATTCAGCACACAAACCCTGCTACACTCTTCCCAAATCTCAGCAAAGATTTAACAGTGAAATACTGTAACAAGGTCTCATGTTACCAGGATTTATTGTTTTCCAAAATATACTACAGAGCATTGACTAGAATGCCAAGAAGTTCAATTAGAAATAAGAGAAAGAAGAGTACACCTGTTAGGTTTGAAGAAAAGCATATTTGGGGATTTGATTGGCTTCTCAGTGTGCTTATGTCTCAGGGAATTCTGAAATTCCTCTCCACTCTTTAATAGGTAATGTTGACCCGAGACAAGTTAATGTTCTATCGGTATCAGAAAGCTCAAGCTGGTGCTGATTTTGACAACATGATAAAGGGCTCTCTAAGAGTAAGTGGTTTGTAGAACAGGCAGGTTTTCTCATGTGTTAGGGCTATGCTTGTCTCTCGTCTACATCTGGGAGGCATATCTCAGTACGGCACCTGCTTTTTTTCACAAAATAATAGGTGCCTGATCTCAGCCATTACCGGTATACATTCATGTACACTCTTAATGCAGGACTATTCCATCAGTAAATGCTCTTTGCCTGAATCCCCGTAGTGGCCGGCAAGGCTACTATTTCATCCTGAAACTCAGCCCTGGACAGCAGGTCAGCATTAGGCTGGGTGCTAATACCTACACCGCTCTTCAGCTCGTGCTGGGGTTGCGCAGTGCTGGCTCTCAGCACAGCCAGTAGCATATGCTGTGCCTAAAGGAGGGACACTCTCCTTCTTGCCTGACTTCTGATACATTGCATTGATCAGCACAGCTCAGGATGTTACATACCTTCATTACCAGTGCCCAGCACAAAACTCCCTGCTGGTATGGACACTCCAGTCAAGCCCAGCACTGCTGTGTTGCTCTCCGGTAATTGACACCGGTCCATTGATCAGCAGAGTTGCATCTGGCCCTCACTTTTATTTGGGGGAAAGATGGAATTTGCTTAAATCATCCACCTGAGAATTTACACTCCACAGTATCACTAACAGCTGTAGATAGAGACGCAACATTTTTTATGGTATGAACATCATTATGTACCCTATGAGATGTGAATGCCATGCTATGTTAGACCAAGATTGCCTCATTCATGAAAGAGTAAGGGACTCTGAGCGGTGTAGAACGAAAATTACTTATGGCAATTTCTTATCCAAATTGAGATTTTCCCTGCATTCCATGACCCAGCTGCTTGCTTATTCCATCACCGCTGAAGATGTTAACTGCACAGCGTAACAGTCTGCCTTACATAAATGCTGCTCATTTTCCAGAAATGGAGTATACAATGAACACTGTACAGAGGAGCAAGGTAGACTTTGCTACTGCTGAAAATTTGCTGAATTGATTTCTGCTGAAACAGATATATGCATATGGCTGGTATATCCATTTATTTTGGATCCTTTCTGGATTCACAGAGCAATAATAAGAGATACAGAGAGAGAATCTAGGTTATCTCAACAGTCAAGAATAATGCCATTGGATGTGATGCTACAGCTGAATGTTCCTGTAGCCACTACCTCTTTTTAATCAATTGCCCCGAAAGCTTCACACATAAAGATAATGTGAGCTTGGGAGAGGAAAAATAAAGAATATATGTAGACACTTTTCACATTTATTGGAGACCTTTAAATCAGTGACTGCTGAGAAATCCCATCCCAGTTGGCTAGGAAGCATGGGAAAATGTATGGGATTTTAAATTCCTTAGATACTTGGGAAAACATAAATGATATCCTCAAGAAAAGCCAAAGTAGAAATGGCATGGGACTGTGCTGTAAACAAAAGTGCAAGTCATTTTGAAGCTGATAACCAGTTTCAACCCATTTGCTGTTACCAGTTTCTTCATCTGAAAACCAGAGCTATAGGACTTTCTGAAACTAGTTCATGATTTTTCATTCCTAACTGGAGGCTTCTCACAGGGACCTGATTTCCAGAGAGATGGTTGCTCAGCATTTTCTCTCTCTACCTACAGAACACCCTTAAATTACTAGTTGCTAAGGAGAAAAAGGCTGTTTATATGTATTTAAAATTTGTATAATTTTTCTGGAGCAACATGGATAAAAGACTGCCTATATATTGAAGGTATTGCTCTCTTTCTAGATAGGCTGTCACTGGATATAACACATGCCAGAAAGTAAAATATACCCACTAAAAAAGCTTTTGATTTTTTTTTTTGAAAATTGAAAAATCCTGTGAATTTTATTTGGAATTGGGTTGTTCTATCCCCAGAGCACTTTTGCCCCAGAGCTTTGACCCTGCTGTGCCCTCGTTTGATACTCTAGGAGCATACCAGCAGTTTTGGCAGGCAGAGGAGAGCACAAAGAGAACTGCCTGCCTAGGACTCGTGTACACTTGGATCCTCGTATTTCTGTCAATCACCAATCGTATCTGTGGCGAGTTGTCATTAGGTAAACTTGGAAAGCCTGCACAGCCTGTAGCTTGTTTTAGAAGATGCATTTTTTAAAATGCATGGGATGCTGCTTTTCAAGAGACTCTGGCAGTTTAGAGGAGCAGCAAATATTGTCCTTCACATCTGGTCAAGTGGAAATAAAAACTGGTGTTTGTTCACGACAAATACAGGACACGAAAATGTTCCTGTACCACATGACTCACAGTAATCTAACAATAAACCTTGTGGAAGATGTTAATATTGCAGGAATTTAATTTTGTTTATCTGAGGAAGAATATGCACTAATTGCCTATTTAATCATGTTTATAATTAAACTCGTTATAACAATGATTCACGCGTCAGCTTCTCTAATTACACAGGCAGGACAGTATTATTTCCTCCTCACGGTTCTCTCATTTAGGCTGGAGATGTTTGGCGTCACCTGCAGGCTTCTACTTCACATGAACTGGTGAATACGGACAAGTGTGAAATCTCTTCTCCTAGGAGAAAGGCTCTGCTGTGATTGATCCACCTATTTGTTTCTTTAATTGGACTCTTCTTGTTGGCTTGTCGTAAAACAAAATAGAATTGTTATGTTTACTCTCCTTATTCCTGTTTATACTTCAGCGTAATGTGAAATACTTGCAAAGAGCAGCTGCATTCGCCCAGGCAGCCCCGTTGCTGATGGCACACAGAGAAAGCTGAGTCCACCCCTACTCTGTATGCAAAATGACTGATTTTGGATTCACACCATGGAAAGAAACATGGGCTGAGGACTGAGGATGCCTGAGCATTACCACTGACCTCTGTAGAGACCAAGGTGAGCTTTTGGCAAAGGATATCAGAATGGTGTCACGTTGGGGGTGACAAGTGCTTCTTGGCAAAATAGCTGCAGCTCAGTACTGAATGGACTGGGTACCTGAGAGGGTCTAACAGAACATTTTTTCTTGTTAGATAGATCACATGATTCATAACAAATAAGAGCATTTGGTCTTATTCTGGCTCCACTTTCAAGCATTTTGCAAGTTCAACATCATAATCCCCAATTTACAAGGCAGGAGACCGGGTTTGAGAAAGGAAATACACCTAGTCTGGAGGCAAACAATAAGGTGGTATTGAAAACTGATTCTTTGAGGCCCATCAGGTCCCTTATTCACTGAGCAACACACATGAAACAGATACAGCTTCTTCACCCCGCCCCCTTTTTTTCATTTTTAAACAGATAAAATGGTAAAGTGCCAGGCAGCCCAGAATAGTTCATTCTTTCACTGGGCACAAGAGGCTTGGTTCAGTTCTTGCAAGAGACAGGATAAAATTCTGGGGGATGTATATGCATGTGCATATATAGCTACAGATGCATAATTAATACTCCTGCAGCATTACTTGCATATCATAGTTAAAATTCTGCAAGATAAACTAGAAAACCATATTTTCAGCAGTCTAACAGCACTGTCATAAAAATTCACAGCAGGATGAAAATATCTCAGCCCAGGAGCTAATTACTTTAAAACATCTTTCTTTTTTTTTTTTTCTGGAAAAATCTTGTTTCCCCCTTGAGGCAATATGTTAGAAAGTGTATCTTTGTTTAAGTCTCCACCCTCCCTTCCCAAATATGCTGTAACTGAAGAACAGCTCTGTTATTTAGTTAAAACAATTGCAGACAAATTGAATCTGTAATGAGGATCAATTACTATTGGTATCTTGGAATGTTTTTACATAATTAAGTTCTAGACTTTCCCAAGCAGGCCTCGCTGCATAGGAATTAGAGAGGAGGATTTGAGTTGTCAGGTGAGGCTGCCACAGTGAGGTACAAAACATGGAGCACTGTAAATTCTCTGAGTGCCTTTTTTCTCCTCTGACTTACAGAAGGACTCCAGCCCCCTCGTGAAGATTTAAACACTTGTTCTGGGCTACATAACATCAAACTCCGTAAGGTCATGAATGAAACTTTCGTATCAAGACTGATATAGCTGCAATGCTTCAGCGGCTTTTTATTGCTTCATCAGAGATGCAGCTAGGTGGGAACCCAGCTGAAATTCTCCTTACTTAAGTGTGAAGAAGCTTAATAAGTTTGAATACAGAGGACCATTACTTTCTTGGGTTTGGTTCAAATGATATCCTGTGGACAACCAAATGAGCCTTTCAAAAACATTGTCATAGTCTAATTAAACTGGAGTGTAACCCTAGAGTAAAGGGTTTTTACTGACAACTTTTGATTAATCATTATTACATTCAGATAATTTATGCTATAGCAACTGACTTTGTCAGGATCCTGGGCTATTAGAGGCACAGAGAAGGACTGCTTGAAGAGCAGCTTTCTAAGCCAGCAACAAAAGAACACAAAGTTTGATTGTGGTGAACTACTCCCTTTCCTCTGAAGAAGCATCACCTTAAAGTTGTAGCCCTCGGTGGCTTGCTCAGGTATCACCTGGAGTCAAGCCCAGCAGCAGAGATCTGCTCAGTCCAGTATTTGGGCATTAACTCATCAGTGCTGGGTAATAGAAACCAGAGCACATGACAGGATGCTGTGCTGCAAGGGGTCCTTGTGGAAGGCCTTGAAAGGCACAGATTGCCTTCCTGTAGCCTCTAAAGGGCACTGACTGTCATTGGGTGCGGGGGGAGAAAGTCAGAAAAGTTTTCTAACTTCAATGACTGAGATGTCAGAAGTTTCCAATCAAAACCCTGGTTGAGAGCCAGGGTGCAACTGTAATATGCTGTCACTGTCCCAGGCCTGCTGTGGCCAGCTGGTGTGGTCTCTGCTCAGGCACCAGAAAGGCAGGGCTGGCTTTTGATGGTGTGGTGCTTCCCTAACCTGGGCTAATGATCAGCTCACTCATTAATGAAGTCTTCCCTGGAACAAAAGTCAGGGTTGGTCAGTTGTTCAGGAAATAAGGTGGTCTTTCAGCATGTTGGGAGAAAAATGCTCAGGCTAAGATTAGAGCAGCAGGAAGCAACATACGGAATAGCATCCTAAAAATCTCTGTCCCATGAAACAGTGGTACCAGCTGAACACAGTTACACACACTGCATTTTCTGGAACTGAGGTGTTGTTTTTCTTGCATTTGGCCCAACAAAGTATCAGAGCATCATGCCCCTTCTGCTATCTAGTGGCTACTCTTGTAAAATGCATCCAGTGCCATACAGTCTGAAAAAAAACATAATCCTGCTTTCCCCCTCCTCCTTTATCGTATAACTTGTTCAATTATATTGTCTTTTCTTCTCCTGATTCCTATCTACAATTATACCTCCCCAAAGCAGCTATTGTATAACCTGTGGGTCTTGGATTAAGTTCACTAGTCTAGTTGACCCTCATCCTGACCTTCACTTAATTAAATACGGGATTAAGCCCAAGAAGTATGCAACTCAAATCTCAGGTTAAAGCAGAGGGAGTTCAGAGTGCTGGCAATGAACTGACTGATGTTCATGAATGAGCTCACCTGGCCTTGTAAAACAGCACACAGTGCATGATCAAGCCTGTTGCTTTTGAAAAGGCAGTTGGGTTTAACTCTTTCATGGTGAACCTCTCACTCCCTGTGACAGGAGTGGTGTGGGAGAAGTGCTGTTGAGCAGGACCGTAAGGGTTCACTCCTCCCTCTGTGACAGAAGCAGCAGTCTCTACTGAATCCTGGTAACAGTGGGGAAGACAAAGCCTCATCAATAGTTCTGAGAGAAGTTCAATGTCAGAGATGCTGTTAGAGGTCTGAGTGCTACCCCAGTAGTCTGGGGAGGTTTTCAACAGTGTTACTCAGCACATTGTTTTCTCCTCCAGTGTTCTGCTGCCAGATCTTGGGATCAGGCACCACAGATTATCAGCATTTCTTTGAAGCTTGCATGGGAGTATGATTTATCATTTTTGCTGGCTGAAGCACAGACCAGTTAAAGCCAAAATAAGTCATAAATCAGCATAAGAAGGCACCTAATTATAAAACCGAGGTATATGAAGCACCTCTGTCCTCTGTAAGGAAGAGAATGAGTATTCTTCTAAATAAAATAAAATAAAATAAAGTAAATAAATTATTTGTGTTTAACCTTGGAAAGAGGGCATTCATGTTTAACTGAAATAAAACAGAAGCAGTGGAATGAGAGCCTTGGGTGTGCCAAGTCTCCATGTGTTCATTTCTGAACCTCACACCATCCTGTGTCATCTCTGGTTGTATTAGGATGCAATAAGTTGTTGAGGTTAGAGCTGTGGGTGCAGTGACTCACGTTTGGTGTAGTTGACCTTTCCTAGAACAGCTTGTGTACATGTTCCTCAAAGCTGCCTTCCAGAACCTGAGTTACCAGAATCAGTAGCTTTTCCTCTATCTGTGTATTAAAGGAAGGAGAAACAACTAGGCCTAATCTTCAGATGGTGAAAATCAAAAGAGAAAATGGACCCGTCCTGATTTCCACTAGCTGGTCTTCTCAATTGAAGCACTTGAAAACTGGCTGTTAAGTTTCATGGAGCAAATCTAAAACCTCATACTTAACAGGGTTGATACATAAGTATGTCTGGACATAAATGGAAATTTTGAGGAAGAACATTCCTGTTAAGGGACTTTTTTTGAGAGTAGACTGTATGTGATATCAAATTTAACTGAGCTTTATAGTGCACGCAGGAAATCTTGCTGGGTTCCAGTTGTCAGAGCATGGGGATGAAATCTGGAAACGGTCAGAACACAAGGTCCCAATCTGTGAAAACTTGTTTTAAGCTAGCAGGTAGCTCTCACTGAAAATTGAATGTGCACTTAAACATTTTGACCACTGAATGACTAAACCTCTCTGTATTCACTACCCTAAACAGAAATAAAGGGAAAAAAACTCCAAACAACTAAAAAGAACCCCAGAGGGTTATTGGATAAAAATACTGTGCACTATGGCTGCAAAGTCTCAGAGTAAGGACCAACTTATTTTACATTTCTGTTTTTCTCCCCTGAGACAGTGTGAGACAAACACTGAGCTTGTAAATGACAAATTCCCTGAAAAACTGTTTGGTGCTTTTCTGAGTATCATGCTACAATGTATTCACCCATGAACTAAACCCAGCGGGCACAAGGCCCCAGTTGGTCGGCAGCATCTCTGAAGAGGACTCAGTGAATGTGCTGGCCAGTGTAAGAACAATTGCAAACACATTATTCAGGGTGCCTTGTATCATCTCTGTACCGTATATTGACATTTTCTTGATGCTGTCTGCTTTGCAAATGTCATGTCACACAGGATAAAATGAAGAGCAGTACCAGGAAAACCATGTAATCTGACTGGGTCAGGGACTGAGCTCTCAGGAAACCCACAGGAGAACTCTCAGCCTGAACTTTGGCAGGTAATTAGCATTCAAGTACTTAAATCCATTGCATTAGTTGAAGAGCATTTGTCTGAGATGTCCGTTACTGGTGAGAAAGAGTTTGTTTGGTTTTAAAATCTACTTTAATTCTAATGGGTTATTGAATCCTCCCAAACTCCATTTGACAGTATTATTTTTCCCGATTAATTTTTTTAAGAAGAAAGGAGCTTGACATCCCATACAATGTGGAATAAAAACTTTGAAAATAAATAAAAAGCAACCCCGTGACTAATACATTCACTATGTGAAGGAGCAATGGCTTAGTGGATCTGCTATTTCATAGGCAAAAATGCAGAGATTGCCTCTTTTGTCAGTTCATAGATAAAATCCTATTCTTTGTAATCCCTGAAGAAACAAATCAAATAAGCTCTGGCTGAGCTAACCATTTTCAATCCATCAAAGCAATCAAATTCTGTTTACCTGAATCAGAATGATTTCTAAAATGTTATTAAAAAGTAAAATGGAGTTTAACTATTCCAAAAAACTGAAAATGATGTGCAAACACAAAAGGGATAAGATTTCAGTAATTATGTAGACACAAAGTCGGTGCCATCATTTGTACCACAATACAATGTAGCTATGGCATATAAAGATAAAGCTTCCTTTGTCTAACATAACTGCTGCAAGTGATGCATAAACATAATTAATGTAAGAAGTCTTCAAAGGGGCGAATATTCATTTAGTCAGTTAGTTTTATTGCTCTTTCAAGCAAACAAAGGTTTTATAATTTAATAAACCAATTAACTGATTATATATTTCACCCAAAATATTTGTATATCACACATTACTATCATTTCACCAATTGCCGTCATTTTTCACGAAGCAGAGCCAGCATGTGGTGCTACAGTTGAAGCATTGCATTTCATATTCATTCAATTTGCCCATTATTTTGGAGTGAATGCTCTGAGAGGCTCGTGCCTAACTACATTCCCTAAACACAGCGGCGGGTTTCATCCAAATCCTATCCCGCGGTAGCTTCGAGGTGAAATCATCACATTGGTCCTCGGTCGTGATTCTTGAACTGATCTACGTGAAGAATGACGTCACTATCAGGACAGGACGTGGTGCATTTTATCACCCCTGCAGAATTGCTTTTCATCTCGAGCAGGGGATCAAGCGGATGGTTTCAGTGGTGGTGCACGGCACTGTGATGCATTCCAGCAGGGGGGTTCGCTCGCTAGGCGACAGCTGACAGGGCTTTCCTTTGTGCACGTTACAATATATGGAAAAATATACCTTGTAAAAATTCTGACGTCTTAAGAACCCAATCAAAGTTTGATGCAGCATTTTTTGTATATAGACTTACACAAACAAATCAAAGCCAGCACAGAGAAAACGAAAACAAGATCTCCAAAACCTTAGTGTGAGGTTTAGGGTTGGTTTTTGTTTATTTTTTTTGTTTGGGTTTTTTTTGTTGGTTTTTTTTTTTTTATCTATATACATTTAGAAGCCTTTATATTTAGATTTTGTATTCACTCTAGAATTTTAAAATAGCCTTGCTTCTTCAGTCACTGAGGCCCAATACTGGCTGTGACAATTGCTGTTGCACTTCTGTGCCCTGTCAAAATATAGTCCTAAATTTGACAAAGCTATGACACAAAAATTATGTCCTCCCTCAGTTTGAAACAAAACCTAACTGCTAGTTATTTCTTTGCATAATAAGAGGCAGCATACGGCAGTGGTTAGGCACAAGGCTGAAAGTGGGAACTTGACCATCTGTTCCCAGCTCAACCAGTACTTGTGTTTCTCTGGAAAAATTTCATCCCACTTGTGCCTCAGTTTCTCAGCCAAATGTGAGGTGAAATAAAAAAAGAAAGCTGGTGAAGGGTCTAGAGCACATTTTATGAGGAGCGTCTGGGAGACTTGGGGTTGTTTAGCTTGGAGAAAAGGAGGCTCAGGGGAGATCTTATCACTCTCTACAACTACTTGAAAGGAAGTTGTAGAGAGGTGGGGGTCAATCTGTTCTCTCAAGTAACCAACAAGTGATAGAACAAGAGGAAATGGCCTCAAATTGTGCCAAGGGAAGTTTAGATTAGATATGAGGCAGAATTCTTTTACCCAGTGAGTTATCAAGCACTGGAATGGCTTTGCCCAGGGAAGTGGTTGAGTCCCCATCCCTGGAGGTCATGTAGACATAGTGCTGAGGGATATGGTTTAGTCAAGGTCTTCTCAGTGTTAAGTTAATGATTGGACTAGATGATCTTAAAGGTCTTTTCCAATCTAGGAAATTCTGTGATTCTGTAAGAATAACAGTGTTCTGCATCTTTTGAGGACCCGAGAGGCATTCATACTGCTCTAACACAGCCAGTGAGGAGCAGAAAGCACTCATGCACTAGATTTATGTAAATAAGGCAATTGTTTGGCCAAAGCATATTATGTAACCTCATGATAAAGCCTGACTGTCAGATCCATGTAACGCTGGACCTGATGGATGACCTTCCAGAGAAATTCAATGAGTAAAATATTTAGGCACTGGAACTGTCCTAGAAGTGATTATTTAATCACTTCTGAGCTTTGAAAATTATCAGAGAATTGCATTTCAGAAACTTTCATTTTCATCGTCAGAAGTAAATGAGAAACTTGGGAATCTTCAAAGCATCCCTAGACCCTCTTTGTGTGGGTCAGAACCCACTACTGCCTCCGTTTCTTCTCAAGCTTTCATTGTGTTCCACGTATCTAGGGAAATCACGAAGCACTCAGTCCAGCTGCGTGTTTTTTCTATCTCCTTTGCACATCTGTGTTATTTTTTAAAGATACAAATGTTACTTTTGCAATTATTGTCACTAAGATCATAAAATAGTTACAAAAAAAAATAAATAAATCAAACTCTTTATGCTTTGTCTTTGCAACTGATAGTCAAACTTTTACATTTCACTTTCCTTTACAGCAAGGTGCTCATCTGCATTGATAAATATTAAGTAATGAGCAATACACCAAAATGTGCAGTGCTGTCCCTCTCATATACACATACACAACAACGCACACACACATACACACACAGACACACAGACACACACACACACACACACAAAGTACTCAGAACATTAAAGAAAGCTGTTAAGCTAATCTGGTGCATCTAAATGGGCAATATATATTGAATCCATGCTCCATTGATCATAATTATTGCGGTGCCCTTTATCAAGCAACCATCTTAAACCATTATTTAGAGATCATTTTGCTTTCCATTACTGTCACTATATTGCAGAATTCGCTAGGAATTGGCTGCTGTGTGATAGAGGGGTATGCAGCTGTATTAGTCTGGAATCTGCTCGTGTTATCCAACAATGTTTCTAAAATGAGAGACTTAGCACAGTATTCACACAACTTTTGGACAGCCTTTGACTTCATTCTGGAGTGACAACTCATTCACATAAACTATGTTTTCCATGTAACTCCTTCCCATCCCGGAGTCTTTGCATATTCTTAGAATTAAATAGTGTTTATGTGACCATACAGCCCATATATATTGAGAAGTATTTCTTAAGGTGTAACTGAGAGTTACTAAATGGCTACATTGCTCGTCTCAGAGAGTATTTGAAATGACTTAGCCCAAAATCTTTATTACTCGTTGGGGTATGTGAAAGAGGAAAAGGGAAATATTTTGTTCTCAGCTGGCCCTCTTAAGTTTTGCATCACACAAACAATACAATAATTGCACAAAACCCTGTATAAGCATCTGGAGCTGAATTCAAAGTACAGTATTCTCGTAAGTACTGAGAAAACACCTGGCTTGTTTGCTTTGTAAGAAGACTAGCAAACACAGCAAGAAAGAGGAAAACAGGGTTTTTAATGAGACCGGCATCATTTTAGACTGACTCCCTATCCCAAGCCTCTCAAAGTAATGCACCTGGCATGTGCTGCATGCTGTGATACTAATAGATGTCTCAAGAACACAGGTGTTTAAGCTGATATTTGCCAGTTTAACCAGGTGGTAAGGGGATTTTAGCATCACCCAAAAGTAAGAGGATAGAAAAACAGAAGTTTCAGACACTTATCATCAGCATTAAATTATGAAATGATACTAAACATGCTGGATATAACTAAGTCAGCATTAATCTTCTGACTTAGAGCTAGGTGCTCAGCATATTAAAAGTTCAGAGTTTGATCAGAGTTTGTCTTAGGCCTTAATACTGAAGTGCAGGAGTCCTTATGAACAACCTTGATAGTGGGAAGCCCTTTGTATATCATAACCTGAGTGACCTCTGGAAAAAAAAACAAATCATATAACCTCTCAAAGCCTTTCTTTTCTTCTCTGTAAAATGAAGATAATAACACTTCCTAATCTTAGAAGTTCTGAGACTTTAACTGATTATTAGCATTGATATAATAATTTTGAAGTGAAGAGAATGCATATGCACTACATATGTAATATCACAGGTAAATATCTTGCCTAGCCATGGAGACAATCTTATCTCATTGGGGTTTAAGGTCAAAGGCAGTGAGAAGACACCTGAGGCTGATAAGGGCTTAAGTGTTATAGGAGAACTACTTATGTTTTGAAGAAGTCACCTGTATCAGTTTCTCCTTGACTCTAATCTGCTCTCAGATGCTCTGTCTGCTACTATCAGGCTAAAATCTGTATCTTTTGCCATGCCTGAGGGAAAGAGTGTATTGACTAAAACTGGATAGGCAAGCCAAGTGAGGAAATACTTAGTGTCCTTATAGGCAAGAGGAGCTATAAGTTTGCTTACTTCTTGCCTCTGTAAAACCTCTTCTAACTTCTTTAACCCATTAGAAGTCTAATCAGTGGTGAAAGAAAGAGAAGAAATGAGAAAATTCAACTGGCCAAACTCTCATGTTCTTCAGAGAGCCGGTAAGCTGTTTCAGTGTTCAAGCCGTGAGTACATGTGAAACCGAATTTCACTTTTCAGTCTCTTTCCTGTAGGTAGGTCAATTTGTGCTCTCTCTCTGGTTTATCCACTGAACTCTTTGTTTATCCCTTCATTTTCTCACAGATGATTGTACATTTCTCAGTTCTGATATGAATAGTTTTACAATGACTGAATGAAGCAGTATGACTTATCTCCAGATGGTGTGTGAGGTACCATCAATACCATTCCTCTGCAAATTCTGCTGTCAGAATATGATTCAGAAGGATGTTTTGTGCAAACTGGTGTTTTGGGATTTGTTTCTACTATAATGATGGATGCTGAGCCAGAAAACAGAATTAATGAATGTAATGAATGTGGCTATGCAGCATAGCTCTACATTCAATGATTTCTACCTCCCCAAGTTAGAGTAACCCCTGACAATTTCCATTTTCTATTGGATATTACATAATGTGGTTCCTAATTTTGCAGTGCAAAACCTTTGTAGTTAATTTGAACTTAATTGTCTTTAACAGTGTAAATTGTGTTTGCCTTTCTTCTTCTATCCTTTAGAAACATAATGTCCTTGAAAATATCAAGGAGACAAAAAAGGCAAACTTGGCTCTATCATGGTGTGAGTCTAGTGTTCTGTTCTCCAAGAGCACAGCTGTAACTCTTCAGAGTGGCTTCTTTCAATCCAGTAGATGTGTTTTTATTTTTATTTTTATTTTAGCAAAGCATTTGATACAGTCTCTCAGAGTATCCTTCTGGACAAAATGTCCAGCATGCTGCTAGACAAGCCCATTATACAATGGGTGAACTAATGGCTGACACATCAGGCTCAAATAGTAAATGGGGTTACTTCAGGGTGGTGGCCATCACCAGTGGTGTTCCCCAGGGCCAATGTTAGGGCTGGTGCACTTTAACATTTTATAAATGATCTCGAGGTAGATGTCAAATATACATTAAGGAAGTTTCCCAATGATACTAAACTAGGGGGAGCTGCGGACTCCCTCAAGGGTAGAGAGGCTTTACAGAGAGATACGGATAGACTAGAGAGCTGGGCAATCACCAGCCCTATGAAATTGTACAAGAGCAAGTGCTATATTCTCCACCTGGAACAGGGTAATCCTGTTTATACATACAAATTGGAGATGAGATGCTGGAAAGCAGCCCCATGTAAAGAAATCTGGAGGCTTAAATTGATGGCAAGCTCAATATGAGTCAACAGTGTGTCCTGGAAACCAAAAGGGCCAAGTGTGTCCTGGGTTGCATTAAGTGAACTGGTCAAAGGAGGTGATTGTCCCACTCTACACTGCACTGGTGTAACCCCACCTTGAGTATTATGTGCAGTTTGGGGCTCCTTAATATAAGACAGACATCTGACTATTAGAGTTTGTCCAGAGGAGGGCAACCAAGACATTGAAAGGTGTCAAGGGCAAGACTTACGTGAAACAGCTGAGGTCACTTGGTTTGTTCAGCTTGCAGAAGAGAAGCCTGAGGGGGCATCTCACTGTAGCCTACACCTTCCTCAAGGAGGGCAGTGGAGGGGGAGGTGCTGATCTCCTCTCTCTGGAGATCATTGATAAGATGTGAGGAAATGGAATGAATCTGCATCAGAGGAAGTTCAGAATGGACATTAGGAAATGCTTCCTCACTGGAAGGGTGATTGGTCACTGGAACAGGCTTGTCAGGGAAGTGTTCAGTGCTCCAAGCCTGTCAAAGTTTAAGGAGCACCTGGATGATGCTCTTAGTCATATGCTTTAGTTGTGGGTAGTTCTGAAAGGAGCAGGGAGTTAGACTTGATGATCCTTATGGGTTCCTTGAAAGTAGAGTTATTCAATGATTCTATGAAAAGTGATTTGCAAGGAAAACTACTCTGTCTTTGCTTATGTTTACTGTTTTCTTAAATACTCTTTGGAGGCCTTACTTGTAGTCGCATCCAGGTACCTTGCATCTATAAAAACATCACATCTATAAATGTAAAATATATGACTGTTTGCAAACATCTTTTTCAATTCCTTAACCATCCTATAAAAGCAAACTAATCAGAACATTTATGCAGCAGGTAGAGGGGATTCTGAAAACTAATCATGTGGACCTTGAAAATATAACTCAAAAAGCACCCAGGATGCTGAGCAGCCAACCTTGACTGTGTTTCTTTAATCTTCCTTGAGGTTAACAATACAATTCAAATTAAGGTCCTGATTCTGCCCCAAGATTGGTGTTTGCAGATTGCTGCTTATCAGGTTACATCAGCTACTGCTCTCCTGTGCCACACAGCAGATTCTACAAGGTGTAGCGTTGATGGACGGGAACAGCCCCTTGAGGGTCAGCTCATGTGAGTCATTAGAGAAAGATTTATTTCCCCTTCACTTAAACAACAAAGAGGTTTCCCACATGCAATTTTAAAAGTGTTTGCATTGAATGTGTTGACTAAGTTTGATTAAATAATTGAAGTCACATAATTAATACCATTTAGAATGATTAACGATTTCTTGAAAAGATAAAAAAACCGTCATCTCAAATCAAGTTACATATATAAGTTAATAATAACGGAATGCAATCAATATCACAGGTAAAGCAAAGTGGAAAAACAAAGTGACTCTATACTTTCCAGCAAATGCATAGCTTGGATTTTTAAATTTTTCTCCAAAGCTAAGCTGTTTCTTCTTGTCAGAGTATAAGTCAATTATGCTGTAACACAAAAAGAAATCTGCAGTATTTTACTGTCATTGTTGGTAATTTGTCCCTTAGGGTGTTAGTATTCATACATAATTGCATATTGTCTCTCCCTGTAACATTTTCTACTTTCTTTCTCTGTTAGAACAACATAAGAATTATTGCATCCATGGATTTTAGCAAATTATCCAGCTAACTCGATTTACATTCTACTCACAAACAGAATTACAGAAGGGAAAAATACATTGGCTTTGTTTTTTTTTCTTAGCTATCTTTTGGCCCTGAAAGATTAGTTTGTTAATTTTTTTTAATTTTTAACTTTCTTTTTTAATTTTTGTGTGTGAGCTTTCTTTAAAACTATAACCAAAATTTGGAAACACAGTTGTGTATAAAGATACTGAAATCGCTAAGTGAATCTCTGCTGAAAGACCAGATGTGGTCCACAGACAATTGCATTGTAACTCACGTAAGAAATATTTGCAGTCTGTAAAAGCAATAACCCCAAATGCTCATTACACAGGTGAAGTCTATGTCTTGACTTATTTCAGTCTTCCAAATATTGGAGATGGCAGTACTGTGCAAAATTCCCATCCTCTTAGGTACGGATACTCTGGTGCATGTGCTGTCTTGAACTTCGGCAGATTTCTCATTTGGACAAACTTCAGGGCTGATGGAGCATCCAGAAGTGTCTTTAGGGCTGCTCTATCATAATCCAGGGGCCTCCTTGGTTCCCAGGGTGTCTAGAGGTGACCTGTAGCCAGAATTAGCTACAAATAAACAATTCTGTCTTAGTGAAATCTGCTGATGTCACTTGGATTCTTCAAGGTAGTAAAGATGCAGGTTGATTGTGAAAAGCTGCGGAAGAACCTTATCAATATTAGAGTGATAGGGCAAGAATCCTGGGATGCGTTAAGAAGAGTGTGGTCAGCAGGTCGAGGGAGGTTCTTCTCCCCCTCTACTCTGTTCTGGCGAGGCCCCGCCTGGAGTACTGTATCCAGTTCAAGAAAGATAGGGAGCTACTGGAGAGAGTCCAGCGCAGAGCCACTAGGATAATTAAGGGAGTGGAGCATCTCCTTTTTGAGGAGAGGCTGAGGGACCTGGGTCTTTTTAGCCTTGAAAAAAGGAGACTGAGGGGTGACCTTATTAATGTCTATAAATATGTAAAGGACAAGTGTCGGGAGGATGGAGCCAGGCTCTTCTCAGTGACATCCAGTGATAGGACAAGGAGTAATGGGTACAAGTTGGAGCATAGGAGGTTATGGGTAAACATAAGGAAAAACTTTTTCATGGTGAAGGTGACAGAGCACTGGAACAGGCTGCTCAGAGAGGTTGTGAAGTCTCCTTCTCTGGAGACATTCAAAACCCTTCTGGATGCACTCCTATGTGACCTGCTCTAGCAGGTGGGTTGGACTAGATGATTTTTCGAGGTCCATTCCAAACCCTAACATTCTGTGATTCTGTGAAGAAATGAATGTTGAAACTCAATGTAGGTAAATCCAGTGTGGTGAAAATGAAAAAATACTTAATTTTGCACATACTTAAATGAAGTCTTGGTTGTCTGCAAGCATGAGAACTAGTGTTAGGGTTATAATGAGTAGTTTTCTGAAAATATCAACCTAATGCCAGACCACAGTCGAAACAAATAGGAAGCTGGGTATAATGAGGAAAGAAATGGAGAACAATACAAAGAAAATCACACCCCTTTATAAATTCAGGATATACAAAAATCTTGACAATGGTGTAAAGCTCAAGTCCCTTTATGTCAAAAGAAGTGTCTGGACCTGGAGAAGGCATGAGTTAAGTGTCATGGATGATCAGAATTTTACAAAGGTTTCCACTTGAACGGATGGCGAGTTCAGCTTGGAGAGGCTGCCCCATTGTGTGACCTTGTGTGGCCTTGTGTTGGTGACCTTGTCAGGGTTTCTGCCTGTCCAGTAGTTGGAAGAACACCTGGAAATCTCAGACAGCAGAGATATTTGTGTGAACACAAGCTGCTGATGCAGGGCGGGTGGAGAGCCATTTGGCACCATTGTTGCTGCTGAACTGACAGGCAGGGAAAAGAGGAGCCTGGCTGTAATTAACAAAGCAGCTTAACTACTAATACCTTGGTAATGTCCCTCATATTTTAGATGAAAGCCTCAATTGGTAATTTGAAATGAGAATAAACACTACTGCCTACTGTGAGGAAAAGGAGTACATGGAAACAGCAACTTATCCAAAACAGTAAGTTTTCTGGATGTGTTCACGGGGTTGCCTGTGGGTGCTGGAAAGTGCTTTTGTAACTGCTTTTTACAGCAAAAGCAGGTGAACTGAAGTTTCATGGAAGTCTTGCATAACAGCTTCCAGAGCAGCTCAGACAGTATTTTGCCAATACGGAAACACCAGGAAACAACAACCAACAAAAAAGAAGGGGGGGGACAACGACAAACAACAACGAAAAAAAACAACAAAGACAAAAAACCAACCAAACAAAAATAACACAAAACCACCCAAAGCTCTTTTTATTTGAAGAATTTTTACAGCATACACCTGCAACAATGAGAAAAATTAATACAAGTCTTGTCCGAGGAAATGGAAAAAACAATTGAGCACATTTTCAGCTGGGAATTATACTGAGGAAAAAAATGCTGTTGCCAAACAGAAAACTCACAAAACTCAAAGCAGGAAATATTTTTTTCAGATGCAGAGGACATCTATACAGAGCTGTTTTGCTTTATCCTTCCTGGTCCATTAGTAGCCGAAATAAATAAACATTGATATTTGGGCCAGCAAGTCCCTGCTACTTCTTACTGCACTGAATTGCTGGTGCTACCATTGCTAAGTAGCAAAAGAGTTTGAGGAGGGGAGCAGCCAAGTAAGCTTAAGCATAAAGAGTTTAGGATTCCTTATGATAACGCCTCATTTCCCAGTTGATCTGATGTTCCAGGAACCCAGTCGTTCCCTCCTGCATGAAGTCTGTGTGATGTGTAGATCCCAGGTTGCTTCCTCACCCTGAGCTCCATTGATTTAGCTCCATACAACTTAACCTTTCTTTCAAGGGATTGACACTTGGCAGCAAATGTACTGACAGCTCCGTGGGATCTCATTGAATTAGATGAAACAAAGCTGATGGTTACCAGCTGATGACATGAAGCATTTCCACTTTGTGTTTGATTATCATTCTTTGAACATGGTAACACCAGGGAATATCCCTTCACAAAGAATTGTTTTATACATAGGAAAAGAAATGTTTTCATCCATTACAGATACCTGTGTGCCTTTTGGGGGCAATACTTCAACCTTCTAATAAGTGTACAGTGTAGTGACCATGAATCCCACCTCATGGATGCTGTTGACTAACAAAGCTAAACCACAGTTACCATAGGTAAACCAGAAAAGTACTTCCTGAGATAGAAAAGCAGTGAGTCTGGATCTGACAGGTAATTCTTTCCCAGATATTAATCCAGAAATCTTGGGGGTTTTAAAGATTTATTTTTTTTTCTTCTTCTTCCATTTTGAAATCCAGATGATGAATTCTCCAGCATTTCAGTTGTATCTGATAGAGTTCCTACTCTTGTGGCTTAGTGGCTCTTTGTATTCATTGCCCATACATCATGGGCTATGTTTGCTTTGCTCTCTCCCTGCTCCTCCATCTCTCATGAATAACAAAACCACAGGAACAGGCTGAGTGTATCTGGAATCATTCAGGTAGCAGATGAACTTTGAGTGTTGACTTTTTCACCCTCACAGGCATTGTCCATTTACTTTCTTCTTATATCCCTGCTCTAATTTGAACAAAGCTACTTGTGATTAGCTGGCATTTACAAACACGTATTGATTTTTTTATTAATTTATAAAGAGTTCAAACAAATAGTGGTAGTCAATTCTAGCAATAATCCCCCAAGAGGCCAGGAAAGATACAGACAAAACCACACAATCTATAGGCAGTGCACAGCGCATTAACAGGGTAAGATTTCAGCTGCCTCTGCATCCTTTCACGATATCCCTCTGAGTATGTGTTGAAGCTAGTAAATACAAATGTCAAGAGAATCTTTTCAGCAAAGGCATCGCTTAAAATGATTCCAAGTTATATAAAAAGCAGCATGGTTATTCTTTAAATATGCATTGGTGGGTGTTGAAGGATTCCTTCCAAACTTAGGCATCTTTTACAAAACAAGAGGCCCACCTAAATCGCAGTCAACACCAAACGCCAGAGGCTGAAACACAACAGTCAATGTAGTGTCTTAGATCAGAGGCGAAGAAGGTGCCTTCTAGGGATCCCAACGTCGATTCAAGGCTGTTTGGGGACAGAGGGGAATGCATCCCAGAGCGGAGTTTGCCGCATTGCAGAGTAGGTGGAGGCAGAGTGTATGGATAGGCAGTGTCCAACACAGAAGCATCTACAGAGGAATAGCAAGAGCAATGTGTGTGTCTCTGTGTTTCTGTAAAACACTTTGCTTTACTCTAGAGGTATGACAAGTTTCTTTCTTCACATGTCAAGTTTCTCTTTTTTTTTTTTTTTTTTTCCATGTGAGTAAGTATTGATAAATATTCCCTGGAGTGGAGAGGTGGTATGTCATCTTGGACAACTGATTTTCAGCAGAACTCAGGTTATTGAAAGGGGTAGTCTGATTAAATGAATGTTCCCAAGCAAAAAAAATTTCATTTTCCTTAAAAACACCCACATCTATTTTTAAATAGCAGTAAGAATTGTTTCAAACATACTGTTGTATGTTAGCTTGAGTGCTCATTGGAGACCTCATAATGAGGTTCTCACTTGAACTAAGGATCATCCTGTGCCTCTCTAAAGACTGATTGCATGGGGGATCCTTCTGTGCAGCAGCCAGCTGAATTCAGAGATTCCAGCTAGCTGTTAGAGGAAAACACCTCATTATTCATAGCCGCTGCCTACCACCCTCATCTGAAGGCTTGATAAATTAAGTGCACTGATAAAAAGTAGGGATGTCTTATGCAAAGAAATGTCCTGTGAATGTAGGAGCAGAACATTTGCAAATGATCGTGAGACCCATCTAAATAAAATAAAATCACCATCAGATAGCCTTCAATGACATGTTAGAGAATGTTATTAGCCAGAGTCCAGCAGTTCTGTGGTATTTAGAATCCTCTGGCATTTCTGTGACCTTTTATAAGACATATTGCCTTGAACAATTAATTTATTTCATGACCATCCCAGTGTAACCAAGAAAAAAAAAAAACACGTTAGTCAAACCCAGGTGTCCTGATCAGAGTCATGTATTGCATTTCAAAACCCATTGAGTGGAAGCTAATTTCAACAATTTGCATGAGAGCCTTTTGCTATCACTTCTATCATAGTATCAGTGTCAGCTCAATTTTCAGAGCAGCTGTAGCTCAAACACTGACCTGCTGCCTATTACAGTAGTGTAATGAAGTGCAATGGACTAGTAATTATTCTACATTACTGTAGATCAAGTAACATGCAGCCTTCAGTTATCACAATGGAATCCCAGTTCTTGCTCAAAATGAGAAAACTGACCATGAAGTTGATTTAAGGGTGTCATCAAAAATTACTTTCAGAGCCTGAAAATGTGCTACTTATTTCCCTGATAGCATCTGACATTGCTCTGCAAATGTCCCAGAGTCACTGCATACTTGAATAAACTAGTTTCAAATAACTGAATGAAGAGTTGTATCTGAGACGCAGGAGTAAATTGAGATGGGATGTTCTTAAAATTTCTAGTAATGAAATTGCATTAGGCCAGCGATTTCAGTGTCTCTGTTCTAACACCATCTGTGAAACATCCTAACAACTCGCTCAGGAAATCATATGGATTTTTTTTCTGTTGCTGCATATGAAATATTGAGCATTATGAATTTGACCTAAAAGCGTGGCAAATTGCTTGCTACCTGCCTGTACAGTAATGACCTCAGCCTCTCCGCATCATATTACTTCCAAAGAATGAGCCAAGATTGTCATCAGCTGTACATTAAGATCTGCTCCTTCCCCAGCCCTCTTGAATGCAACTGTCTCAAAACCTGCGTTTAACCCTGTCTTTTGGAGGGTGGAAACCTTCAATGCAACTCACAACTTAACAACCCAGCGTACTCTGGGGGACAAATGCTTCACAGTAATTGGGTTTTGTTATCCGTTACTGACACAGTGCCTTGGAGTAAAGGAAGATGGAGCTTCTCGTAAGAAATCTACATTTTTCTGGATAGAGAAGGAGCAGAAAGGGTGTGGTAGTGGGCTGCACACTTTGATTTTCCATTTTTTTGCTTAGCTAGCTATTACCAGTAGTACCTTAGGAAGTTGTGTTGCTGCTGATAGAGGTAGTTGTGTCTATTTTTTAAGCAAGTTTTCTTTAAAAGATCTCTCATCACCATCAGTATCTGGCATGAAATTTTAGCTCTTCTCTACCAGAGGTAACAGGATATTAAAATATGTGTAACAAGAACAATGGAAAGTTTAACTGTCAAAAATAGTAACATTGTGTCAGGGGTAAAATCAAGTTAAGTTCTAAAAAGGTAAAATAATCCCTGCAGAGCAATTTGTAAGAATCTGGGTGGGGTTTTCTTTCTTCACTGCGGAGAATGGGAATGTGGCTTTGATTTTCACTTTCAGCCCACACAGAATCCACACGTAGTAATTCACTTCAGGTAAGCTGTGTGAGGATGCACAGGCTGTCTGGGTGAATATACAGTCCCAGCAGCACAGTCAGGAGGCTAACCCTTCTTTGGGACAGAAAGGGGGGATTGCTGGGAAAGGGGAACGACAGGATTTAGGGGAGGGTAGAACAAGACAAAATTCAGCAGCTGATATAGGTAGTAATGTATCAGAAAAAATGTCTTTCTCTTGACTACAGAAAATGGACAGCAGGGTGGTTGATCTTTGGGATAAAAGCCACACATCACATTTAGGCAAGAGTTTCAGACTGCCTCTGGCACTCACATTTCCAAGGGATTAGAAAACCTGAATGGTCTTCTAACCCAGTATTATCCTTCCCTGATTCAGGTGATCCTGGTCACAGGTCAAGGAAACCATAAAGTGACAGCAGCCATGAGTCTGGACTTGAGGGGTAACCCCCTTTCAGGACAGGCTTCAAAGCATCAGTCTGTCTGTGTATCCATCCGCTCCTGAGTTCAAAGGCCCTACTCCACAGTAGCAACACAAAGGGGCTCGCTGCAGCAGTTACCACTGTTACGTGCAAATAATGATGAAGCTAAATACTTGGACAATGCTAGAAAATAATGTGAATGTGAGGTTGCAAATCCATCTCAGATAGGAGGGGGTTTTGCTCCTTTTATTATTCTATAAATGACCACCAACAAAATGAGTAGATTTTAGAGCAGATTTTAAAGAGAGTAGATTTTTAAGAAAGTATCTTCCTTAAACTAAAATGCAGGAGGGGCCTATTTCTACTATTTTAAAACCTGAATCCTAGTGCTAGAAGTGACAAAATTTCAGAGGACCATCAATGTGACAAGGCTAATGTGTCCAATTTGCATATTGAGAATTGACTATTTTCAGTAAATAACTCATTAATGAGCCATCAAGACTTCATTGTGGCAACTATTGCACAACTAGTCACAGTAATAATAATACCAATCAAAAGAGAACAGCTAATTTTGCATAATTCAGTTAAAATTAAAAAATTCATCACAAACTCTGCTACAAAGGCATATTCCCCACCACTTATTATGTATTATTCACTGGCACTAAATTATGATTCTAAATCAGAAGGGTGACAAGGTGTTTTTCTGTATAAGATTTAGCTAAACCTCTGGAGTTTTTAATCTGTTTTCCTAACAAAGTTTACTCAGAAACGTTGGCTCTGTTCTGACTGTCAGGAGACCCCAAGTCTCTCTGTGTAAATTGAAAGAGGCTCCCCATGCTGGCTTATGCTTTTATTATGGGAATCACACTAAATGTGATAATTTTAGCGAAGTGCATATTTGCTGTTGCATCAGCTCCTAATTGTGCTTCCTTGGCATCAGCAGAATATGAATGAAGAACACTGGTCTAACTTTCAGGCTAGTCACCAAATGCAAGAATAGTCTTATCAGGCCCCCAGCAGAAGTTTCACCTAAAATATGGCAAATTGCAGTGGGTAGTTTTCAGCTGCACTTATTGAGAGAAATATCTGAAACTTCTGCCTTCATGCCCTCACAAACTGTGCTCTGAATATAAAATCCGTGTGTCCAAAGTCAACTATCTGCCTTCATTTGCATTGCAAGGTTTTTGTTGTGCCAAAAGTACCACTGGTAAAAACGAGACAGTTCTTTTCAGCATCACACTCACAGTGACTTGACTGAAGGAGTCAGTGGTTGTCACAGGTAGGTCCAGGGTTTCTGTCTAGGAGGGATGTATGTAGGAGTCAACTTCAGCAATGCATTGGAGCTCCCCATCTAGAGGACATGCATGAGGATTTTCATGGATTGCAGAGAGAATACTGAGGGGTAGTATGACCTTCTAGTGTTCTGATGAAAACCTCTTTGTAGAAGAGATAGTTTAATTCAGTATCTATCTACATACTATCAGGAGAGAGCATTTGAAAAGGTAGAGATGCATTTTTAATTTATTTTTTTTTTTTTGTCAGTCTGTAGCTCTATTGACTTGAATCTGCTAATTCCTATCTGCCCAAAATTTGGCTCATGAAAAACACATATTTGAAATGTAAATCTCTGATGCAAATATCCAGAGCTGGTTGGGAATATTTTATCAGGATGATAAATGAAATTTTTTTTAAAATAATTTTTTTTCCCCAATAAAAATGCAGTTACTGCCAGTTCAGAATTTTCTGCTGTAAAGTTTTTGCTTCACTGAATATTTGCAAGTTCCACAGAAAAATGGAATTACCTGTTTCATTTGACTCAAAACACATTTTAAGTTGCTTAGTGGCTTTTTTCTGTCTTTTATTTTTTTGGGTTGGTTGGTTGGGGTTTTTTTTGTTTGTTGTGTTTTGTTGGATTTTTTTTCCTAGAGTGAATTACCCTATGATCCTTTGTCATATGGCAGCAGGAGTCCAGCTCCCAGTGTTACAGGCTGCTTGTAACCCCAGACCTGATGTTCATAGCCTTTGTCCACTACATGACCCAGGACATAGTAAGGGAAGGAGAATGGCACATGGTTATTATAAGCTGCATAAACCTACACAGGGCCTCATTGTCCTGATTCCTAAGAGGACTGTAAGCCAATGTGCTGATGTTTTCCTGACCTGGATTGATGGAACCATCAAGCATTCATGGGACTTTGGGGTATTACAAAAAGCTGTGGCCCGTTTAGGAGCTCTGGGCCATAGGGAAGAGCAGATCCCAGATCCAGCAAGGCAGTGCCTGGCTTCCATACGCTCCAGAGAAATACATTTTTGATGCAGGACATTGAGGGTTGTTTTATCAGTGACTGAAGTAAAAACCCCATCAATTTCAAAATTGCTGAAAGTTTCCTTCTGTTAGAAGAACATCCAAATGAATCTGTTTGTCATTTCCTAACTGGAATTAATGTGGAACTTCTATTCCACAGGAAAAAAAAAAGGTCTGAATCTTGCTTTTTAATCCTGTTTTAAATGGTGAGAAAGGCTGAAATGTCAACATTTCTCCTGGGATAAGAATGCTGGACTTGCAATAGGAGACTGAGTGGAGATGTCACTCTCAAATGCATGATCTGTGGGTTTATGAGGGTATTAAACATCAAACTAAGCATCTGTAAGGATCTTTTTTCACCTGAAGAGTCCATTACTTGAACATAAACTACCCTAAACTGGCAGAAGGTGAGAGAGATCAGTATGCCAGAAAAGAGCAAAATAACAAGGCATCTGATAAATGCTAAATTAGCTCCTAAAAACTGCAAAGATCCAACATGACACTAAATGTTTTCTTCATCTGAGTGAGCAAACTGGCTTCAACTTTAATGTGGTGTCACTCTCTCCCTTCTCACTGTGTTATACATTCCCCTCTAGTGGCTAGTAAAAGATTTATGGGATGAATTTCTTCTGAGAGCTAGAACTGAATTTGCAAAAAGGGAATTAGACATGTGAATACTTTTAATAACTTAAGCAGGGGTTCCTAGTCTCATTCAGTGACAGAACTCACGCTCTTTGTGCTGCAGGTAGAGATTCAATCGCTCTTTTGGCTTGACTAAGCTCGATTAGAACTAGAAATCAAAGGCTGAACTCCATGTTTGGTACAGCTTAAGAGTGTGGCATACACCTAGGGTTGAGAAGGAGTCTGAAAAATATGTAGTGTATAAGTTTTAGAAGTGTTTACTTCTTTTTTTTTTTTACTTGTGTGTTTTTTGGGGTTCCCCCCCCTTTTCTTTTTTTTTTTTTTAACAGGGATGAGTAGCCTTATGGTAGCTGTTGTTTTGCTTTCATGGGGGTTTTGTGTGTGTATCCATCTTTGCTTGCTTAGATGCTCTGGGTTTCAACTCCATCTGTGTCTCCTGGTTTTGGGGATTGGGGTCTGAAGTGTGTTTGTTCTGATTCTGAGTAAAATTATGGTGTGTTTGCTCTGAGCACACTGGGTCCTTTTGTTGATTGCTGTGGTGCACCTGCTCAAAACAGGGAAAGGAGCAGTCAGAGAGAGAAGTCACAAACTATGCTCCATGGCTCTCTGTCTGCTTGCTGGAGAGAGGGCCAGGGTGCCCGTAAAGCTCTGTTGCATACTTCAGGAATCACTGATCTTTTTTGAAAGGGCACTGGTATCTGGAATAGACCTTAACTTTGGATTTGCTCTATGAACCATGAGCTGTGCTACAGATGTGGGAAGCACCTGGGACATACTCCCACTGCCCTGTTCTCAGGGCCAGCTGTAGCGCTGGTGCCAGCTAAAAATGCAACGGGTAACTTCCATTTGCACCATTTCCTTGGCTACCGAGAACTTTACTCCAGTGCAGGACTGCCACAACAGAGCAAGTCTGCTTTTCCCTTGCAGACTCCTGCTCCAAGAAGATGAGGTGTAGGTACCGGTGCCAGCAAGGACTTCTTCAATAGGAACAGGATCTGCTTGACATGTGGGGCTTCTTCATGACTTTCTTGTGTTGACTGAAATGGGCCATATTACACCTCAAAATGTCCTAAACTCATTACTCTGTCCTGAAAAAAATGTATACTTTGTTCTCAGTATAAAAGATCATATAACCTCTGTCAGTACAGGACTGGCAGTGTTTTGGTGCCAGCAGCCAGTACATAGGTTAAGTGGCAAAGCAGGTTTCTATAAGTCCTCTTACAGCAAGGGGAGTGAACCAGGCTCATCAGTGGGAAGATGTCCTTACCACCTTCCGACTGTTTTCAAACAACATTTGGGAGTGATTTATGCTGCATTGTGACATTGGTACCATCTGCTCATCATCATAAATATGAATGAAGTGATAATGAAGAAAACATTCTAAGCAGCTAACAAGATGATTACACTGTAGTAACATAATTTTGGCATGATTTGGTTCTTCAGCGATCTACAAACACTTCATCTCAAGGTCTAGGGTCTTACTGCAGCTACACAGGGCTCTCTTGAATTAGTCTTGAAGTGTGACACAGGTCCTGCTCCACCTGTCTGTGGACTTGCACTTTCTCCTACGCAGCATCTGCTGTGCTGCACTCTCAATCCATTTTGTTGCCTGTGTCACCTGTGCTTTGGAAACTTCTTGGAGTAGACTGGATATCTCCCCAGGGCAGGAACCATCTCTTCCTCCTGCCAGGGGTTTCCACTTCACCTACTCACTCTTTTCTTAAAGGAAAACAAGAACTGTTCATTGCAACTTCTATCTGGGCCCTTCAGGATTTTTTTCCAATGGAGAGTAAACTGGAAATCCTGAGAAAACACAAAATAGTGGTGATTTTGCATTAGATTTGGTGACATTTCAGAGAGGGAAAAAAAAAAAAGCTGTAATTTGTTAACAAATTATTTCAGATTTTTAAAAATTATTTTATTTAAAAACTGCAATTTGTATAGAAAAATAAATCTCATTCATTTAAAGCCAAATATTAAAACACATCTTTTCTTTTGAGTCTAACAGAAGTGTCTCAACTCAATCATCTAATGCAGAACTTTGATTTTTCTTCTTGGTTGCCAGTACTTTTCCAGGAGGAAATATCCTGGCCAGCCATAGCAGCAATAGGTCCTGTAGCACTGTGATAAGGGGTTAGCCCAAAATGTTTCTAGGAACTCTTGAGATGATTTCTTAAGCCTGCAATAACATCTCTTACTTAAGCAGAAATGTTTTCTAACTATGTGGCTTTTGTCTGGGATATTTTTTACTAGCCTTTTTTTAATAGTCTTTTTCATAGCAGAAATTTGTATGACATCTTGCTACCAATCTGATACCATTTTTCCTTCTAGCAAGGTGGTGTATTTGTTGAATTGGTGGTGCAGCAACAGAGCTGCCATCCAAGCCAATCTGCCATTCAATTAGACTTCACTTGGCTGCATCAGAGTGACTACCGGTAACAAGAAATAGAAAGCACAAAGCAGATTTTTAATCTGTTATTTTTCTTTCCTCAATTTTCATCTTTATATTGATATTTTCATAATGAATATGCAGAGGAAAAAAAAAAGAAAGAACCCCTGTGAAAAGATGTGGACCTGAATGGCACTTCTTGTGTAATCCAGTGACTGTAGTTGCCATGAGGATTGTTCATCATGGAGATGACAGGAAACAGCTATTCCTGCACCAGGTGGTTAAAGCTCAGCAGTGACAGGTTTACAAGGAAATCATCCTTTATCTTTCTGACCACACATGTGGATCAATGGCTCTGCAAGAGGAGTTTTGAGTGTAGGTTATGTTATTTCAAGGATTCTGAGCCCATTGGAAACAAATTGACCCCCTTCTTTGGGCAAGAGAATTTCAGATTACCAGAATTTAATCTCATTTCCAAACTGGACAATGACAATGAGGATGTCTCTTCTGCCCAGAGGAGTCTGTGTGTTCAATGCTCTTGATGCTTCCTGCCTCTACCCCTCTGGGACTAAGAGGATGGAGAACTGGGGAAAGGTGCTGATTCTACCCAGGGAACTATTTTCCACTTGCTTTAGGCCACTATAGTGGTCAGAAAGTGCAGGGGGAAAAAATAGAGAGAGACCAGGTTATAGAAAACATGTGGACTAGATCTGAGGACTGCCTTTCATAGGAATACTTGAGGTTTCTGTGTGGGGCACAGGGTCAAGGTCACAATCAGCTTCCCCCAAAAGGATGGCATGAAGAAGTATTACCAGATAATAGTGATTTAAGGAGGTAGAAAAGTAAATTAATAAGGACCTACAAGCTGTAAAACCTCTGTAAAAAAAGAAAACAAAACAAACAACCTTCTGTTGGTGGTGTACAAATATCTTTCCTGATTTATTTTTAATCATGAGAAGGAAAAGAGGGGGAGAAAGGGAATAACAGCCTTTGCCAAGTGTTCAGTGATTCTCATGTACGCGATTCCCAGCTGCATCTAACTCATTATCACTCTTGTGAGTATAACACTTCTCTGCAAATGCTCCAGCCACTTAGATTTTTGAAGAGGGTTTTTCAACAAGCATGGAAAGTGATAAATGCAATTTAAACAAGCCACTTAATCAACGTATTTATATTAGATAACAATATAAGCAAAGTGAGTGAGTCTCGCATACAGAAGCCCTCAGGAAGTCTCTCTGGAAAAAAAACCTGCCAGATCCCTCCTCGTGCAGCCATCCTCAAAGCATTTCTCTGCTGGATGGTGGATTTGTGTCCCCTATGCTCAGAATGGGCAGTCTGGGCATGTTGGTAGGACAGAGCTCATCGCTGGGGAATTCACACTTGGTGGCCCAATTTGCTCCCTTAGATGTCAGCAGCACACTCTGAAGGTCTGACTAAACTGGTACATGAGCTCCCTGGCCCTCACCTCATACTGTGACTTCATAGGGCTCTCCCAGATTTGGCCTAGTGATTTCAGAAGATTCATCTGGTCAAAGCTTTTTTGGGAGGATGAGGAAAGGGAGTCTAGGAAAGAGAAAACCACTTTATTTTATAAATTTTATTAAGGTATTTTTTAATTTCTGAGATGATTGCCTCTGGAAAATGCCATGTGTGTCCCTCTGTCCTTCTACCACACTGATAAATATGCCCTGAGAGCATATGGAGAATATGGAACCAAGCTCTGTATACAGTTTACCACATTGAAGGTGACTACAGGCCTCAGAAAAACATTCAAGAAAGAAAACTGTGCAGATGGAGCACCCAAAATGTCAATGAACAAAGCCAGCTTTTACAATTATATTTTTCTGATCAGAAATAGGAGATGATCCTCACATTAGGTGAAGAAGAGCAAAATAGAGGCAGAATTTTTATTTTAATTATTCATCTTACTTAATCTGAGACTTTAAGTTTATCCTCATTTTACAGAAGCTTGTGGAATCCCTAATTTACGATAAGGTCTGAGCAGGGATCAGAGACCCCAAGCAGAGAGGAGGGCTGATGGAATTTTAAGCTGACAGAAGTTTAAAAAGAAACAAATGGGTTTTGCAGTTTGGATAATGTAAGCAAAGACCACAGCTCTGGAGGGAAAACAATACCAAATCATAGTAAAACAATTTGTAAAGTACTGACTTCACTTCAGAAAATGCAGAGGCAAAGGTGAAACTCCAAAAGCAGATGGAGCAAAACTAGAGTGTTTTCAGGAGGCATCCTGAAGGTTTACACAGACAAGCTCAAACCAGCAACATTTTGAAAGCATTTTCGCTTGTGTAAGGAGGTAAAACATGACTGCAGGTATCAAAGAATAAACAGAATATATGCAATTTGCACAGATGAGAAGGATTTGTAGGAAATTTTAAAGAGACAGTTATATACAGTGGCTGAATATTACATCGAGCATGATTGAAACCCTTATTACTTGTCATTCCAACACCAGTGCACAAGTTCACAGAGCGCCAGAAGCTGCACTGAAAATTTTGAAGAATAAATTTAGTAATGTTGCAAACAGGAATGTAGACCTTCATTAGAGTCAGCAGGGAATTTCTGAGATAGATATGGAGAGAAGATGTCTTTCAACAGCAGGATCCTCCAAGCTGTGAAATAGAGCAGGATGTGACGATTAAAAGCCATGAGCCGCTTTGAAGATTTTCAAGACAAAGGAGACCAGCTCAGACTGATTGAGACGTTTTGATATGCCTGGTATATTGTCACTTCTCTATAATATTTCCTTTTAATGAATGGGAAGTAAGTCAAATTAGCCTTTTATTTAGGGTGAAAAACAGCACTCTCTGCAGCACTGCAGCTGAGACGAAATGTTAAAATTAGCTGCTGAGTAGACAGACCAGGCCCTCCCTCTCCATCACAAGGACCTTCTCTCTAACACGTGTGGAGCAACCTGCTGTTACATCGAGGCTGTTTTGTGTTGCAGCTCAGGTTTCTCCTGCATAGCCATGTGGGAGTGTAGTGACTGGCTCCACCTTCTCCTGCAGATCCAGAGCGGATCTGCCACTCACCCTGCGAGCACACATTATCAATGGCCTTCAGCACACCCAGGACTGGGCTTATCTTCAGCCTTTCTTAACTGCCACGCTTGTCTCACCCACACTTAGCATTTGCATTTGTACAGCAGTAACAGCTGTCAGCCACTGATGGCAAGATCCCAAGTCTCGACCAGGTCTATGGTTTCAGAGTTACATGAGCACTTGCCATATGGACAATCCTGCAGTAACGTGTCTCGTAGACTATCGTGGGCTGAAGCTGGATATTCATATGGAAATATTTTTTGTATATGCACTGGTTTTGCCAAACGTCCTGTTTTAATTATTCATCTCTCCTCATGAATAAATGAAAAGGGGAAACATCAAAAGTCGCCAAATATTCTGTGCTGGTCACAAACACTGAAGGTTTCTTTTTAATGTACAATCAGAAAGTTGGATTAAGATTCACTCCTTTGATATGCAGCTGATTGTTTTTTTTATATATAAAAAAGAGAGAAATTCCTGTTTCCTGCAATTAACTGTATTTTTTTTGAAGCGCAACAGGCATAGAGAAATCACATATCTGTGGTGACTCCTTTCAAAGAAAACAATTAGCATCCATATCAAAAAGCTAATTCAGAGAAATTAAAGAACACATACATCAGTAAAATATAATATTTCCTCTTTAGCACATCTCATTGTGTACAATGTGTCACTGTAAAATTGTTAGGCTTGGAGATAATGAAGAGTGACAGTTGAAGGGTTCAGGGCTTCATATAAGACTTTTGGGTATGTAAAGATTTTAATTGCACATAATTATGAATGTGAAAGTGGAACGATTTAATTTTTTAGCTTTCATGCTATTAGAAGGCTAATAGAACCAATATCAAACTGAGTTAGTTACAGCAGAATTACTAGAAGAAGCTATTTTTTTCATTTGGCAATTTAAATTAAATAAATAAAAAAAAATTAAAATATCTCATATGTTTCCCTATTCTTTCACATTTATATAGTGGTAGCAAGATAAGTGGTGTATGCTATTAACAGAGATGAAGAAAATAGTTCTAATAAGATTAGAATATCCTGGAATAATGGGAAGGGATAGTGGGGCAGTGTGGAAGAAAAGGGACAGCCATAAGTGTTGTGGTTAAGTCATGAAGCAGTCTGTAATGTTCCAGAGACTGTCATCTGAGGCAACTCCCTATTCTTCTTATAAATAAATAAATGTACCCTCTCCCCTCCTCAGACAGATAAAACACTGCTGAGGAGCGTAACAAGAGGAGGAGTGAGCTCCTTTTACTGGGTGGGTATTTCCCCCATCCTGCCTAAAATTCGGCCTTTCTCTGATTCCTCCCAACCTTGTGTGCTAAGGAAATGCTCAGGCTGGGGGAGTCTGGAGTTCCACCCCCTCCACTTTTCACGCGAGTGCCTGTTCTTCTCCATACAGCTGTAACACAGCCTGCCCAGCACAGGGATGGAGGGTAGGAAGAGCAGTTATCAGCAGAGAGGAGTGAGAGGAAATAGTGTCCAGACACTCAGCATTTTCTGCATCCATAACCAGGTGTTTCGGTTCTGGATTGCTTTTGCATTCCCCATATCGTTCATTACAACAGAGCTAGAAAATGAATTTCTACCTACTGTTAAACCCTATTTAAGTCCATCTTTCAGCAGTAATTAGAAGTCTGTTGATGTTAGGATCTCTTTGCAGATCTTGGACCTTTTCAATTAATTTTAATCGGGTTCATTAGCACTTTTTTAATGTGTAGGAAATGGGCAAATACGTAACTGAAGAGCCACTTACCTTTTAATGAAGGTAACAAATATGCAATTAAAAAAGCTTTGTCTTTCAGCAACTTTGCAGTAAATTAACTTGTTTTGTCATTATTGTGCATGCAGAATGTCACTTACTCTGGAGTTTTGACATAAAATTCTTTATCATTGGCAGAATTAGCAAGTAACATTAAGAACTAAAAAATGACAATTAGTTCTTTAATTAGGTGGGATACACAACGTGTTAATTATTGAGGGACCAAACTTCATGCAATTAAAATTTAAAATCAAGATAAGAATAATGTATTATTAGGCATCCGAGTATTTAATGACATTGCAAACGATTACCAAATTTTATAAATTAATTCTAAGGTTCCTTGACTATTCTTGGAAAATTTTGTGCTGTGGGACTTGTAACAGGCTGCAGTTGTTTGTGAATAGAATAATAATATGAATCTCTGAAATGCTATAGGAAGCCTTGCTTTTTATCAGTTATACATGTGCCTACAGAGATGTTTGTTAGATGTCTTGCTGCTAAAAAACGTTACACTGATTCTTCTTCACCAAGATCTTAATTCCAAAGCTGAGTTTCACATACAGCTACTGTATCCAAGAATTTATAGCCTGCTTTTCATCAAGCTGTTGGAATTTCACTCTTTATTGTAAGTCACCTTAAAATCAATGGGCATCTTCCCAAGAGGGCCACATTCTGCCCATGGTACATTCATGTAAATCCAGAGTAAATGCAGAGAGCAGGTGGCCGTGGGCTACAATGGGATTTGGATCACATGCATAATGTTGCATGAGACTTGATCCAGTGGCTGCATGTGGAGGTTGGATAAGTCACAAAGTTAGATGAGCAGGTTGTCACTTTGCTGTGAATGGCCAGCCCTGCATCATATCATCCCAATAAACTAAATAGTAAAGCAGTAGGCTCTCTAGAAGGACCTCATCCAGGTGACATCACACCAGTTCTCTGACTGGGGTGGATTTGGTAAGAGGAGGGAGCTCTGTGCTGCAGTTTGAAGGAGGTGATGAAGTTTGAAGGTGATGAAGACAGTCAGGAAAAGGCTGAGGACTCCCATGGCACTCTCTCCATGTGACAGCAGCTGCTTTTGATGTAAGAATGCCACGGCTTAAGAAAGAAGGGCATGTCAACACATTGCTGTTATTCAGGGGTCTGAGGAGGGTCTGATGCCCTGCGGAAGTGGAAATCCTCTCTTCCCCACCATTGCCCTGGAGGACTCGCACACCCCAAGCAACCAAGCACCCCCATCCCCATCTGGGGCACAGGGCAGATTGCACTAGTTTCTGGCCCTTAAGAAATATTTTTTAAAGGGTCTCTTGGCTCTGATGTTGACCACCATGAATGCTGTAGGAAGGAGACCCCACGTTTCCCCCAGCACAGTAAGCCCGTGTCATGAATCCAGTCTCATGAGAAGCCCAGTGATGTATGGCACAATTTCTGCCCCACCGCTACTGACAAACAGGGCTTGGGGGAGCAAAGCAGACTCTGGGGTTTGCATCTGAGCACACATGGCTCTGAGGAGCTGATACCCGTGTCTCACACGACTGTACAGCACTCCCCACGTGAGTTCAGTTCACATCTGCTCCACTAGCTGGATGATATCACAGCAGTGATACCTTGAAAAATTTGCAGTAACAGGAGGTCCTCTTCAGAAGCTGTGGCCTGTATTATTCATTATTTCTACCATAATGAAGAGGAGAGCATGATGGAGAGCTGTGTATCAGCAGCACCAGCACCCCTCAGGGACCCTCACTGCTCTCTGTCCTTTGAGTGGTCCTGGAGACTCCTTGCTGCTAGTAACAAGGAGTAATTTGAGCAAAATACGTGGATTTAAGATCAGAGAACAGCTGAAGATCAACCAGTCTGTACAGAAGGGCTCCCGGTACTTTTAGCTCATGTCAGAGTGAGTGGCATGTACTAGCAGGCCTCAGAGGGGCCATCAGTGTGTGCAAGTTTCTTGCTTTGTGGAGATGCCCTCCTACACCTTTTGCTCTTGCTGCCAGTTTTACCCACCATTTTGCTCCAGCATCTACAAGTAACTGAATGGTGGAGTAAATCACTTGTATCTTAAGGAAAGAAAGGTCAAGAGAGAAATACCAGTGGAGACACTCCCTTACAAATTCATCACTCCAAGGACAGTATCTCTGTATCAGGAGGACTTCCATGTCCCTTTCATCCTGTGGGATGGGCACATTTTAGCCACAGCAGCGTCCCCATCAGTGTGGCTGCACTCAGGCTCTTGTGCTGGCTGTGTCTGTACCTGCACAGGGAGGAATGTAGAGTGCAGTGCTTATTCTGCATGCATCCCACAAACGAGGCTCTGTGTAAACTATCTTATTTATTTCACTATCCTTCTCCCATTCACCAGGCAAATTATCACATGTGTATTCAGTTTCAATAAGATAAAAAATTGCCTAATAAAATATTTACTCAGCCTTTGTCCCTGCAAGTGTAAACTCATGTAATTACAGAGCACTCCAGAACCTGTGGCTATAAAGCTCTAGGAATAAAATCCTCAGCACATTGACAGAATAAGGCTCCCACTTACTGTGAAAATGGGAAGCTAGTCCATGCCAAGCTGTTAGATTAACTTAATGTGCTCCAATTCATGCTTCTCTCTCTTCAGTCTTCAGGGAAGGATGTTTATCTCTTCCTACTGCCTAGCGATGGCTGTCATTAGCTTTCTGTCACAGGCTGGAAAAGTGAGGACTCCACCTTTCCCTCTGAAATCATTGTCTCTCAACCCGATGTTGGCTCTCGTTCCTGGCTACCACAGAGGCTGTGGTCAGTGGCTCCTGGGATGTGCTGCTAGCAGAAAGGCTGATGTGTATAGACTCGCTTGGAAAGTTCAAAGTATCCCAGTAACAAGGAGGCTTTAATAATCTCAGCTACTAACAAGAAGCTGGTAGATATTAAGGTGCTTTAGCCTGATCATCCTCTCGCAGGCAGCGTGGCAGCCTTCCATGGGACACGCTGCCAGCAGAGACATGGTGAGACCAAGCTGCTATTTCCAGGAAAACATTCCTGAGACTTCAGGACTAAATCTCAACAGGGAGTGCCTGTGAAATTTCAACAAGGAGTACCTGTGCCCGAGCAGCCTGCATGCAAAAGGCAAATGGTCAGCCATAATCTGTTTGTTAGATGTGCAGGGGAGAGCCGATGCCATTACTCTTTATTTTCAATCAGATTCAGACTGTGAGACTTCAGCACAGACGAGAAGGGAGGAATATAACAATCTCTTTTGTACTTGTCACTTTAATAGATGCCTGCTCCCACTTTGGCACAGCACCAGAGTTTTTGAAACACAGTAGCTTGGAGCTGTAGGGAGTATATTTTGAAGGAACTTTTAATTAAGTTTGCCCTTGGGCTACTGAGCAGAGAAAGGTGGGGGAACCCACAGTTGTTTTTGAAGGGTCCCTTTATGAAGGCAATTTTTTTTTCCCAGGATATCACAAGTCTAGAATTGAGGGGAAAAAGAACAACAAATGGGTAACATCTCTAACTCAGCAGGTAACCTAAGCCACCAGTCCCTGAAAAAGCACAGCAACGCAGGCTTTATACTTCCCAAACTAATTACTTGAAAAAAAATACTGTTTGGATGCAAACCAGGTATCAACATTGCCATTCAGCATTGTCACTCCAAACCCCACAGAGGCTGGCAAGCAGACAATAGGGGAATGTAGGCAGCAAAGAAGGAAAATGTCCCTTACTGCCTGCCCCGTGGAGAATCAAGGTGACCCACAGAAAGACCTTCACAGAAATGGGTGAGCAACCAATCCCTGAGGTAGTCATGGCCCTGAGGTCCCTGCTTTGAAAACAAGAGGAATCTTCCTGATGAAAAGCTTTGTTGTTCTTTCTTCTTAGCTGGGCATACTACCACAAAGCATGGGCTTTCCTTTGACAGTGTGTTTTCTGTCTGAAAACATTTTGCTGAAGAAAACTCCTCAACAAGATCTGCTACCAGCTTCTGTGGGAGGTGGCCCAAAGTAACAATAGCTGGAAGGGCTAGGAGGGAGGAATTTCTTTACTTAAAAAACCCTCAACACCCAAGTTTCATAATGGTTGTGTTTCTGAAAAGGAGGCTGTCATATCATCCTGAGGGTTCACATGAATCCTTCTGTCAGCCTCTGAACTTCATCTCAGAATGTAGTTTATCCCAGGACTCTCCAGTGCCACTTTTGCAATGGTGAATGTTAACAAGAAACACATCCAGCAGTGACAGCCACAGAGCTCTCTCTGAAATGAAGTCAGGCTGAGCTGAGTGCTCACACCTTTAGTGACAGAACTAGGTTTCCAGCCCAGGATGATCAAGGATGGCAACTTGACAGGTTTGCAAAGACAGCAGGCAGTGTCCTTCTGCAGCAGGACTGACCTGCCCAAGTAAGATGATGATGCTAAAGTAAGCCTTCTTATGTTTGGTAAGTGCTGGCCTGGGAAACAGCAAGGGGCAATCCAGAGGTGGTGGATGGTCAGGCTGAACTGCAGACCTTACACTGTTGCAAACCTCTGGGGGCCATCACGGGACCTTGCTGTAAAGCTAAAAATTTGAACTGGGATTTTAAAATGGGATTTGCTGCCCTTTTCAGCGTAGTCCAACATCACTTATAGCACCAAGGCTGGCTTCTTTCTGGATCTCCAAGTTGTTTCAAATTCTCCTGTTTGAACACAAGGAAAAAAGAAAAATTAAATGTGCTCCAGTCTTGTGCCTCCTTCACTCCTCTCTTTCACTCATTTCTCCCCCACTTTCTCCACGTTGGTGCCAGAAAACACCTGCGTCCTTGTACCTGGATCTCCAGTGGACTCTCGCTGAAGCTGGGTTGGAAGGAGCTGTCTGCTTGGATTGTACTGTCCATCTCCACAGCCCGACTGAAGCTCATCAGATTCAAACCATGAGAGATCTTCCCCATCCCTAGCTAACGCCAGAGCCTGGCTGGGTTGTGTGGTCTTTTTCCTAAGGGTGGGGAAACATAGGGTGGAGATGGCAGCTTCTGCCGACGCGCTGCAGGGCAGCTTCCCAGCCAGCAAGGCAGGATTGCATTCCAGAGAGGGAGTTCAGTCTTTAAAACAGATCCATTTATTGTCGTTGCCTGGAACTCCTGTTCCCGGAGCCTCCAGCTGCAGATGATGCTTCTGCTGCTACCAGTGCTGCACCATCACCCAAGAGGGGTGAAGAACCCTGCCCTGAGGGCTGCCACGTGCACCCACGCATCCATTGTCCAGGTGTCTGCCTTAAAAAAGGGTCATAACAGCCTAAAACAAGCGACTGAAGGGCTGATTTTCTTCCTTTTTCTGTATGGTCTTAGTTAAAAGCAAACATCCCCTTGAGGAGTTATTAACAAAGTGAAACTGGTTTTTAGCAAGGCCAGCTTGGAATTCACCGGAGCAGCGTTAACTTTCCCCAGGCACATCCATCAGATGCCCCCCTGTGGCCGAAAGGCACCTCTCCCAGCTGGTCTCCCAGGCAAGGTCCCCACTGCCCCCAGGCATTGCCGTATCCCAGCTCCTCAGGGCAGGACGGTGTGCAGCAGAGGGGACCCCACGCCATGGCCAGTGGGGTGACCCAGCCCCATGGCCGCCGGGATGTGCGTGTGAGAGTGCGATGCCGTTGTCGTGACGTCTGGAGATGGTCTCCTCTCGGGAAAACGGCGCCGGCTGTCGCCCAGTGATCTTTAATAGAGACCGAACGTGGATGTGGGGATGATGCTTGTGTGCAATTATACACAACGTATACGGCCATTCACCATATGGGAGCAGTTGGAGCACTTTGATCCTTCTCACCCGTAAAGCTGGGCTTGAGGGGCCTGGCGTGGGAGAGCAGGGTCGCGGGGCGGGGGG
>WUAM01000287.1:15765514-15796713 GCA_024336885.1 Actenoides hombroni
TAATTTTGCTGAAAATGCAGCTTTTCCATTCAGTCCCTCCTGCACTCTCTGCTTCTGGAAGCTGTAGCTCAGAGCAGGTCTGGGGGCAGGCAGTACTGCAGGGAAGGCCATGCAGAAGGCCATACAGACAGCATTTTGCACTTCCCTTTGTTCCAAGCATCTCTTCCATCATTAAACTGGAGCTGAACCAGTCAGGCTTGTACCACCCAGTGGCAGCCGTCACACCCAGGACCAGAGTCACCACAACCCAACCCCACATACAGGAAGGTTCAGGGCAGCCAGTGAATGGCAGTAACCTCTTCTGCCACCGTTTTAGCAACAAGAAGCCTGAGAGGGAGGGTTTCTCAATTCAGGCCGGAGTATTTCCTCCCCTTGGCAAAGGCAGAGTAGTGCATTCAGTGGAGGTGACCACCAGTGCGCTCCCTGGAGATAGACATTGGTGGCCCAGTGCAAGAGTTTATTCCCACGGCCATGTTGAGATCCGGCTGAAGATGAGCACAGATTTTCCCCGAGGACATTTTTAATCTGAAACAAACCAAGCGGTGCTGGTATTGATACTGCTGGCAGGCCCCCTTCCCTAGGAAATGAGGGAATGTGGTATCTCTCAAAGGGTAATAACAAGGCTCCTTGCCTGGAGACAAGAACGATGAGTGCTTCAGAAGTGCTGATGATTACGTCCCATGTTGAGGGCGCCCGGAAAAAAGCGGCCTCCGAAATGAAACAGCCATGAGCCAGTTCACGCCACTGCTCTCCTGCCTTCCACCCACATGGCTACCTCGTGGGCAGGCTGCAGCCAGCCCGGGCCAGCGTGGCTGGCAGCAGGCTCCCATGCCATGTATGCCGGAGCATGCAGCCGCCTTCCTGCTCCGCTGGCTCGCACCCCATCTGTCACAGCTCGTGGCCCCGCGGCCTGTTCCACCCACCATGAGGCTGCAGGGCCCGCAGGCTGCCCTGCGCAGAAGCGGCTGCCGCCACTCGGACTGCCTGCTGCTCTGGGAGCATGGTGTGCAATGGTCTCAGCAGATGAGGAGCCTGGACAATTTTTTTTTAATTTATTTTTTTGTCATTGTTGTCATTCAGGTTATTTTTATGGAGCCTGCAACATGAGCGTGGCTGCAAGTAAGAAAAAAGCTCAGCTTCTGGCAGAAGACAGTAAGACGGTCATGTGTTAAGCTAAACAACTGTGAAACAAAGCCTACAGAGCTATTTTTGCTTACATAAAAAGATTTCTAGCTCCGGAAAATAATGAGTCTGTGGCCATCCTAAAGAGTATTAAATTGACTGATAAACTCACAAACACTTAAGTCAGTTACTCTTCTAAAGGGCTGCTGGAAGCACACTCATGGCAGGGACCACAAACGCCTTCAGCAGGGACTCCCCCGGGAATTAGGCAGAATCATCCTCTCGTTCCTCGCATGCCACACATATGCATAATTCCATATAAATCACGGGTCTGAACAACATAGAAGCACAAACCACAGTTAAAAGTTCACAGAAAACACTGTGAATGACATCTTATTCCCAGATTTCAGTAAGCACGTTATACATTGAAGAGTTGCCTTTCTGTTCTTATTTCATAACCCAAGCTTTCTATCCCCTCCTCCTCATATGCACCTTCTCATCACATTTCTAGCTCCAAATTCACTGCTGATGCAAATTATTTCAATGGCAATTCACAAATGTACATAGAAAATGCAGACAAATGTCTTCCTTGGATATTAGGAAGGCAGAAAAGTGTCAGAATTAAATCTGGATTGCTATGATGTTGCCAAAAATAGTTTCTGCACTCACTCTGTGTCTGTGAAGATGGATCTCAAGGCCAAACACAGAAATTAGCTTCCATATCAACATTTTACTGTCACTTTCATCGCCACGCCAATAGATTAGTTAAAATAACATCGTTTACTGGCATGGAGTGTTATTGCAAACAGATGTCATCATTAGAATAAAGACAAGTTCTACTATTTCATCCAGGAACTTATTAATGGAAATGTTGATTTTTCTCATTGAAACAAGAAACACTTTTCAGTCTTTGAGTTTCTCACTCTCCAAAACCACTTTAAGGAGGATTTTTTTTAATGTTTCCCCATTCAATAAAGAAGAAATCAGCATTTTGCTTGACAAGGCATAATTCTGGTGATTGTTTCCAGTTAAAGGTTTTCCTCCAATAAAAGACAAATGTTAATTGGAAAAATATCTATGAACAGCTTTAATTTCCTGTATATCTGTCATAATTGTATCTAATTGCATACTGCTTGCTTCAACTCTTCTTTATCTGGAGTTGAATAATTCTAGGCTCAAATATATTCATGTTTTTCCATACATCTAGTTATTAGGCCACCTTCTCTGTGCTATTCAGGTACAAGTGAATTTATTATTAATGGGTTTTTTTTTGTTGCCTTCCTCTATTATGGAGTATGTATGGATAATGGATACCCATTTTACTTCATTCATTAGGCAGGTATATGAAACAGTGTGATGTAATGACATCGGCCACCAGAACACAGCAGCTCAGGAAGCATAAAGTAACAGTGCACCGTGTAGAAATCTGAAATCTCAGTCCCCCTGGAATGAGAGGCAGTGCTCTGGTTGACTTCAGTGAGGCTAGGATTTCATCCTAAGAATTTAATAATATTGCAGTTTCAAGTCCAAGCAGAAAAAAATGTGTGCTTACTGGCATAGTTCAAGGCTCTCGGTCTTACACAGACAAAATCCTATGCATTTCAGTAAAAAAAATTTGAATCCCTACTTTTTATTTATTTCATCTACTTAAAACATACTAAATATTAGAAACTACATTACAATAGATTCTATGTATCTCTGAGAAATAACTGTAAAAACCATCCAAACCACAAAAAATGCAATAGTGGGAATTTTGTGTTCTTTCTCATTCTACTCCAGAGAAGATAGCAACAAATAAGGTCATGTTTGGCAACTGTTTTCATGTAATATGTTGACTCATTGCTGCCCTCTGGGTCTGTGTATTCCTTATACCATGTCTAATAGGTTGTATCTAACTTCTGTATGAAACTTGCAGTGTGTCCCCGTCTCATGAGCTCTAGTGCCAGACAGAAACTGCCAGCACTTCAGCATAGCCCTGGCCTTTGCTCCTACTCACATCAAAGCTAACATTCTTTCAGCCCTCAGTAAATGAGGGTCAGTGACTAAAACCAAATCAATCCTTTGGAAAAAAAAAACAAACCTACTGCAATCTATTTTTGAAGTCCAGCAGCTCAGTCTGTAAAATCTTCTTGAGTACTCTTATAGTGTGGGAGAATGGACACTGGGAAGAAAAGACACCTTTGTAATGTAAGATAAATGTTTTTCTTGAGAAAAATGGGAAGAACTTATATTGAGACCTCCAGAGTGCACATGAAGTGCACTGTCTTCTGGAACATCCCAAGCTGGGCTCTGGACACACACAAGGTGTCTGGAGCAGGGCAGGAGGTACAGAGATGTGGTGGAGGGGCCAGCTGGGCTGCAGTGAGGTCCATGTCCACCTGGGCTGCTGGAGCAGCTGGGCATCAGGTACCCAGGTGAATACTGACCTAAGGCAGCCTAAATGCAAAGCGCATAAGTACCCCTGTGACATCAGCTGCTTCACTGGCACTGACACTCTCCTCAGTTTTTCCAGCACAGGGTATTGTCAGAGCACTGCAGCTTTCTGGGATAGCCAAGACAGGCTGTATAACAAGCATTTCCCTTATATTCTCACTCACAGCCCTGCACTGAACTGCCTAAATGCATAAAAACCTTGATCCTGCATCTCATATAACTGCCTACAGGGACCACCGCTATGTCTCATTACACTGAGCTGAGAAAAGAGCAGGAGTTAGTAACCGATGGCAGAGGAGCCCCGAGAAACTCTAGCTGGAATTTCTATCTTCTTCTGCATTTGCCTTTGCTGCAATTATGTTTCAGAATAATTTCTATGTCAGTCTTCCACTTCCAAATATAAATGTCACTTCTCTTGCCCAGGTTCAAAACAAACTGTCAGTCTGAAATAGCTTCTAACACGCTAATAATGAAATACCATTTTACCCCCACTGAGAATAAAATGCTAGCACTAATCATACCATTCTAAAGGGCTTATAAATCAATAAACCAAGAGGCAATGAACAAAATGCTGATTGAAATCATAAGCACATCAAGTGTCTGCAGATAATCAGTGTCACATGTTGTTTTTTTTTAAAAAAAGAGAAATAGTTTTCCCTAAATATGTGGATATACACAGTGCTGTGCTAGATTTTATTCTTACATCATGGTTTGATTACTTCACCAAGGTAGATGGAAGCACAACTGAATGCTAGAAAATGAGAGCAGTAGATCACTTCATAATGTGACATCTATAACCCAAAGTGGTACAACCTCATAGTAAACCATCTCCAGTAGCTGGGATTTTTCCTGTGTTTATTTTCCTTCTTCATTGCTGGGATGTCAGCTTGCAGCTCTTGATTGTGAGCAGTTCTGGTGTGATTTCCCAGGTCAGGGCTGTGTCAGATAGCCAACACAGCAGCTACCAGTTAACCCAAATGCCTGGCTGGGGTCACAAAGGCGGAACTGCTGGAGAGAACACTGTCACACACCTCAGATGCAGGTGTCCACCAACCCAGCCCTCACTGCAGCTTGGAGACCTCAGGGACATACCTCTCCCCTCCTGTCTGCAAAGTATCCTACAGAGTTCCCTGTTGCCTTCTTTCCATGAAGCACGTGCTCTGTGGCTCCTGATCACATGAAAATTTCAGTAAGCAGTTCCATACAGTGGGCTAGCTCTGAAATCTTGTTTAACATACTTGTTCAACATTGGCTGCTATGATGTCCTTCTTAGCTGGATGCCCAACGCACCTGCAAAGTTCCTCCTTCGTGAGTCACATTTTTCCCCATCCCATCAAGGCTAAGAGAAGTTTGTAAGTATGGTGTTGGGAAAAGTTTTTCTCAAACTCATGATACTTCATTTAGTAAGTGATTCACATGACTTCTGTTACAGAACTGCTTCCCTGCTTGTGGGTGTCTGCAAAGCTCTGCCCTAGAAAATGTTGTCAAGCTTTCAGCCTCTAAGGGTTCCCAACATGTTGGCTTCATGGAGGTGTCCAAGCACCTTAGTTCAGTCCCAGAAGCCCCAGAAACACAGTCCAGTGTTTGCAGGGATACTACCTCTAATGTGAAACCCTCCTGAAGAAAGAGCAGCCCTTGGCTGACTGACCCTTGGTCACCAAACCCACAGCTGCTCTCCCTACATTTGTCACCCAAAACCTCATACATTTTATCACTGGAAAGGAGCCTATAAGAAACCGCTAGTACTTTGGAAGAAGCGCATTGCCATTTTTAACAAATAAGTCTTCTTGTTTTAAAAGTAAAGGGTGGCACTGGACATACAGAGGCAATGTTAGATGCAAAACACCAACAGACCATCTCCTCAGTTTTATGGAAACTAGTGACAGCAATAGATTTCAGTAATTTCCTGTGTGAGAGTAAGAATGGTTCTTATTTACGGCCAACTCCAAATTATTTCCTTATATACTTTATTGAATCTTTCTTAAAGATAAATTTAGTAACCCTAATTGAATCTACTTCAAGAAAAAATACATAATGCATAATACATCAGGAATCATCTATAACATCTTCCTCTGAATTCTGATGCAACTTAATGAATAAAATACAATAGACATGAAGATGCTGGGAATTTATGTCAGAGCTTTTAATTATAGATCTAGGAATAAATGAACATGAGATTCTCTTGCTAGAGAATTGTAAATTAAGATAATGGATATTAAGTTGTGGGGTTTTTTTAATTTTCAATACTTGATGTTAATGGAAAATGATTTTGTGTATTAGTCCACGTGTCTTTAAAGACTTTTAGTGTCATTATTCAATAATGGATGCATGTTTTAATAAATTTGCTTTTCTGAATAGGTGAATGGATTAATTGATAGAGGATCATGAAAAGCTTTGCAAATGTGTGTTGATGAACTTGTTAATAAATCATCACACAAAATGTTTTATTCACACAAGATAGGTGGGTTCACCCCTTGTTAATATTCAACAAAGTTAAAATGTTCCTGTGAAGTAGCATTGAGGCATCATGATCTTCAAGTGATAAGGGGTAGGAACTTCTTTTAATAAAATCTTCATGGGCAATACACCACAACAGTGGTTTCAAATCGCCAGGCATTTATCTTGTGTGGCACCTGTTATTTGAGTTGTCTCATAGAAATGCTACTGCTGCCATTTTAAATGTTTCTCCCCAAGTAAGGGTAGCTCTTAACAAGTGAGGTGTCTCTTAATAAATGCTTTAAAAAACTGTGGAAAGTTCTTAGCATAGAAATTGGAGAAGCTCTTTTTGTCCTTTGCAAAATGATGGTATTTCCTCATCTCTTACTACGACAAATGAGCATTCAATTACCTGTTTTTTCAAAAGGGTGATTAACTGACAGCTCTAAGTCAGTCAGCTAATGCTTTCTAGCAGCTTGCACTTTTTGTAGAGAGCAGTACTGTGGAATTCAGGCAACAATCTTCAAAAAGTATTTGGAAGCCCAGCCTCTGCTGGAATCCGGTGCAAATCTAATCTGGTGCCTAGGAGCTCGATATTTCCGTAATGTCATGAAGCTGAGCCATAGATTTTTAGAAGTGTTGACTCCAGCTATACCAAAGCTCGTGAATCCCCATCACTACACCATGCCATAGCTGGTCTCCATAGGTCTGTTCAGCTGTTATTCATCACCATTGCTTTTGGTCACCGAAGGTTCTAATTATTTTGAGGATCTCAACAGAAAATTCTGCATTAGTAGTGTGTGATTGTATCTGCACACACACGGGCAACTGAGGGTTCAGAGAACATCACAGAGCTCAAGGACAGTCTGCATTACTCGTTACCAAGAGAATACCAAGAAGATGAAACTATTCAGTTGTTATTCACTGTGAAACAGAAAAAGTTGCCATTACCTTGCAAACAACCTTGTAAACTTCCTCCTATGTGCCCTTCTTCTCAATCCACCTACACTGGCACATACCTGTCTCTGAGACCTTGGTGACTGCCAGCAAAATCCTCACTGGAAGATACCCTACAGGGCCAAGAGTGCTTGAGAGCTCTGTAATGCATTTAAGTGTTAGTGGAAATAAATATCTAAGAAAACATGTTTACATATTGCAACAAGTTGTCCTAAATATTAATTTTTGCTAAAGCTTAAACCCATTAGAGTTCTTATGCATGTGTATGCCTGCGCAGCAGCCCTCAGTAGGGATTTTGCAAGCACGCAGGGTACACATGTGACAGTTCAGGCCAAACACAAGAGTCCCAGATAGGTTACAAGGTCCTTTATGAGGTAGAGATGCTATTTTTTCCATTTTCACACATAAGTATTCTTGTATTGTGAGTATTATAGAATCATAGAGTCATAGAAAGGTTTGGGTTGGAAGGGACTTTTACAGGTCATCTGGTCCAACCCCCCTGCAGTGAGCAGGGACATCTGTAACTAGAGCAGGTTGCTCAGATTTTCTTGATGATGAAGAAGTTATACTGCACAATAGTGTTTTCTGAAACCTCTGGCATGTTATGCTGCCACTCTATGTCACCAGTAAACCACAACAGCTTTTGAAAGGTTTGTGTTTTGATGAGAATGGACCCTACCTTTTGTAAGATTTCAACTGCTCCTGCTTTCACCACAGGCTGCCTGAAATTGTGCAGGGACATTTCAGCCACTGAAAGTCGATTAACGGTACTCTGCATGTGTGCTCAAGGAGAACAAGGGAAATGCTAAGAGTCTTACTGAAAACCCCTCATTATTTGCTTTGAGACCCACTAAAAAAAAATAAAAAAAAATAAAAAGGAAGCATCTTAGTGCAGTTGTGATCATATATATATATATAAAGATAACTCCTTTTTCCCAGTCCTCCCACAAGCTCTCTGGGTATGGCAGCACATCTATCTTGGTAGTTCTGATTTTATTAGGTCTTTGTCAGTACTCTAGTGAGAGACAAAGCAGGGAAGACCACTCTGACCTTAATCCACCTTCATTCTAGTCCCATTTTAAAATGTGTATTTGTGCAGTTGTATTCATAGGAGCTTGAGAGGGAATGGTCACACATGGACCCTTGTATCCCAACTGGTTTTCAGCACTAGCCAAATTAATGGCATCAGTTTGTGCAGCAAAGCACAAGCCGCAGCTGTATGCACCTTGAGTCCAGTCCTTGCTGGCTCAAGGAACGTGTCTCTTGGCCCCCCCAACATTACAGGCAGCCACCAGGAATCAAGAAGATGTCAGGGAGAAAGGTGTGACGTGAGCAGCCAGTGGCACTGCTGCTCACGGGTCAGCGGTGGCTGTGGAAACAGCAGCTAGCAACTGGTGGGAACCAGAGACTGAGTCCAGGGGAAGCAATAATCCCCTGCCTTTGACATGCAGGGCATCAGGTAGGTAGACATCATACTGGCATGTCTCTAGAGTGTCCATCGGATATATTTAAAGCACTCAAATGTCAGGGAACGTCAGGATTTAAGCTACTGAGTGACTTTTTCTCTGCCCTTTTGTGTGTTTGTGCTGTACAGGGTAAAGCACAGCTGCAGTGAGTACAGTCAGAGACCCTTAACTCCCTCTGGAAATATGAGTGAAGTGGGTCACTAATTCAAACTTTTCAAATACGTCTACTGTCCCTTCAATAAATGAATTAACACCCACTTCATTGCTGTCCCTGTCGGACAGTCACAGCATTCCACTTATTTGAAAATTTTTGAGCTCTACTTCAAGCAAGGCAAAACAATAAAGTAACCTGTCTTTCTTACAATACCATTTCTTTGTAGAGTGGAGCATTCACTCTTTCCCCTGGCCAGGAAGCACCTTGTAAGAGGGAAATAGATCTTGGTTTTGGTGGATTTTCTCCATTCTGTAGCCTCCACTGACACCTGCTGGAGATAGGCATTTCTTGGGTGATCGTTTTAAATTCTCTATCCAAAATGCAAGACGGCTAGGTACAAAATACACTTTATTAATCAATGACACACACTGCATGCCTGTAGCAGTAAAATTTGGTCAGAATCAAGAATAGTTGCCTATTCCCATCCCTGAGTTTATGAAGTAAACCAAGCTTTTTCTAAAAAAATAGGCCAAATACACAGTGATTTCCTAGCCAGAGAAAAAATTATGTTTCTTAACCAGATAGGTGATCTTAACGGCTCAGTTCTGATCCAAATGGAGGGAGGTCTGGAGAAAAGAAGAGGAATGAAGGTCCTCTCTGTGATCCCTAGTAAGCTAAAGGAAGAATGGGACCTAACAGTGGTTGTCATACTCCCTGGTGTACACAAGCTGCACAGAGATGTGGGGCTACCAGCTCAATGGGCTCAGCTCTGTTTCCTTTTGCATTCTGCTTGGCAGTGCATGCTGGGGGACCACCACTGTTGCTTGCACTGCTGGGTTCACTTACTCCAGCACCACTGGAGGAATTTTGTCCCTAGCTGACTTACAGAAACAGGCTGAATGCTCAGACTACTTCCCAGCAGATACACACAGAGGTCAGCAAAAGGACAACAGCACAACAACATCTGTGTAAGAATGAAGGTGGTTCATGTGAGTACTGCACAGGGATGTGTGGTGTTCCATCACAGCTGTGGTCTGCTTTCACAGGGAGAAGGCCTGGCCAAAAAATCCTCCTTTTCATGTTCAAAATTTCACCATGTCCCTGATCACAGAATCATAGAACAGTTTGGGTTGAAAGGCACCTTTAAGACCATCTAATCTAATCCAATCCTCCTGCAGGGAACATCTTCAACTAGAACAGTTTGCTCAGAGCCCTATCCAACCTGATCTGCAATGTTTCCAGAGATGGGGCGTCAACCACCTCTCTAGGGAACCCATTCCAGTGTTTCATCACTAACATTGTAAAAAACTTCTTCCTTATAACTAATTTATATATACCCTCGTTCAGTCACATCCTGGGTTCAGTCAGGGTTCACTGGTTCATTATCACAGGCAGCTGCTGGCCCCAAAGCAGCTGGGAGGGGCTGCAGGTGGGAGGGGCCCCAGCCGGGATAAACAACTGACCCAGCCAATGGGGCATTCCATACCATACAGGGTCGTGCCCCTATATCAGGGAGGGGTGGGCCAGAGTGGGAGTGTCTGTTTTCAACTTGTTCCAGTGTGTGGCTTCGGTGTGACCAGAGCAGGGAAAGCAGCATCTCAGGTACAGTGGTGGAGCCTTGTGGTTTCTATCACTTGCTTTGTCTATCATTTCATTAATACTGTTGTTTTCTTCTCTCTTTGTGATGTTTTATTAAACTGACTTTTTCTCAACCCCTGGGATTTCACCTTTTTCTTCCTCCTGATTCTCCTTCCCGTCCCCCAGGATGAGGTGGGGGAAAGGTTGTTGGGTAAGCAGTGGGCAAGCAGCTGTGTGGTGTTTAGCTGTCAGCAGAGGTTAAACCCCGACAAGTTTAAAGCCATTACCCCTCATACTGTCACAACAGGCCTTGCTAAAGAGATTGTCCCCACCTTTGTTGTAAGTGTTAAGTATTGAAGTATTGAAATGCCCCAACTTCCCTAGGGTGAAGAGCTAGACCAAAGAATTCCTTCTTTTCATGTCACCAGGTCCCTGATGCTCATCTGAGGCAATACAGGGAATTACAGGAATATAAAAAGAAAAATGTCCTAATTTACTGGCACAGTCAACAAGCTTTGAAAACTTGGAAATGTATCACAATTTTAGCAGGAGGTCTTTTATGTTGGTGTAAAGTGCTCCTGCTCTCCTTAAACAGGAAACAGCCAGCGATGGAGGGACTTGAACCTTTCCTCCCCTTTCAGTTTAACACCATAATTTGTAATGACTCGGACAGACTTCAGCTGTGTGTAACTGAAAATGTCTTTTCTATGGTTAGCTCATGGTGTCTAGCTCATAGCATTAGATTTTTAACTGAAGTCTCAGACTGCTAAAAACATTAGAGGTTCAAGCAAGATTACTACATTTTGGGTTCAGGTCAACAGGTGAAATCTAAGGTGAGGGTTGTTTTGGGGTTGTTTTCTTTTTTCTGGCAAACATTAAAGAACAGTTGAATATTGTTCACTACGGTTTCAAGATAATTTAATCCTTTCATTGCCATCTCTCACAAGTCCCGCTGGTCATGGCCAGAAGGTGGCAGTGGAAGAGCACCCATCGTTCGATGAACGCTGCGCTTGGCTGTGTGATGTCACGCTGAACATCAAGGGCAAAAGCCGAGACAGTTTCAGGTGACAAAACAGCAGCCAGCTGCAGTTTAGGGTATTTTAAGAGGCATCGGCTACCTATGATACCCGAAGTGCCAAAAAAGTGTGGCCCTATGGTTATTAAGCTGGAAATGTGTAAGAACCCTACTTCCTCACAACGAGGAGAAGAAAAGCTCTTCTCAAAGTGTTACTGCAGAAACTCTGCATCTCAAGAGAGCTTCAATAATAAGCACTCAGCTGAGTGATTGAACATATGAATAACAGGTCTGCTACAACTGCCTGAAAGACATCAAGGGTTCTCATGGTAAGCAAACTTAACAGAACTGTCCCAACATCACGTTTTAACTCTGTATTTGTTAATGAGCCTGTGGCCCCTGTTTTTTAACTGCCTTTATTGTTGGGATAACCCAGAAAAATTTTTTGTTGAGAAAGGAGGTGGTGGGGTTGGTCAGTGTTATTTTAACTCTAATATTAGTCATGGTAATTATTTAAAATTACAGTCCAAGCTGCTACATGTGGAGGGGCTTGCCAGAGCTTGTTTACAGTCCCTTAAAATGGAACCACCTCCTTCTCACTTCTCTGTCTGTATGGTTTTGTTTGCATCTGCATTTCTTTTTTGTGTTTTGAGGTCTACAGAAAGAAGAGTTTTAAAAAAGTAAATTACCTGACTAGGAAGGATTTACTGCCATGATGTAATTCATATTAATATTTTTACTAATACCAACTCAGACTTAGGTGTCTGTATCCCTCTGGGTGGCCCATTCTTGCACTAACACCTGGGTTGTCCTCCACTGGCCCAGGAACCATTGGTGGCCACCTCAGCCCTGTAAACCACCTATTGGGTAATAAAACAAGAACAGCGTAAATAAACTGAAGTAAGTTCATAGTTAAACTGTCTGAAGGAAGAAATTGGAGCATGCTGTCCTACAGTGCCTAGCTGTGGTGCCCCCAACTAAGAGGCCTGAGAGAACAAGGGGTAGAGCCTCGTATCTATCCCAGGACCGGTGGACTGCCTGATCTTCCACTAGTTCCTTGGAAGGCAAAGTCAAAGCAGCTGAGCCCTTTTATGACATCCTGAGCAGTAAATGTGAGGAATTGGATCCTCTGTTTTCTTCTGTGCCCTTTCTATCCCTCCTTTTACCTTTTCACCTTCTGTTTCAGAAGAGCCTGACTTCAAGGCAGCATCTTTCCCAGTGCTGCTGAGTGGCTAAGGCCCAAAGGGCAGGTACAAGCACCGCGGTGGACAATGGGTGTTTGTACATGTTTGCCAGATTGTGGCATGATGGATCAAACTGGGTGCTGGATTTCTCCCACAACTGGATTTCTCCCACAACAAGCTGCAAGTAAAAGCCAGAATCAGAGAAACACAAGTGATTTGTTCTTAAATGTGCCCTGCTGAGTCTGTCTTATTTTCTACTAAAGAGCAGGATCAGAACATGCTAAAAAAACCCACTAAAAGTCCTCCCCATGTCATATTTTATAAAGGATATTTGTTTTGCTTTCCTTTTCTATACAGTATTGCTCAAATGGAAATTTCTTCCTAAAAAAAAAAGGTTTTCTTTCTAAATAAGAAAAGTTCCCTTCAAAAGGAAGCAGCAGAGCAGTAGGCTAAGTCCACAGAAATACACAAGGAGGCATCAGTACACCCAGAGAACTCAAAAGTTTTCACACTGTCTGAGCCTGATGGATTTTTATCCCAGGATACTGCAGAAGAATATGGCAGAAGTAATGTCAGAACCACTTGGGGTTATCTTAGCGAAGTCATGAAGTGTAAATAAGCATTGGAAATCTGGAAAAGGGTAAATCTGTCAGTCAGCTTACCTTCAAATGCCAGAAAAACCTTGGAAAGCACAAAAGCTTTGAGACATGAAAGAAAACAAGGAAGTAAGATTCAAAATTGATTTGTCAACTGTACATCCTCTCAAAAAAACTTACATTTTATGAACAGGTTTCCAGTCTGTATGCAGAGAAGAGGAAAAAACCCATCATCTAAAATCATAGAATGCGCTTTGATAGCTTCTTATTCAAAAGGTAGAAAAGTATGTTCTACATGAAACTGATATAGCACAGGCTGAACTAAGGAAAACATAGCAGTTATCAGTGGCTCATGATCAAAATAAGAATGTAATTAATGGGCTCTTCAGACAACTGCCATGAAGTTGGCTGTACTCAAAATGTTTTCATTAATGATGTGGTAGGTGCAATAGAGTTATACTGCTAAAGCTCTAGAAAACATTGAGGTAGGAGGAGACACAAGCATGCTAAAGGTAGGGCTAGAAACTCTTCAGCTGGGCAAGTGGGAGAAATTATATGAGAACACTGGATGAAACCTTACAGGACCAAGCAGAAGGATGTGCATTTGCCAGGAGTGATTAACTGCACAAGTGAGAGATGGAGTACAAATAGAAATTCCAGGGATCCAAGATTATAGGAAATAATGAGTACAACAGGAACCAGTGTTTTCCTATGGTGTTGCAAAATGAAGGCAATCATCACTGCAACCCAGGATACTGTTTTCTGAACAAAGCTCATGTTGTATCCTTATAATGAAGTGACAGTCATGCAGCGCAACACTCAAACATACATTTGAGCCAGGGTATGATGATCCATTTCCTAACATCATGTACTCTCACAGAGCAATTAAACAAAATTGCTCATGTTCTGTGAGAACAAACCTTGTTGCAAGGGACTCCGGTAAAGGAAGAACCTGTCTCCGCTAATGGTACTAATGCATTTCCTGAAAGCTGGAATTGCTGTGTGATTATCTGTAATTAAAAGGCTTGACATTTTAAAAATCCTTTTCCTACAATTGGTCACTATTGAATCTTCCCTCTGAGTTGCACATGAAATCAGTGCTATATTAATTGTTTCAGCACATTGATAAACCTTTCATCACAGGCACAAAACTTTCTGCCATAGCTTGGGAAAGGAAGCCTTCACTAGCCAGTATTTCTGGGTTTTAACACAGTTTTTTCTTATTCCAGCTACCTTGTTGTAGCTCTGCCTGCTAGAGAGAATGGTCAAATATCAGAAAAACATCCTTCCTGCAGGAAATGGGAGGTTAATATAGGTACTCCACAAAATACTTGAGCTTTTGGATATTTTTTTATATGTTCTGTTCCTCAGGAGCTGCTGTAAATTAGCTGCTGTTCTCTTATCTGCTGCATGCATGGAAGTAACAATATCCCAGCTTTTCTCCCAGGTTTGTAGGGTCCTTTTATCTCAACAGAAGCTGTGACCTTTATAAGCAGAAGATTCTAGGTTCCAGGCTAAATGTATAAACCCTTGTTTATATGGTGTGGTAAATCAAAGACAAAAATAGCCTACAGGATTCCTTACTACATTGCACACTGTGAACAATCATTTACTTTCCAGGGGACCATTAATTAGTATTGATTTGTCTTCTTGCTCAGACAGTTCACAGGCATATGGATGGGAGGCTGTGTGACAGCTGGTGCCGTTGTCCTGCAGCTTTTTACACAAGTTGAAAAGTTTTGCAAGCAGAAGACATACTACATAGTCTGAAGTTCAGGTGATCTTCAAATTGCCCATTTTAAGTGGCTAGTGAAAGAAGAAATAGATGAGGTAATATCAGTAGGAACAAGAGATCCATTTAGAACAAAAAGCGTGTTAATAAAGCCTTGAGGATGAAATTTGAAGTCCGTGAAAAGGCTCACACCCCAGCCCGGTATTCCAGACATCTCTATGAATTTACATGGTGCAGGGGTACAAGGCTAACACCTGGAAGTCCACGCTGTGACAGCCTGGGTTTGCGGGGATGGTCCATAAAAAAAAGACCACCACAAAATCTGGATGCACAGTGAACGTGTTGTCACAAGTCTGCCCACCTCACAAGGTAGAGGAAACCAGACAGGAAAGTCATTTTGTATTTTTGTGAGTAAATGTTGTCTCAATAACCCTGACTGAGACCATAATTTCTCCTCCTTCCTGGAGGCCTTCTGTAGTGTCATGATAAGAGACCATAAAAGGCCCAGTATCTGTCTGGGATAACTTGTCTCACCTGGTCTCAGGCATATGATGTGTTGGGAAAAGAGGTGGCATGTATGATGGTAGCAGACCTCCTTGGAGTAAGGCTGCTCTCCAGCAATGGACTGACTGGAAGCAAGTAAGTGAAGCAACTCACACTGTTCTTGAACAAAAAATTACCCCTGAGGATGCAGCTCAGATGAGGCAACCAGGCTCCAGTAACTAGCACAACAGGGTATTTGGTGTTCAATAGAGCCAGCTAGGTTTTCAGTTCCCCAGAGAGTGAGACCAGCTGTACAAACAGACGCATGCCAAAGCCCCATGGCAGCACACAAACCCCTGTGTGGATGCCCAGTGAATGTGTAGCAGTGCTGCAGAGCAGAGGCTGCCAACACAGAGAGCTGGTGCCCACCGATCACTGGGGTTTTGTCGCTCACCACTCACATTCTACTGTTGCATGCCACCAGGAGATAATTTAGCTTATATTTACTATACTCGCTGAAAAGGAAGCTAACACCTACTGCTCATGCTGGTGTTAAACCAAGCTCTTGCTACTTGCTGGTGCAGACTCTAGAGCAAAAGCCGGTTTTAAGTAGGAATGAGTCTAGCTTTGTACTGATCGTACTGATCTATCCTCCTCCTTCCTCCAGACAGCCCCAGATCAGGAGGCACCAAAAAGATGGGCTATCAGTATCTCTTGTAAGAATAGACAGTACTTAAAATTAGAAGATGGAGTTTCCTAGAAAGACCATAACCTGGGGAGAGCATCTTAGTACTCCAGTAGAAGTGGGAGGTCTAAGATTAAATGGAATCTGAATTCCTTCATGCCTCCTTCAAATCTTTTTAATAAGTTTTCATTTGTTCTGTTTAGTATTTATTATTTTATTTATTATTTCAACATTCTGTGGTTTTCTTAACAGATTAGAAAGTTGGTTTTGGGTTTTGTTTTTGTTTGGGTTTCTCTTTTCTGTTTTAATAGGCTTTTCTATTAGTATCAGCTTGTTATTCTAATCATTCTCTTGCATATGTGGGTTCTACCTGACTTCATTTAATAGAATCTACTAATAATGTAACCTTGTAAAACTTGTTGTTTAATAAGATAGAACCATCTATAGAACACTCGCACACAACCCAGCCTGCAGCAATACTGCCGGGGTTTTCCATGGGCTCTCTGGGTGCCCTACTTAAAGGCTCTGCCTGCTGGGTTGGGTCAGGTGCTGGAGGGCCAACTGATGGTAGTGGGAGGAGACCACATTCATCAAGAGGATGAGTTGTCTGAGGAAATAGGAGGTAATGTTTGCTGGGGGGGAGTAGGGAAAACAGGATTTGTTTCTCTAATGTAAAAACAGTTAGTGAGAAAACAGCTGGCTAGAAGGTTCCAGAGGAAAAAAGATTACTTATAAAGATATTTTGGTAAATAAAGATCTAGCCATTTTATTAAATGTATTATGCTCAATGTTGAATGGAAGGAATGTTGAAGGATATTAGTTTCTTGTGAAGAGATGGTACTTGATATACTGACTAGCTCTGATTTAGTGTTTGTGTCGGCTCTGGACTAGGATGATAATTCTATATCCTTATGCTTTGCTTCGTAGTTTGTGCCTCATGGATTCCAATCTTAAATCTACCATACCTGTTAGGGGATGTCTCAGATCTTGGGCTCTTATGCATATTAGAATTGAACAACTTACATGGAAGGGGGTATTGCTGCATTCTGAGGGCTTTTGGTCTGCTGTATCCAAAAAAAAAACCAACAAAAAAGCCCTGCAACTTGGGAATAATACAGAACAGAAAACTAACAGGTTGGGAGTTCTCTTGTATCTATTTTCCTTCTACTAGTGTATAGTAGGAGAAAGGAGCAGTTAGGGACCCCTTGTAAGATTCCTGTTCTCTCAGTCTGAAGTCAGGAATACTGCTGATATGGATGGAGGTGGGACCAAGGCTCTTACGTACCTCAGAGCAGCCAAAATTTAACTGTAGCTGGTGCTGTTCCATATAATCATTGAGGAATAAGTTGTATATGTTCCTTTTCTGTTCAGGCAGTTTGTCCAAGTATACTTTGGAAGAAGGAGATATTTAAAACCAGGCATGTCACAGAGGTTCCTTTTTGGCTTCTCTCTGCTTTTCAGATGTGACACAGCTTTCAGTGACAATTTATCCACACTGCCACTTGTTCTGAACTAAATGAAACTATTACTCCCCGGTGGATTCTCAAATGGCTAATTAGAGCTTATTGGGAAATATTTGTGCAGGGTTGAGATTCAGTGGATAATAGTTGTCTGTTGGATTCTTAGCCATTAATGAAAGAAATTAGCAGTGAAAAGAAATTACCATAGCTAAACTCTGCCGTGTTTTGTTGTATGTAATATCTTCCTTGTTGTGTTTCAGCAGTTACTGAAACATGTCATAGTGATTAAAAGTGGCAGTATCCAGCTCACAAGGATAGGATATTTTCTAAAAGAGTATTGCTCTCCCTGGATGCATTGATGCTCTGGGGCTGCCGAGACCAAACACAGAAGGCATAAATTTCAGGTCACCAGAGCTGTGGTTTCACAGAAGACATCTCTAGCTATGTAAAGATTAAACAGAGTACTTCAAAGCTTCCAATAGTCCTCCGTCATATTATTTTTGTCATTTCATTTTTAAAATGTGTGGTTACTGTAAATGAGGCATTAGAAGAGTTTCTATTTACATGACTTGCTGTTTTCTATCCCTAGGTTATGCTGTGAATGTTAAATTAAAATCTTGTGGAGAACAACCTCAAAGCTATTTTTGGAACTGTTATCCACAGCAGAAAACCATAGTGGTTTGATTAAGTCTCTGGGCTTCATCTAAGAAGAAATAATACAGAGACAGTTGTTGCTACTCAAAGGCTAAACTTCCTGCAATAAAAAGTGAAATCAAACTGCAGATCCATGTTTCAAATATCTGCAATTTAGAGTAATCTGTGGGGCTTGCTGTTCTTGCAACTATTTTGAAATAGGTGAATTGCAAAACTGAATGTATCTCTATTTCACTTTTATCCACCTCCTCCACACTCAGTATTTGGATGTGAATAGCTTCAGATTTAGAAAGCTGTACTGACACTCTCCATTTAGTCTCTGTTCACTGCTGTCAAAGACTATTCCTGTACCAGTGTATTGGTTCTGACTGAGATAGTTAATTTTCCCTTTATCAGCCCTCCCAGTGCTGTGCTTTGCGTTGAGAGCTGGAAAGGTGCTGGTTACATGCCCGTGCTGTGGTTACTGCTGGGCAGGGCTCACACAGCACCAAGGCTTGTTTTCAACATTCCCCCTGCAGTGGGATGGGGTGGACAAGATCTTGGGAGGGGTCACAACTGGGACAGCTGACCCAAACTGACCAAAGGGATATTCCATACCATATGATGGCAGCTCAACAATAAAAGCTAGAAAAAAAAAGGGGGGGGAATCAGCTACGCGTTTGGAATCCTGCTTCCTGAAAAGGGGCCAGATGTTGCCTGCTGATGGGAAGCAGAGAATAAATCTTTGTTTTCTTTTGCTTTCACACGCAGCCTTGCTTTGCTTTTCATTAAACTGCCTTTGTCTTAGCCCATGAGTTTCATCGTATTTTCTCCCCCCTGGTCCAGCCGAAAGGAGGATGCGGGGAGTGACAGAGAGGCTTGGTGGGCACCTGGAGTCCAGCCAAGGTCAAATCATCACAAGCATAAACTGAAAGACTAAGTCAGTGAAGAAGGCATGATATATCAGGACACACGCTCTGCTCTGAATGAATAAAGAAGGCTCTAAAGAATGTAAGCACATTATTTCTCTTGATTCTTTGGAAACCTAGAGTCCTTACACAGGAGTCTTACAATCAAGTAATTCAGAGACATTTCACCCTCACCATTCCAGTGCCGTTTGCAGGGCTTGGGAAGGACGATTCTCCTACAACACTATTTAATACCCTGCAGTATTTTGAAGTTTTACCATCAAGTTTTACCCTCTATCAAACATCAGACCGGACTGACTAGAGAACATAAACTCTCATAGCAGTAACAGTAAATAATTTTCCCCAACTACCACAATATTTTACACCTGAAAAACACAGACAGCTGGGTATAGCTTCAGAGTCAGGATACCTAATGCAGCCTGACTGAGAAGTACCCAGCTTTCCTGCAGCAGAACTGATGATGCACTGTTCCCACAGCCAACAACCACTGAGAGCTGTAGCTCTGCTACACCACCACCACGGTTGTGACTAAATCCAACACAAGCCCACACTGCCAAGTGGTTTCACTTCTCTTAAATACTTGTACTTTGTCTTATCAGTGGTAGTTCACCATATTGGAGAGGATCCAGAGCACAGTCTTCTGCTCATATTCATAAGCTAATTCAAAAGGTAGAAAACCAATTTCAAAACAAAGTTGCTTAAAAAATTACTAATAAACCTGAATTTGGTTTCTTGATAAATCTAATGCCAATAACAAATATTTGCTGGTTATGCCTGATATGTTACCACAAATACAGACAAGGCAAAAGGGAAACATTAATGTTGAGTTGAAGATCTGTGAAAAACCATTCACTGAAATATGGTCTCTGTATGAAACTTGAAAATTAAGCTTATTTATTTAACTATAGTAGAAATGTTCAGCTACTTTCTCAGCAGAACTCAAATTGACAATTATATCATCTCACAACTGAAGATGACTCTCAGCAGAGGGACATCAAAACACTGATAGAAAAATCTGATTGAGTGCTCTACAACTCAACTAACAAAATAAGATGTAACACCTGGAAACTGAAAATAACCAAACTTCAATTGGAAATACATGTGATTTTTCCAATAATGAAACAATAAACCATCAGGAGAACTCATTAGTGAATGTACCCCCTTTTCCTCAAGAGGAGATGTGTTTTCATTTGGCTGATGTGTTTGTTCTAATGCAAAAAAGTTGGTGGATATTCTGTGTAAGAGTTCAGAATACTGTCAAGCACCATTCTGGCATTAAAAACTGTGAGTTTATAGGATCTTCTCAGAACAAGCCTGAACATTTTGAGATCTCCTTAACCACCTAAGCAAGAGTACGACCACCCTTTTTAGAACAAAAGTCCTGTGTCTGTCTGTAAGAAAACAGCATCCTCATCTTTTTTCAGACCTTCTCTGATGCTCTCTACCATCTTTATGCCTAAAGTAAAGCTTAACTGAGAGGCCTTGTCTCCAGACCAGGAATTAGTTAACTCTTTAGAATGATTATTCCCTAGCCAGCAACTACATGTAGAGTAGAAGCTCTAGTGTTTCCTACACAACACGCAGGGACGAGCAAGTTGAGACTGCCAAGAGGTTGCCTACGGTCTCCCTTCCTAGCTGGATTACACACAATGGCAAAGGAGCCTTAGATTATTTGGTCATGCTGCAGGTCTTGCTGGTTTTGATGGTACTTCTGTGACTTAGATTTTTAAAGTGACCATGGAAAAAGTACTTAACAGACCTATAGGTTTACCATTCTTTGCTCCTCCATTAGTATTCATTCAGGCATCCAGCAGGATTCCTCACCACGGCAGTATTCTTTAATTCCACATGAAGTATTTCTGGGATGGGAGTTCACGTGCTATACCAATAGCAGGCTGTAAGGAGCTAGATGTTCAAATGGTCCTGCTCCCAGTTAATTTCAGCCAATAAACTGCACGCTTTAGCTAAAAAAGAAAATAATGTAAAGTACACTAGATACACTCTAATTTTACCTTCCTTAGCAACTGCTGCAATTGTATTTAAGGGTATTTAGGGATCATGAATGGGGAGAAAGAAAATCACAAATGGTTAGCACAGTGATCCAGGAGACACTCTCCTTGTTCAGACAGAGGCCCAATAGCCATGGAAGTCTAAACCCTTTTGCTCCGCCCTCCTGCCCTGATCTGGAGACTTTGGTGAGACATTCAACAGAAGGGATTAAATACTGCTCTTATTCTGGCCACGGGGATTGTATTCCTGAATAACGATCACTGGCTGTTTCATGTGCTCCCACATTATTCTGCGTTCATCTATAAACATAATGAAAACCATTTGCACTCTTTGTTGTATCTGGCATCGGAAGGCGGAGGGCTGCGCAGTGCCCAGCGCTGGGCACGTACAATGAGACACTGTTCTGCACCGCAGCAGCAACAATACGGGTCCGAGCTGAAAGGGTAAATCACAACCACATGGCTCACATTTAATGAGTGTATTTTTATACACACGAACAATCACAGACGCGTACTACAATCCTTCCTACTCCATGCGCAAATCCCACGAAAACCAAAGGTATCATCTGGTCAGTCAAGATCACTCTGCTGTCCACACGTAGCGTAGACACGGTGTCACTCTGCCAAAGGAGCACAGGGAGATTTTATTTTTTTTTTTTTTAAATAATGAGTATGCATTAACTAGTTGGGTTTTTTAAATCATTATAATTTGGCGATATCAAATCCAGCTTTTCCAGACCAATGAATGGCACATATGACACAGAAACAGCGTTCCTGCCAATTTTCACATTTCCATCACCTTCCATTGAGATGTTAATAGCAAAAAAGGAGGTTTAACAAAAAATCAAAACTAATGACTCCTAGCAGAAATATCTCACTTCTTTTTTTTTTCCACTTCTTACATCCCTTCAGACTGCCAGATGAAAACTTCAAGGAAAAATGCTCTCCCTGAGAATAAATGTACTGTATTTTTTGCTAAAAGAGGAAAACACAATGAAATCCATAAGCAATTCAATAAAAACAAAAGGCAACCGTAACTGGAACTGCTCTCACATAGTTCTCGATTACCAGATTAACAGCTGCAAATAGGAAATTTAAAAATATTTCTGGTTTTACAATTTTGATTCATTTGTCCTGTGAAAACACGCTATTGCTTAACTTTCTGCTTGTCTCAACTACTTGCTAAAACTAATGGATAAAATACTAAAAATTGCTGAATATCCCATCAGAGGCCTCCATCAGTTAGCTGTGCAACTTCAAGCACAGAAACACTGCAGTGAAACTCAGTGTCCTCACACCTGCTCAGGTCTGTAAATACATTACTAAGACATGGCCTCATCTGGAGAAGTAGCATCCATTGGTTTTTTTGGATGAGCCTGGGAGAAAGCAAAGAGAGGAACTCCACCGTGGACTGCTGGTTGGGCCAGGAGAGCAGAAAAAGGAGGGGTTCACACTCTCTGAGACCAAGAGAAAACCATCCCTCAGTGCTCTGGACACACCTTAGCCTTGGATCCCACCTCTGGAGAGCACCAAGCACTGGAGCAGATCAGGAGACATTACGGTCTGATCACACCATCCACGCTAACAGAGACAATTGTCACGGGGACACTACTGTCCCTTGGAGAATGTTCTTCAGAAGGGCTTGAGCCCTCGCATGGAGTGGGGAACAAACCCCTCAGGAATGAGTACATGTGAGAGACTGTGAAATTTGCTGAAAACCTTGTTATTGCCAATAAATTCTATACGGAAGGTATTTAAATGTAACAAACAGCTAGGTAACACCCTAAAATAGATTGTGCACAGGCTTACCGTTTTCCAATACAAATCTAGAAAGGAATTAATATCCACATCATCCAGCAAGTGTAAGGTTTTCTAATGTACATCCATATTATGGCATCGCCAGACACAGATAAGATGGAGATAAAACGGTTACTATGAAAAATACAGTTGGTTTCAAAGAGTTAGCTCACCAATATCACAAAAAAGCCTCCAGCGCTGCTATGGTGCACCTTTATTACGGTACTCTTAACGTCACAACCCAGGTTTTAATAAAATGTTTTGAGGAACTGTGAAATATTTTAGACATGCAAGTTTCTGGTGAACAGGAAAATAGGTCACTACAATGAGAAAGTTGCTGTCATTTATCTGATGGAGTTTTCTTCACAAGAATAATATTGTAATAAGAACGTAACACTAGTAGTGGGATTTTATATTTGCTGTGACCCAGCATTTGAATATATTTTTGCAGTGTAATAAAACTTTGCTAATAAAGCTGTGAGCAAAAAGATCATTTGCTTTTGGCAGTGAAAGGATGTTCGGTCCAGGATGGACAAAAGGCCAGTGGCCTCAGCAGACCACTCAAGCACAGAGCGCAACTCGGTGTGGGCCCTGCACTTGACCACACTGCAACCCAGAAACGTAACCCAAATCCACGATGGCAGAGCAGAGCTGGCTTCAAACCCATGGCAGTTTCACAGCTCCAGGCACCGAGTATTTACCAAGAGCCCTTGTGCAATCGTACAAACTGTCCCTCCGCTGAAGCCCACGTTTGCATTACTACATGTGGCTGTACAGGAGATGGCCATCCAGGCTAGGAAAACACCCGTGGTGTTTGGTGTGGATATGCCACACTACTACTATAAAATGGGGATCAATCAGAAAGAAGAAAAGAAAGAAGAAAATATATCAGAGCTACAAAGATGATGAAGGGACCGGAACATCTCTCTGACGAGGAAAGGCTGAGAGCCCTGGGGCTGTTTAGCCTGGAAAAGAGAAGACTGAGAGGGGATCTCATTAATGTTTACTGTTTAATCTGAGGGGTTGGTGTCAAGTAGAAGGGGCCAGTCTCTTTTCAGTGGTGCCCCGTGATAGGATGAGAGGTAATGGTAGCAAGGTGAAATAAAGGAAGTTCTACCTCAACATGAGGAAAAACTTCTTCACTGAGAGAGTGACAGAGCCCTGGAACAGGCTGCCCAGAGAGGTTGTCGAGTGTCCTTCTCTAGAGACTTCCAAGAGCCACCTGGATCAGTGCCTGTGTGGCCTGCCCTGGGTGTTCCTGTGCTGGCAGGGGGGCTGGACTCAATGATCTCTGGAGATCCCTTCCAACCCCTACCATTCTATGATTCTATTAAGGTAATATTGAAGATGACAGGTTTTAGAAAGCCTTATAGTGATTCGAGGACACTTTACTCTTAACCAGTTTCTCCCCATACACAGTTATGCTGCCTCGATAATTTTTTTCAAGACATTTTTATCCATTTCCTTCATTATAGACTTACTCTCAGTAAGGAGTAAGCACTGAGTAACCAAGTTCCACTTTGCTTGCAGAACTGATTTGTTTGTTTTGACATTGCTTTAGCTTTTCTGATTAAAAGCCAGCAGCACATGGTGAGGGTGCAGTCCCACTACTACTGAACTTAACAGGTACCTGGGTGGCTGCAGGACTGCTCGCAAAATAAGAGTCAAGCTAAAGGTTCATGCTGCTGAAGAGCACTCATTAAATTCATACTCTTCTCTAACTTATTTTTTTTTAATTAAACATGAATTGTGCTTAATATTCATAACATTTTATCTTTTCAGAGGTAAAACCTGCGTAAAATTTTCCAAAATTAAAATATTTTTTATATACAACACCCTTCTGTAATCTATACTTACTGCCAGGCACCAGAGAACCAGACAAGGTACTTGTGGGCCAGCTCTCCCCATATTACTGTCCACACTTTGCATCACTTACCACATTATTTGGAGAGTAATTCCATGATCTCTGAGCTGACACACCAAAACCTCGATGTTCAGGCCAGATAAGCATCCATGATCCCTACATTTCTGTTTACATCAACTGGAGTAATCAGTTCTTTTCACAGCTAGACTCGATGACTCAGTTAAACAGGTTTTTTTTCCAACGGAAACCTCATCTTCTAAGGAGCAAATTTAAACACAAGATACCCAGGCACTGTAAACCTAGAGGTTTAGTCCTACATAGATGCTTAGTCCTACAGCAAAGAGCTGATCAAGAGAACCATCCATCCTGCTTCAAAGCCAGCTCTGCAGACCTCGGTGTTGCATGGGCGTCCACAGAAAGCCCATCCTCTGCTTAGGCAGCGGTCGAGAAGGGGACAGAAGACTCAGCAGTGGGGAGGCGGATGAACTTTTTGCATGCATGTCTAGACATGGAGCCTATCCTGTTTTCAGCAGCAGAGTGCTGTGCCGACTGCTTTTCCTGGGAATGTCAGGATTACAATACCTCCATGGAAAAGTTAAGGGCAAACCTCAATTTCCATGCAGACTTCATTTTGTTTTGAGGAGGAACTCAACCCTTTTAACTTGCACCAAACACGGGTTTTCAACCCTCAAGCATGTTTTCTCCACAAGATAAAACTGCAGATAAAACTTAGCATTTGGAAATCTTCTACACAAATTGTGACTACAACTTTTTTTTTAACAAATACTTGCAAAGTATTCTTGCAGCTGTGATTGATACACTGTGACAGCCCAAGAGACTCTCTGAGGTCAACTGAAAGTTTTAATGGCATACTAAAACTCTGACATATTTTCCATTCGGAATCTCAGGCTCTTTCTCAGAGCACAAATGGATGTGAAATGGTAAGACAAGAAGTCTATTTAGCCATGCTAAAGGACCAAGAACACAACGCTGACTGGCAACATACACAACTGACTCACTTTACTACCTGGCCAGACTCCCAGTGCTCTGGAAGATGGTGTTAATCTGCGCTGTGAGACCACACAATAGTACAAGGCAACAAACTCAGCGTAAGTGCTGGGACAAGCGTGCCACATGTTTCCACCTCCATGCAGCCCTGGGCATTTAAAAAAAAAAATTTAAAAAAATAATATTTAAAGTTATAAAAATGGAAAAAGCTTCTTTAGTTCTCTGAACAACTTTCAATTTATATAATAAATAATGTCACGTTATTGAAAGGAAGATTAAACTGACAGTGATTTCAACCTGAAGACAAGAAGGATTTTAACAGCTTTATCTTAAGTTCAAATCTTCTTCAGATTTTATGCTGACAACTCTTTTTTTTTTTTTATTAAAAAAGTAAGCATTTTGGTTTGCTCCTCCTAAGGCAAACAATACCCACTAATGTGTGCATGCAGACATTTTACCCAGAATAATTAGCATGCTTGCTCTGTGGGCTCTATAAAATCATTTCTAAACAACCTGGTTTTCTGTTTATTTGGTTTGGTTTTTTTGTTTGTTGGAATATGGCATAAAGGAAAGCATTCTGGTATAGGCTTACTCACAATAGCTGCTCTGGTCAATCTCCCAGTATAACTGAGGCTGTGATGTTGACTAACTCTTCCGGAAAGCTTGAAATAATCTTAAATATTTAGTTATTGGAAAAACTTCCATACCTTGTTCGGCACACTAAAGGAATTCATTCAGTGCACGGTGCAATTAACCTCAGCAACTCCCTCCGCTGTGATAATACCAAGGCAAACAGCTCAGTATTTTCAGGATTATCCTCATCTTAAAATCTTACCGAAATTTCCAAATTTGGCCAAAACTAGTGCTAAGCCTGAGTAAAAGAGAGGAAATAGAGGCTGCCAGGCAAAACTAGACCTGTTTTCAAAAGCGACAATGCTGAACATGCCAATAGGAGAATAAAACCTCCCCATACACAGAGGTTTTCAGTTTTGCAATGTAATGGACAAGTGCTTTTCTTAACCCGGCCAGAGTTCGTTCCATGCATTGAGGCACCTTGATTAACACCCAACACCATTTTATGCTGCTATGGTAACTGCATGAACTAGTTTTGTAATTTTACTAATTTATTTACTTCAGCTAAGCCTGGGGCAATAAGTTTCAAAGTTTAAATATACATGGGGTAGGAAAATGAATATAGTAATACTTGCTATTTTATTTAGCAAGCGATTGTATGATTCCAGCCTACACCACCAGGTGCATGTTTTAAGAACTGGTAACAAAATATCCACTGCAGAGAAAATAAATAATTCACCTCCCTTCACCTACAGCTGTAATAAATAACCCAGTACAGATTTCTAGTTGAACATACTCGTACAAAAGGACTTGCCTTGCCTTGAATATTGGGTTCTGTAATGCTCCCACAACAGATGAGATACTGAGAGACCTGTCGTTAAATGTGGCTTCTCCAAGCCTCAGAGGTCTGCATCCACAGTGTGTCAGCAAACCTACCCCTGCTGCTCTCATCTGCAGCAAAGGTGCTCAGGAGCGGAGGGTGTCCCTGAAGCAGGCAGCTCCTAAACCACACACAGCTTCACAGATCACAACCAGCACCATCACCTAGAAGCAGAGGAGAAGGCAGCACACTTCACACAGTACAGGCGTCACAGGCTTTGGGCAAACCACTACACTGAGCCGTTGAACCATCTTGTCCCACATCATCTAACACAAGCCTGCACAGCACACGGCCCAAAGAACTTCCCATTTGGCCTGCAGCCCGGCCAGCACAAAGCCATCAGTCTGGTCAGGCCTGTGAATGAGGTAGCAGAGGGACTACCTGAGCACCTGCTGATTGTCAGCTTCTTCACCCATCACCACACGATACAACTCCCTCCTCTTCCTCTCCTGGCCTTCGCCGAGTGCAAAGAGCCATCTCCTGTGCCAACAGGCTTTACAGCAGAGGGGTACCTACAACTGCAGCTATTGCTACATCCTGCAGTGCTGCTGCAGGGTAGCATGCAGAACACCACCAGAACTCCTCATCAGGACAGGACCCAAGAGGTGAGGACATACACAGATGTACTACAACAGAATGATGGAGGAGCCAGGAAAGCATGGAGCAATGAGGTTGGCTTTCTACAGCAAAGGACCAGAAGCAGTTGAGGTGTGTGGGATTTCATGAGACCAAGCAGCCACGTCACCACGGTCTTCACAAACAGAGGAGTCAAACACCCCACTGTCTGCTTTAGCATTATTCTCCTTTTGCCTTTAAGATTGTCTCCATCCTCTCCAGACAGAGCTTGAAGCTGCTTGTCTTGAGCTGCTCAGGCAAACAGAAAGCACGGAAATGATTGGAACTCAATCAATAATGAGAAGTCACAAAGAGCATTCTGTGAACATACTGGTGGCTTCATAGCCCAACACACTTCATAAACAGTGTCCAACGGTTTACAATGGGGGGTAGCATATGGAGTCATAACAGAGGGGCTCAGAAAGCTTTCAGAAAGAAAGGAACAGAGACAGCAATGACAAGTTCTTACTCCTTCTTCCTACATACCAGCAACACCACATGGGCAAGACTACCAGAGGCTACTGACCTCCAAAATCAATGCGGATGCCCAACCTTTGTCTATCAGGAGAAACCTATCAGGCTTATCTATCAATTCAGCTGTACAGTCTAATGTGGCAACTTCACCAGCTGCAGGCCCAAGGCCACAATGATGACAGGCACCCACACAAGAGCAGTGAGCACTCTGAGCTGCCACCTTCTCCAACATGCGAGAGCTCAGATCCAGCAGTGAAGGGCCCACCTGGATGTTTCTCAGCATTAAGTAATGATTTCTACGGAAAGATCTAACACCGCTTCACAAGAGAAACTGGCCTTGAAAAAGATACTAGAAACAATCAGTGATCTCTAAAAGGTCCAGAGAACTCTGAATCCATCCCTCTGGCACTTGTATCAACAGCAACGCGGGGCAGTGACTTCCGAACAGTAGTCAACAGCATGTCAGCAAACTGCCATCTACTCGGCAGTGTTGTGGAGGGTGCTCATCCGACGCGTGGCATTGGCTCAAGCTCCCTGTTTCCAGCTTCTTCATTAAACAAGATTAACATACATTTGATATTTTTATAATATAAATTACCACTGAAACTGCTGAAGTTGTCACAGAGACATGACCCAACCTTAGGAGACTGAGACTGCTATGTGAATAAAACCACGAAAAACATTTCCCTAAGTATTTGGAAACTACCGTCGGAAAGGTAGCATGAAAACACCTGATGTGCTTCTACAAAACCAAAGTAGAAATGCCTTTTTTTTTTTTCCTGAAATGCACACTGCATGTCATGTTAAAAAGAGCGGTAAGTATGACTAAACAATTAAATAACTGGGAAGCCTCCTTAACAGTTTGCAGCTTTGCACTCTTGCTTACTTTTGGTTTCAGTACAGTTTCTATCCAAACATTAACACCAGGAGTGCTCCGAGTGTCTCAGAGAGAGACAGGACATTTTTATATGACTAAATCCTGATTTTTATTTTTCTTTGTGGAATATTTATTTCTTCATATAACACTAATAAAAGCAAACAGGGACATATATAAGCTGTATTCTACTAAATCAATGAACTTCTCCAACACAATTATCTTAGGTTTTGACATGGTGAGAAGTCTCATCCTCCTCAGTTTCTTTATCTTAAAATCCACCTCTGTATGCTACTGTGGGCTAAGCAAAAAGGGTACAACACCCCTGCAACAGAGTTACAAACCGACTATGTCCCTTTATACCACAAAATGAAAACACCTTTCTTTGAGTATTCACGAGATACTGCCCCTGAGCGGCCCAAAAAATCATCATTTCATCAATTAAAACTGATCTCTTTTCATCAGTTTTAACCAAAATTCACCACTCTATGCAGGCAGCTTAACTCCTTTTGCTGTTATCTTTCCACAAATCCACTCCATCACTCCTTTGCATGTAAATAATTTTTTCACATTCTTAAGTTTTCCAAGTTTCAAGCACGCAACTTGAAGCTTCTGTCCAGCCTCTAAATCAGGCTCACCTTGTTATCTGTGCCCAAATCTTAATCAACATGGACCAGTGTGCATTCTTCTAAGCCTCGTGTCCAGAGCCAAGTGCGTGGAGCACCCCACCGTCAACACTGGCACTAGAACTACTTATTTTGGTGTTTTGCTTCACGTTTCTACACAGCTTTTTAAATAAATGGCAGAACATCATCCCTAATGCCACAGCAAAGTTTTGTGAACAGGTTTTTTTGTGCTAATGGGTAGTTTTGGGGAAGATCTGCAGCTGACCCCGGGGCCTGCTCGGGCATCTGCAAACCACAATGGCAGCAGGCAGTACCTCTTGCCTTCACCTCCTCCAGCAACTATTTTGAGGCAATTACCAGAGTTGGTTAAAATGAAAGAGTTACAGTTTAACCTTACTGAATACCTGTCATAAAAAGCACTCATCCAGGTGATTTACCAGATTTTAATTTCACTTTTTACATTTTTATCACTCATGGAGAATTGCTGCAAAGTTAGTAACGCTCCATCATCCTCCGTAACACCCGATGCAAGGAAAACCTGCCCGCACGGCTGCTCTCGGCTTCCACCGGCACCTCTGCCACGGTGACCCCGCAGCACCGCCCGCCCGAGAGTCCCGGACAGGAGAGCATCTCGCAGGTGCGGTTTACTCTGTGAGCCTCCTCCAGCCGACAGCCCCTCAGAGACACACCCCGCACCCCGCTTCTCCACCATCGCCCCTTCACGGCCTGAAGCAGCCGCCGCCGCCGAGCTGCTCGGGACGCGGCACCTTCTCCCCCTTGGCCCCGCCGCAGCTCTCCGGGACCGCCGTCTGCCCGGAGAGCGGTGCTGAAGCGACTTCCCGGGTAATTCGGTGGATTTTAATGTTCTCGGCTTTCCAGTCACCACCTTCCCCATTTCTCACAGAGGCAGAAAACACTAATACACGAACACACGTTTCTGAAGTTGCGCCCGGCCGCCTTAACTCCAGCGCGGCCCATTGTCTGCCGCACCCGGCGCTGCGTGAACACGGTTTGGGGAGAAATGAACCCAAAAGAAGAGTCCTCCGCCCCGGCCCGCCCTGCTCAGCTCAGGCTGCCCCTCGCCCGCCGCTTTCTCTCCGTCCGGCGGCCGCGGCCGCCGCCGCTACGGCAGGCCCCGGCCTCGGGCGCTCCGGCGGCGGCGGCAGGGCCGGCGCAGGGGCGACTGGCGACGATCGGAAGGCGACGGAGGTCCCCGCGGGGCGGGGGTGCCCTGCCCGGGCTCAGGGGCGGGCTCTGGGCGAACGGGGTCTTCCCCGACCGGCATCGCCACAGGGCAGGCGCTCTCCGGCCCCGCCCGGCTCCCGGCGCAGAGGGGCTTCCCCTCGCCCGCCGCCCCCCCGCCAAGGCGGGCGCGGAGCTGGGCCCCGCCGCGCTCCCCTCAGCCCTCGGCCCGCGCCGCCAAGGGTTAAGCCGCAGGGCTGCCGCGGCGATGGCAGCCCTGTCAGCCGGGAAACACCCTGGCTGCCCCCCGCCCCGCTCCTCCCCGCTCCCGCCGCCCCGGGGAGCCGCGGAGGACTGGGGGGGGGGGGGGGCGGGGGGGGCCCGGACTCCCCCCGGGCCGCGGGGCCGCCCCGGGCGCCCCCCCCCGCCCCCCG
>WUAM01000287.1:15798525-15825612 GCA_024336885.1 Actenoides hombroni
GATGACAAAGATTAGAGGAAAAATCTTGGATTAAATCAACTGTTTTAAAAGCAACGACAACCTTGCAAGAACTCTACTGATACTTAAAATCTTCATGTCTCAGTTAGGGGCACAGAGACACGGTTTTAAAGGGGGGCACAAGCAGACAAGTTCATAAGGTTTTACACAAAATGTTGAATGCTAATGTGCAGATAAGTTTTCCTCTGAGCTGGACTAGCTGACAGCCACCGCTGAGGGTGCAAAGTGAAGATGTGATTTTAAAACCCTGCATCTCTGACTTTGGATGCCTCGCACTGGGCTGAAGGGAGATGTCTCTGCATGAAAATTAGTAGCCTGCGATTCAAGTATTTTTACTTAAAATATGTGGGAGCAGGTGGTAAATCTTCCCAGTAAGTGATTGAAAGACAGCCTTTCAATGCACAGTTGCCTTAATCCAATAATTTAATGACTTCAGGGTGTGGGCAGTCTGGCTTTTAATTCCCACCTATGAAGTTTGACCTGTCGTATCCTCATCTTATCCCTAGTAAGCAGCATTTATTGGTGGGTAGTGCCATTTTAAATTGTTTCATGGGAAAAACATATTTCTTAATTAATCATGTTGTTCCCTTATTGTTACACAATGAAAGCATGCAGATCTTGTCAGATCCTGTAAAAACTTTTTTCGGGTGAGAAATTGGAACAGTGCCTTCTACAATGCCTTAAAAATAAAGAAACCCATAGTTTTGTACCTACAGCAAAACACAGCTCTTTAAAAGCTTCCCTGCACTTTGCTGGTGACATTGTTAGAACTTTGTTTGACCAGTGATGATTTGCATTTTGTCTATGCTCAGTCTGTGGCAATTTTCCAAGAGGAGGTACTGTCAAAACAATTTAGAATTAGCTGTGACAACTGACAATTGCATGGATGGTGCAAAAGGCTTTTACAAATAAACTTTTTTTTTATACACCAGACATGAATACATGTTTTAACGAAGAAGTGATTCACAATGATAATATTATTGACTTGTTAAGATTAAACAGGTCTGCCATATGCTGTGTCTAGTGCTTCAGATGGTTTCAAATTTCTTTTTAATTTTTTTAGGTTATGCATATTAACAGTGGATGTTGAATTTTAAAAGGATCTGATAATTGAGGGGAAATCATTCCAAAGCTGACTGTTGAAGGTTTTTTTCTTAATGATTTGAATTAATTTGTATCTAGTGACTCAGAAGGTAATTTCTAATTGATGATAGATCTCATAGCTAACTCTTGCATGTGACATTTGGATTGTTTCTCTTATTTCTTCCAGAGTTCCATCCAGTTGCTGAGGAATGGGTTGGTTGAACACTTGCCTCAGAACCCCATCTCCAACCTTGCAATTATTTTTATAAAAAGCCTTTTTCACAAGTGCATCCACCCTTAACCCATCTGTCTGTGGACCATAGACTACTGGTTCATGCATGTGTGGAGCTCACACTAATGGTTCATGCATGTGCCTGGCTTGCCCCTATTGAAGCTTACTGGATGGCTGAGGGACAGGAGGAAAAATGCCATAAAGCCCATACACTGAACTGGCACGCTGCTAGTGAGGGACCACACTCACAAAGATGATTTAGTAACTCCTACATTTGTACAGAAACAGTCTCTGGGTGGTTATGGATTTAGCCTTTGGATGGTTATTGTTTGCTTGAAGTCCAAAAATATTTTTTTTCCTTTCTTGCCCTGCCTCTATGAGCCCAAGACAGGCTTGTTTTACAATACAGTGAATCGCTTCTCGTGAGTGTGATGGGCAACTGAACACAACTCCCTGTGGCTGAGAAACAGTAGACAGAGCGACACTACCTTGTGCTGCCCAGCCTCACAGAAGCACCAGCTGCCTCCAGCTGAGCACAGCACTTCATGGTGATGTTGCTGCAGGGATCCTGAGCTGGATAGGAGTGACCCTCAGCACCACACCCATCAGCAGGCTCTCACAGACCACAGTGATAAACCCCTCCTGCTGCTGTGAGCCATAGATTGCCTTTCCAGTGTGTTATCTGGAAACCAAGAACTGTGCTCAGCGGGAGAAGCAGTTCTAATTGTTATGCTGGAAAGCAGCAAACTCCTCTTTGCAGCCCTGCTAGCTGCTGATGAACCATCTCCAGTGCCTAATAGGAATGGAGAAATTGGAGGAAAAGTAGATGTACGGATTAAATCTGTCATCTCCTTTTGTATGGTTCCTGTAGAGAAAAAATAAACAAACAAAAATGCAAGGAAATTATGATGTAATGGTGATAATTAACATAAACAAGATACAAAAGATGGAGAGCCCAGTCAGCTGCAAATAGATAGCAGTGATTCCAAATTGATTTCCAGTGGGTTGGAGACACAGTGCAGGGAGCTCCTGAGTGTGTGTTTTATAATTTATATCAATTACTAACTTCATTAACTTAGTTTGGCAAAGCAGGCTGTAGAAAGGGAAAGAAAACAATGACAAGCAAGAAAGTCAACCCTATCAACTTCTTGGCAAAGAGAGTACATTTTTAGATCCCAAACAGACATCACTCCCAGTGGGACATATTTGAGCTTCATGCCTCTAACCCCGCACTTTTTGCCCTGTAGGAAGGCAGCAGGGTCATCTCATAACTAGTTTTGAACCTTTTACACCAACCCCCATGTAATCCTGGGTTTGTCCTTAAAAGAGAGAGCCCATATATGTCTTTTCCTTCCCTGGGGAGCACCGAGAAATTCCTAGTATTCTTCCTAATTTCAGATAGCTACTAGGAATTCAACATCCTCAAGACTCCTGCTTCTACTGACCAGTTGATCAATGGTTTCAAAAGCCTGGGGTAGGGCTGAAAGATCAAGGAGCAGAGAAACATACAAAATTTGGTTGAAATCAGCCTGAGGAAAGCCTGCCCCATTTAGTTATATCAGTACACACTAAGAAATTGCTTGAAACCTGCTCTTGGAACAGGGAATATCATAATGATTTCTGAAGACAAGGTCCCATTAATATGGGCAGGGAACCTTTGATGCATCTGCAGTTACTCACTGGGATGTTCACTAAAGAAAATTCTTGTTGATGTGGAGGGAACTCAAGTACAAAGTACCAGAGTTAGTGATGGTTTTGACCCAGAATGAGGTCGCCAAGTTTGAGAAGGGGTATTTACTTGATGCAACCACAAAAGCCAGTGCTCCAAGAGTCAAACAGGCTGGGTTTGCTCCTGCCAGCTGGGGATCCACACTGCAAATGGTTGGGTGTAGACACTGTGTATCAGGCATAACTGGCTATTTAGCAAGCCTTCTTGATTTCTGTATGTTTTCTATAAGGCAGAAAGGTTTACTTTGACCCTTGAGCAACCTTTTCTCCAGAGGAAGCAGGAGGTATTAAACTACTTTTTTTTTTTAAGGAAAGAAAAAGATAATGAGCAGTCAGAAAGTGAGGCTTGATTAACTGTTGGTTTTCTTCAGCTGCCTGATTTCAGATTTAGTGATCTTTGTTTGTTATCTATCTATTTTTTAATTCCTGATCAAATACTCTTACTTTTTCATGTGTTTTCTAAGAACATTGCATTTTAATACTAATCCCACGTTTGACCACAGACAGTTGCTTATATTGACCAAGCATTTCTGCATCTATAAATACTGGAAATAGAGTGTATTTACTAGAGTGATACCTTATGAGTCCTTCCAACACCTATGCAGAATAGCTTCAAATTGTGAAGCTGTGATTCCTGCTATCTAAATCTATGTTCTGCACTTCAAGTGTAGACATTTCACTGTCCCCTGCCTCACCCCATCCACTCCGTCTATGTCTCCATTATCTCCACATGGAAAATATACAAAACCTTCTGAGCTGTCAAGGCTTGGCCCCAGTGAAATCTCTCAGGTGACTGTTAACAGTGAGTAAGTGTGGCCCTAAGTGGGCCCTCAATTTCCAAAGTTCAAGACTCACCATGCTCTGATAACCCACTTTCTGGTTAATGCATTTGATATCTACCTGAAGCTACCGCTGCAGAGCATGTGTACAAACTCCATAGTACATATAGGAGTGGTTACCAGAGACTATCCTCCAGGAACAGTCTGAGGAGCCATCATAAATGGCGTGTGTTTGCTTCTGTAAAATGCAGAATACCCGAGTCTCGCTGAAAGTCTCTTGGTACCTGTAAACAACAGGAATGAAATCCCATATATAAACATATAGCATTCTGCCATACCTCAACTTGGATGCAAATCCAGCTCCATCCCCACAGAACAGCTGCTCTGCAGTGTGCGAGTCCTTGGATTCGAGTGTAAACAAGAAACAGCAACTAAAACTCTACAGGGGAAGTTAATAAGCTCAAGTTTTGAACCAGGCTACTTTATAAACCCAAAGCGTGCAATGATTTCTTAAATTGTAATTAAAAATTAGACCACCAAAAATACTGTAGTGATGAGCCCTGGTCCTTCAGAGAATGACAGCAGTTCCCCAGGGAGGGGTGGAGAATAGCAAATACATTTCACATGACAGCTTTTAATGTAATTATTGGCATAACTGTATTAAAGAAGTGCACCAATGAGCTTCTAAATCTTATTATTGTTTATTACTCTGGATATCAGAGGAAACAGTAATTACACTAGACAAATATTTTTTGGGGGGCTGAATTAAGAGGTAGGGGTGAGTGAATGTGGTTGTGCCTTGGACCCCACCAGCCTGTGGGATCCCCAGCCCTCCTGCTCAGGGCTGGACTTTTTTGTGCACTGTGCAGGGAAAGCCTGGAAAAATGGCCTTGCAGGACAACTGAGGTGGACCAGGGGGGGCTACTGAGGAGAGAGAAGGAGCCTCAGGAGCCCACAGCTGGGGAACACATAATTTCAGGGTGCATCTGCAAAACCTAGTCCTGAGAAGGGCCTGAAACAAGGGGTAGGCTCTGAGCTTTCTGCTTCAAATGCAGGTCCTGTCAGATTCAAGGCTTGTACAGGTTAAATCAGCACTTAAACGAGGGTGCCTGCTGTGCTGGGCACTCCTGAGGACCTCTTTGAGATGACAGACCTCAGCACTGCTGTAACTGCAGCTCCAGGGGCTGCTGGTAGTGACATGTTCCCAGTACATCTGTCACTGGGGGAACAATATATGCACTGAACAGCCCTTCGTTTCTGTCTCAAGGGAAAAAAAAAAAAAGAAAAAAAAAAAAAACAGAGGAATCCAAGCTCTTGTTTGCTTCATGCAGCTCTCTGCAGCAGCCATCTGTAGTCACTAACATTCAAGAGAACATTAATAAGCCAAACTGTAGTGCTGGCAAACGAGGGTAAAAACATGATGTGTAAGAAAGAAAAGATCCCAGGCCTGCTGTGAGTAAAAAGAGTCTTTCCAGTTACTGTTCTGGGCTTTGAATCACTCTGGATTATAGTGCCATATTCAGTGCATGAGGCTGTAAACACTACGGGCCATCTCAGTGTTAATTAACCTTTACAAATGGTCAAATTAACAGCTTGAAATAGCATAATTCCATAGAAGAAAAATCTCTAAAATTCAGGACTTTGTTGTTATTTAAAGCTACTTTTTTTGCAGTATTGTTTCAGTGCGCTCTTGGTGTCCTGTTCTCTACTCTCTTAAAGAAGTCCTGAAATAAAAGCTGAAAAGCCCATAAAATTTGGTTGCTTTGTTTAGAAGGGGTTATTTTGCCCTTTCAAAATCCCCATTTATTTCAGTAACTTTCTATACTGAGCTTGAAGAAGAATCAATTTCCTAACATTCATCAAAAGCAAAACATGCTTTAATATGTCATTCAAATATTTAAAACACAGTAAGCAAGGCAGACACACTTAATCACAGAGTGAATGCAAGTAATGCCCACTTTAAAAAGACCTTCCTGACTCCGTGTCTCTGTAATCAGCTTCTAACACCCAGTTCCTCATTACTAGCAGCAAAACAGCTTGAAATTACAAAGTAATTTGTGAAAAGGGATTTCAAATGTTTTTCCAACACTTTTCCCAGTGTGTGCATATGCATCTGTGTGGTTTGGTTTGTTTTTTTAACCAGATTAATCTTACCGAATGCTGATGAGCAAAGTGATATTCACAGTTTCACAGTAGGAGTACATTTACAAACTAGAGAAACCATCCTCCCTTTTTTCCCCTCTCCCCTCTTGTCTATTTGCATTGCCTCACAGCACATAAGTTTCTGGCCACGTGCAGTTGCGGTTGGACAGATGCCCTTGCTGACCACGGCCAGAACAGCCCCAGGACTGTGCTGCTTCTCCGGCTGATCTCAGCTCAGTATCAAGCAGTTCCTCATACTATCCCAGATTCCAGCTGAGCAGGCTGGGAGAAACCTCTTCAGAAACAATGTCTGCTTTCAGAACTTCGTCCCGTATACTTATTGGTTATCTCAGGTATTTTCAGTTCAGGGTGGAAGAAACTAGAAACCATTAGGCTGATTATAGCTTCTAACTCCCTCATCAGATTGAAAGGTGAATGTCAAAGGAAATTGTTTCTTCCCAAAAGACTCCTTCACAAGAGAGCACTTGTCACTGCACTCCATTTGATAGGTCTGTCTTCGGTCACAAAATACTTGTACACAATTCAACGTTAACAGCCCCTTCCACCTGCTCTCTCTTAACAGACACCTCCATAAGTGCTCCTGAAGACAGTATCAAAGTCTCTGGCTGTCTCTGGAGATCAAAGCTGATGGCAGCATTACCACACATCAAAATCAGTTCCTCAAGGAATGAATGGAAAGCATCTCAGCACTGACAAGGCTACAATGACATCCACTCCTCTGGCTGGAAATGCAGCCACCTTGCATTAGGGTCAGCAAATTTGGGTTACAAGAGACAATGGCAGGAATGTCAGTAAAGTGGTGGTATGTCTTAATGTCCCCCTATGTGGGTGTGTTTCCATCACACAGACAGATTCCAGTCCATCCATCCTTGATAGCAGCAAAATTCACCAGGTGACTTTACAAATAGGCTGTCAGTCCCTCTGCATCGCAGTTACAGCTCACAGAACTGACATCTCTGCTTTTATTTCCCCTCTCATAATACTGCATCTCACCTTGCTACATGCTGTGCTGCAGGTTCCTGAGACACAGGAGGCTTGCATCTCATGATGATGCTGGGTACTGCCAGCAATATCCAGTCAGGAAGGATCCCTGTAACTTACACAAGGGTATCTTACTGTGCTAATGTCTCCTTGGCCTCTAACTAAGAAGTAAAGTAATTTTTGGGACATGACGTCTGCCTCTCCTTCTCCAGTAGGAGTGGAGGTCATGGGGAAGCTATGCATGGGACTTGTGTTATTATAACTGAGCCCTGAGGCCAAAAGTCAGGAATCAGGACTAATTAGAAGTGGAAAAGACTTACAGTGTTAGCATACAAAGGAAGTGTGCTCCCATCAGCTCTTGTTTATAGCACCACACTGGCCATAATGCAGTTTGTCGTGGGTCCAATTTTCTTCTTCCTCCAGGCAAACATTTTCTTTAGCTCCCCCCTGAAGCTATCATGGAGCCAGGCATAAAGGAAGGCATTGGTACAAGCAGACATCATTGCAAACCAGTGGCACAGCAGCTGGATGAAGTTGAAATACTGCTTGTCAATCAAGCTGATGTCTATGTCCTTTATCATGTTGAAGATGTGCAGAGGCAGCCAACAGACTCCAAAGGCTGCCACCACTAAGACTAGCAAGCGAAAGGTCTTTCTTCTCCTTGCTCGGTCCCACTCAGCTTGTCCCTGGGTGACGTTGCCTGGGACCACACGGTTTTTCAGCTTGACAGAGATTCTCAGGTAGGACAGGGAGATGACAGCCAAAGGCAGTATGTAGGTGATGATGAGAGTGCTGTAGGCATAAGCTAAGCGATCTCTTTTCATGTGGAACCAAAACTCCTCACAGATGGAGAAGTCCAGTTCTGGGAACTCTGCATGGTAAGTGTGGACCAATGCTGGGGCAGCCAAGGTACAGCTCAGCAACCAAATAGCAGCCAGAATATAGGCACAAATGGGGATTGTGAGCCTCCTGCGGAACGGGTGCACCATGGCGTAATACCTGTCCACAGCTATGACAGTCAAGGTAAAGACAGACACAAACACAGTGACGGGTTGCATCAGGAAAACAAAGTAGCACATGAAACGCCCATACACCCATCCTCTGGGCTCAAAGGCATACGCAAGTGTCAGGGGTACACAGGTTGCACACATGAGCATGTCTGAGAAAGCCAGATTGCCTACCAGAAAGTTGGTGACATTGTGCATCTTTTTTGTCTTGCAGATGACGTAAATGAGAAGGTAATTCCCAATGATACCAATAAAAACCACTAGTGAGTAGCAGGGGATGATCAGTGGCTTGAAGGATTGAACAAACTGGAGCCCTGAGAATAAATTGCTGGCATTGCTGTGAATCGCGGAGAGAAAGCTTTGGGAGGTTAAATTGTCCGAATTCATTATTTCTCTCCTTTTGTCGTCTGCCGTCAGCTGAGTGAAGTAGTTACCACTGTACTACTCCTGCACTCAATCAGTGTGGATAATGAATGGATTACGGGCTGTCCAGAGGTTACCACATGGATAGTAAACAAGCATCCGTAAAAAGCAAAAGGTGAAGTTGTAATCCTTGAGAGGCAGCTTTCAGCAGTTCCTAAGAAAAAATCAAATACAACCAATTTCCATTAAAGTCCTCCTGCATTTACTGTTAAATCTGGGGTTTGATAGCATGCCATTTAATAAACATTTAATGCGGTGAGTACTTACTGCTGTGGTTTTTTAATCCCATATGATTTTCCTGTGGATGCCAAGAAGTGCCCTAGATGTCTGTCTTCTGCAAATCCAGGAGCATGTGTGTGTGTGTCAGAGAGAGAGGGGGAGAGAGTGAGAAAGAGGGTGATGCGCATTTACAAGCTAAGTGGAGATCAGTGTTTTTAAACAGTCTTCACTACTAGGTCATGACAGATTTGTGTATAAGCTTTTATCCCTATTGGCCATCCTGGGTATTACGTTGCTCTTTGCGTGTGTCTTACTGACAGTAATTAGTTCTTGAATATCCTTTCAAAAATTCCTTTCTTCTTCCAGAGCATCTATAATTGCCTCTCACAGCTAAAAATCAATTTATGTTCATTAACACTAGCCTGCACAGTATCTAATCCCAGATTCACTTTGCCACAGCCCTTAGAGTGTCCAAAAAAAGCTACCTGTGATTTTGCTGCTATAATATGGCTGTAAAATAGAATTTTAATAACACACTGAAACCAAATAAATGTTTATGCCACTAGAGGGACTCAGCTACGTACCTGGTGAGTGAAGTTAGGATTAGAAATGTGTATTTAGCATGTAGCACAAAGGATATTATTTTATTTAAATTTATTCTCTAATGGTGGTACAATGTTTGCTCACCCATTTTGATTATTTTCAGTGGGGTTTACACATCTTTAAAAGCAGTCACATGTAAGCATCTTGAAGGAAATATCATCCAAATAGCTTAGATGTTAACAGTGTACCTGCAGTGAACCACAGAAAGCTGTTTCTAACATTGCAGCTGCCCAAAAATATTTGGGGTATTCCTTCATTCCTGCAGTAAGTTTGTTAACCTTTTCTGTACAAGTGCTAACCTCTCTGTGAAACACTCTATACTTGGTTTGTTTGGTTCAGACATTAGAAAGCATGAAATTGGGATAAGTGCTTACAGAATACACACTTCAACAGAAATCCCCACCCTGCTCTTGCTTATTGCTCTAATTCTCCCTTAACACTCTTCTGTTTCAACCACTTCTGGGACTAGTACCTTAGCTGGTGAGAAACAGTGAAACTCCACTGCATCCACATATACCAGCTAGGAAAACTAAAAAATAAATGGAACAGCCAAACAAATTCTCCGTACTTCAGAGCAGAGAACATTGCAAGGTTTTGAAAGCACTCAGGGGATTTAGACACAATTTCAATGGACAGTTTATGTCCTAATCTCTTAGACTACTCTAAGGAAATATTAGCCCACTATTTTCTATGAGGTTACGGTCAGAACCATATCCTTCTTTTGATTTGATGTAATTCAAAATAAACCAGAAGTTTTAATAGACTTCATTTGTGTCATAATCCTTTCTCTAATCTTAAACCAGAAGCTAATCTTGTGCAGCCCTTGTTAGGACTGGAGCCATTCTTCCACAGCTACTTATGATGGGTGGGCATTAACAGAGTAAGTGCTGACACTGTGCTGCTGCTTTTATGGACTGGGATGTGGCCATAATTCCAGCCTGAGGAGAGAACAAGCATGTAGCCACATTGCTCAGGATCACCATCCTTCACTTCATGGATGTAGTAAGCTACCCGTGACCCATAGGAAAAATGTTATATCTACTTCAGAGTCTAATTTCGCCTATCTGAGCTGGATGGAACCCAGAGGAATATAGTACCTATGTATCTCTACATACCCAAATCCAGAATAGGAGAGGGACCTAAGGGTAGAGATTGCAAGGAGACAAGGATGAGGGAGATTCCTACTGCTTTCACCACCCAGTGCAACTGTACTATTTGCTACTACAGCATGCTGCAAAAGTAATTCCTAAAATCCATTAATGCAATTGTTTCACTTAATGTGGAAGAAAAGTGTGGTCTGATTTAAACCCTACTGAAGCAGGATTTCAGTAGGCTTGGACATGCTCTCTAGAATAAACCAAAAGACATAGAAAAAATGAATGGGGAGCATATGTAAATGGACTTCATACTGCCCACATCCTACTGGAATTGTAAGGCTTATGCTAGGAAAGAAGCCTCACAATAATATCAGTGCACATATAATAATTGAAAATCACATTTTTAAGTAAGTGATTTTTCTGTTTCATTCCCAAGAGCTGCAGAGTAGATCCAATAAATATCCTCATTGTATTTCTGTAAGAAAAAGATTTATATTTTGCTATGTGAGAATAAAAATCAAACAAAACATCATTTAAAGTAGCCTTCAAGATCAACTTAATGTTCAGGACACAAAATCCTGTAAGTAACCTTAGAGGTTATTTTATTTCAAGCTGTACCAAGAAATCTTTCTCCATTTTCTCTTACCTTTAAATGTATTTTTTTAACTCGGAAACAAGTAACAAGTATGCTTTCTTCTTGAAGGCTCACACCTTATTTCTGCTAGTCATGTTCTGTTTGCTTTGGCTTCAGGCAGGAAAATTTCTTCAATTCCACTGTATTCTACAGCCAAGAGCTGCAAAGATAATATTTAGTAGGGGCTTGAATAGAAAAAGTATTTCAGCTTTTTACTCCAGAGAAATTCCTTTTCCTCCTTTTAAAACATAATTTTTAAGGATAAAGTCCTTCCTGAACTGAGTACAAGTCTATTTCACACACAGAATTCTCATTAAAAGAGAAAAGGTCACAGAAGCTTCATTACTGTCATATTAGAACTGCTTTGACATTCCAAGTGCACAAGGGTGTCACATATAGGAAGGCTGGTTAGTGTCTAATTGAAATACTGGTCTGCCTTGAGTCAATGGAGAATGTTGTACCCAGAGCCAGACCAACACTTCACAGAAATATTTCACGGCTGAGCTTTCACAATGTCTTATACTAACCTGTCTGTACAGACAGTTTGACTACAAACACTGTAAGCTCCTACGTGACTTTCAGAAAGTGGTAAACCTATTGAAGCTGTTCTGTGCACCTCATGCAGTATTCTTTACGTGCATGTCTAATCATCCCTGTATCTCCAAACTAAAACAAAGAATGATATCTGACCCTAGTAGCTATACTTGAAAAGCTGAACAGTACTTCTTAAGCTGGCAGGCCCTCTCTTCTATTATTTAGGCTCTACAGACCAAAAAAAAGGCTCACAGTTTCAGATGTTAGTTTTCTGTGTTCTTGTTTGTTTCATATGTGTCTTTTTCTGTAGAAAAAGTCCTGGTTTGAGTTAGAACAGGGCAATTCAGTTCTGTGATTTTACTTTTCAGCTCAGTCTCTTCTAACTGCAGTTTCTGCAGTTAGCAGTCTGTTTTCACAGACAGTATCTGCTTCTAGCAGTGATGACACCCAATGTTTAGAGTTACTACCAAGGACTGGTGAGCAGACCAAGGACACTTCTGGATTTTGTGTACCACACTGAGGGGTGCAGAAGGCCAAAGGCCACACCTGCAGGGAGGAATAGCCAGGACAGGTGGCTCTAAACTGATCAGTGAGTTATTCTATCCCATACACATCATATTTGGTATAAAGCGGGGGGATCACAAAGGTCAAGTTCTTCTGGCTTCTTCCTCACTTCTGCAATGACCAGCATCTGAGGAGGACTCTGTTCTGCCTTTGATCCTGATCCATGCATTCCTGAATCCAGTTCCAGAATCCAGCTCCTGAACATGGTTTTGTCTGCCACTGAGTCCAGTCTGAGATGTCCCCAGTGCCTGTTCCACAGCATCAGTGGTGTCAGTGACATAATTGCCATCAGGGAGGTTGGTTTTGATACTGGTTTTGTATATATTTGTATATATTCAATTTTATTTTTATTATTTTCATTAAAGCTCTTCTATCTTTCTTTTCTGACTGATAAGTCTCTCTCCCTTATTCCCTTTCTCTTCTCCTTTGGGCAGGGAGAGAGGTTAACAGAGAGTGTCTGTTATAGGTCTAGCAGACTGCCCTGACCTTAAACCTTGACAAGAGCACAACTTCTTCTGCATCACAGAACTCCTTTAAAAAGTGTCTTTCACATTCCACTGGGAATGTTCTATGCAAAGCAGATCAGGTAGTTCTGGTAGAGACTACAATAAAAATAGACACTTTGCCTATTTTGAATTAGGGTTGGAGGTTCTGTTAGCAAATTCTTCTTTTGACTAGCCAGGGAACATGGCTGTGCATCCCACAATGATTTCAAGACAGTGCAGACTGTCCCTCCCTCTCTCATTTAATCATATAAATACGTCTTGTCTGCCCTTGCTGTGAACTGAGACATCACAGTCTCTAAATTCTAAAAACCATGTTTATAACTAAGAAGTTTATTTGGTTGCCTTGGATTTTTTTAGTTGTTGTTGCTGCTTTTCTCAAATTCAAGGCATCAAGCTTTCATAAACTCAGGATTCAGCCTAAGGTAATTCATTTAAGCTGAAGAGGAACTTAACTTGAATGAAGAGGAAACTTGATTTTAAGTCAAAACGTCTTGAGATTGCACACTAAATATAGAATAGTGGCTCTACCCTTCCCTGTATGCACAGAATTCTTAGTCTGCTGAGCAATGAGATGAGAAAAGTGAGCTGGTTCCATAGATGACAAAGACTTTGTGCTAAAATAAAGATAACAGTGTAAAAACCGAGGAAAAATACAAGTTTTTTTCTGGGAATGAAGGTGCTGGTTCACAATTACCACAACAAGGTAAAAGCCAAATGTACAAGTGAATAAAGTCATACTGTCAGGAGCTACTTAACCCCTACTCCCAGGGTCTGCAAGAACTGGCCCATCGAACTGCTGGGTGAGAAGGGCTTTTGCTATCTATATGGCATGGGAACACAACTCTGTGACTGAAGAAAAGCAAATGGGCCATGTGTGCTTAAGCATAGGAAGAGAGGGGATGTGATGAGGAAGTGCAGGCCCTTTAGTCTAACAGCAGTTCTACAGAAGGTTTTACTCCAGTTTTAGGGACAGAGGAGGGAGAGAGAGGAGACTGCCTAGGATATCAAAGGAAGCTTTTGTCAAATTAACCTTCCTTCTATGTTATTGAACTGTTTTTTCTCAATGTAAGATATGTAGCAGTTCATCTCAGTTTGGGTTTATATAACACACGTGATGTGGTAACATATGAGAAACCATCATCTATACCAGAGGAAGTATCCTAAGAACTGTGAGATAGACAAAGAACAGCAACATTTATGAAGGAATTGGACCAGAAGATGGCAACTATTCATGCTCCTCAAGAACCTTGCTTTCAGTTGACCAGCCTTGGTAACTCTTTTCATTTTATTACGTTAGCTCAAAAAGCATGACCAGACCAACTGAATTTAATAGAACCCCCAAGTCTGGAAACAGAGATAATATGGAGGATAACTGCACAATTACCCAGAGCAGCTTTGAAAACCTCAAGAAGAATGAGAGGAAATTTGGTACTGCTACAGAGGAAAAACTTGTCATAAAAGACAGGATCAAGGTCACCTGATAATAAGCATTTTCACTATAGCTTAGGATGGCACATATTCTGTTGCAGGTCTATACAACAGAGCAGGCAGTGCATTTGAAAGTGGAAGGAAAAGAAAATCTACTACCTTGTGACAGATTCCAGGGTGAATTTGCCTCTATTTTTTTACAGTCTCTCTCAATTTTCTTTCTATGAGTGTCTATTCAGTGGAGCAGAATTACAGTGTATTCTTTAAAAACACTGTGGAAGATGATAAACTCCAGGGAAGGTAAAGAAGTATTTAAGCTAAGGAACAATGCTAAGGAAAGAACAAATTCACCATGGGCAAATTTAGGATGGAAAATAAAACACTTCTAGGTGGGAGGGCGACAAATTGCCCCTTGGAAAAGACAGGTATTTGAAAATCAATATACTGTGGGGGATAAAACTGCTTTTAGCAGAAATCTTGGTCCATTTATCGCACGCATGTGGTATGCTTTCTTGCATGCAGCTTGGGCTTCAGGAGGTTCTTTTCCATCCTTCATCAGCACAGATTTAGACTTTGGACTTCACTCACAATATTGCCATTGATGATGTTCAAAAGATGGAAATAAAATCTATATACATGCGCACCCATACACAGAGGCACAGATGAAACTAAGTCTTAAGATGTTTCTAGTGTTCTTTGTTGTTCCTGAACTGGAAGATTTGTTCATTGTTGCCTGTACAGATAAACTGGAAGTGCACTTGAATATTTGCAAGATGAACTTTTACTGTCACTGATATTGGCATCTGCTAAGAGCATCAGATCTACAAAACAGGCAGAAAGGCAGGGTCAGCAGAGTCACTCTGGAAAAACATTTCATCCCCAAGGCACTTCAATCAGTAAAATCATTGATTCTTCTTTCTCTGCTCTTGCTTTCCTGTAAGATTGCTTGATATAAGCAGGCTTCATTCTCCCACGTCCCCAACCCCTTAAGATTTCCTTTGCCACCCAAACGCATGCAGGAATTAATGACGAAGAAGGTATCTGACTTGATTTCATTTATGTTAGCTTTTGGTGTGCAGTTTTGAGGGATTTTTACATTTTATTTTATTTTTAATTTCTAAGCGGAGGACAATTAGGATGAACACTATGATGATTCAAGAGGTATTCATGTCGAAGCTTTTGATTGAGCACGCTAAAGCAGAGTTTTGCTGAAAAATAGGGACTGGGTGAACAAGACTGACCATCTTCCAGTTGCCTGGACAGACATCAATAGAATTTAAGATTTGTATTACAGACGCTTCTGTGAAACTACCACTGAAATGTGCTATGTGAAAAACTACCTGAAACTACCACTGAAATGAAGTCTTATCATGTTACAATAAGAGACAATTATGTCTTCAGAGTTGCCATAGACAGGGTATAAAACACTAGAATAAAAACTGGGACAAAAACTGTAGAAGTGTCAGAGCCAGAAATTTCCTTCTTCATTTATAACTATGATTTTAGTCAATAGTGCTCACATATTATGGTAAAGTGTTTCAGGTATTTTGGTTTGGGTCTTTTTTTGTTTGTTTTTTGTTTATTTTTCTATAGCTAAGCCAAGACTAACTTGGGAAAAGTATGTAAATGTCTCTGATCTAAAGTCTGAAAGATTCCTCTTACAAGGAAGGATTAAAATGTAAAAGTATGAAGGTAGATTTGCTTATCCATCAGATTGAACAATTCCTACCCCTCCAGGAAAAACTAGCGTTTCTACTCTGCTCACAAGCCCTACAGGGATGTAGAGTACAGTAAAAATGCATGTCCAAGCTAGAAAAGACTGTGGAAAATAGCTCCCAGAAATATCTGCAGGTTGAATGCTGAGCCCTAGAGAAACTTAGTGTTGGAAAAGTTCCCTGCAGACATAAACAGCCTGGAGTCAGGATCACTGTGAAGCCCCAGGGCCCTGCATGCCATTTAGCCGTGGTGTAGAAGAAAGCTGCCAAGAAAACCTGACAGCTGAGTCTTGAGCCATTGCGGCAACAGGTGTAAATGTAAAACACCCCTGCTATAGATGACCCTGCTTTGGCGGGGGGGGGCTGAATGAGATGATCTCCAAAGGTCCCTTCCAACCCCTACCATACTGTGATTCTGTGAACAGGGCAAAATGCTGCCTGGCCCATAACACTTCTCTACAACACTCCGGAGAAACAGTGTTACTCTGCATTTCCACGCTGCTAGGTTCGAAGGCCCTTCGTATAGACAAGCACCCTCAGAAGTGTTCCTCCCTGGGGTCCTCCTCTCGCCGGGAGGGGACCGGGCGCAGCGCCTGCAGCACCACGGACAGCACCCGCTCGGCCTGCGTGGAGATTTAGCTTACATATCAGGAAGAAATTCTTTACTGTAAGGGTGGTGAGGCACTGGAACAGGTTGCCCAGAGAAGTTGTGGATGCCCAGCTCCTGGAAGTGTTCAAGACCAGGTTGGATGGGGCTTTGAGCATCCTCGTCTAGTGGAAGGTGTCCTAGCCCATGGCAGGGGGCTTGAAACTAGATGATCTTTAAGATCCCTTCTATGATTCTATGAAAAAGCATTCCCTATTTCCTGCATTATCCCAAATGCCCATCCACCCTGGTGATGGGTAAAGGGCAGAAGAGGGAAGAAGAGAGCAATGGCTGTCTTATGGCTCTGTTGTGCCATAAGTAAACTGTCTGTTTTCATGGGACAATTAATTTAATTAATATTTGTCAAACAGAAAGGAAAAAATCCAGAGGACTACCACCATTCCAGCTGTTCTTTGTTATTCATATAAAGTAATAAAATCCAACTTCCATTTAATTAACTATCCCACTAACAACAATCTGCCCTGGAGCTTTGAAAACTCTTAATACTAAAGGTTTTGTGTGGAGGACTGTCATCTAGTTTGATTATGGTTTTCATAATAAAATTACATAGTGATAAGAACACTATTTGGAAGTGTGTTATTCTGCCCTCTCATGCAAACTCAGGTTAAAAAAAAAAAAAAAGAGGGGAAGAGAGATTGGACTTTAATAACCTACATCATCAGGATTAAAAACAACCTCACAGATCTTCTAACGAGGCCTTCTGCATGTTTTCAGCACACTTCCATTTAGACTAAGGAAATACTATTTGAAAAAAGAAAATAAAACATTTTCCAGAGTATTCACAGCCAAGCTGGTTCATAGTCACCTCCCCTCCACACTCCCCCCAGATCTATATTTGCTGTGTATGTGTGTGTGTACATTGTAGCCATTTTAGTTATGTTTCAACATCTGTGTTTATTCTCTTTCTTTATCTTGTTTTCCCGTCTTCACTGTCACTCACAGCAGACATTAAAGGCATCTGATTTTAGATAAGCAAAAAATGAAGCTCAAAAAAAACTTAATGTGGAAGAAGTTAGAGGAACATAGAAGGTCACAATGATTCCTGCTGCCATGACTTAGCCCCACACACCACTTCTGTTGTAATACTGGTTATAAATGACAATACTTCTGACTTGACATTCTCTCTTACAAAAATCAATGTGAATTTTTCTGGAGATTTCAACCTAGTCCAGGCTCTTCCCTGCCCTTTTCTTTAACACATTTACTTTAGAATGTCCTCTCTCGCTCTGATAGCTTTTCACCATCTTTCCACTTAATGCAAGAAGTTTGAAACTACAAAGACCATCAGATTTCATTTGTTGTGACTCCTTCTGGCTCACCTTTTCCAGCTCTCTTCCACTGTTTAATCAATCTTAACAAGTGGGATTCCAGCCCCATCTGCAGAGTTGCTCAGTTCATATCAGTCAGTCTTATTATTCCCCATGGATACTATCCCATTATCTGATTGCTATTAAATTAAGAGTTTAGTCTCTAAGTACCTTCCTCGTAACATACCACTTTAAGAAGTGTTTTGTTCATTTTGTGACTGCATTTGTGATAGAAAAATTGGGTTTATGTATGGGCTTTGTCAAGTACATGAACATCATCAAATGTCACAGTTCAGCTCTAATTTAATGAACACTCTTGTTTTCAACTGAATGTATTGATTGAACTACCGTTGATTAGAAGACTTGAACATGCCATGTCTACAATAAATATCTATCCCAGAATTTATCGATTTTTCCACGGATATTTTTATTCTACAGAACAAATCTGGTTTACTTTGCGTGGTTTCTGAATATCTGCAATCCATGGTCACTAGCTTCAGGGCTGGATGTGACCACCATCTGATGTTGGTGACTGACAGCAAAATATGCTCCTCCCATGACTGCTCTGATCCGAGATATGCTACTTGAGGCAGAGAAATCACCCCACCCCCTTTTTTTTTCTTTTCTTTTTTTTTTTTAAACAGCAGATTCTTTCCTCCTTTCTAGGTGGCTAATGCTAACCCAATCACCAACACAGTGCCTACTGTTTCATTAAACAAATGAACTCCGCTGTCTAATGAGTGTTGATTTCACACTCATTAACCAAAGAATGTGGGAACTTTAACCTGGAATTTTAGGTTCTGCTGGTTTTGCTAAAAAATTTTTAAAGTAAAACACTGCAATAGCAAAATAACTAATAGCTCAAGTGTGATCCTTTTTGATATTACATAATACATGAGAAGAGATTGGCTGAAAACTGTGAGGTCTAGCATGCCCCATATGTTTGCATTTCTTACATAACTTTACATATTATCACTCTTTGCAACTCCCTGAAAAGAGGTTGGAGCCAGGTGGGGGTTGGTCTCTTCTCCCAAGTAACAAGAGATAGGACAAGAGGAGAGGGCCTCAAGTTGTGCCAGGGGAGGTTTAGGTTGGATGTTAGGTTATAAATCCCTGAAACAGGCTGCCCAGGCCAGTGGTGGAGTCACCATCCCTACAGAGATTTGAAAGACGTTTAGATGTAATGCTGAGGGACATGGTTTAGTGGTGGACTTGGTACTGCTAGGATAACAGTTGGACGTAAATTAGCTTTTCCAAGCTAAACAATTCTATGATTCTATATATTTTGTTTCATCATTGCAACAACAAAAATGAATTCTTTCCTACTGAGAAAGCTAAGTATTGTTTCAGATGTTTCATTTCTAGTAGCAGTGAATCATGAGAACTATATAATAACTAGAGTAAAATGAAAGAGCTCCAGAGAAGTGAACTGATATATGCTACATAGAACTCATTTATTATTTTAACCCAATTGCTCTTAGTCGCACTGCAGGTGTTCAGCGAGACTTACAATGAGCATTGCTTATTGAACAAGGTAAGATCTCTCCAAACAGAAAACAACTTAGTCACTGCAAATGTAACATCAAGAAGCTCACAGCATTTTATGCATGATAATGAACATGTCTTTCTGACACCACACAAAGATCACTGTCATCTCCAAACTAGGGAGAATGAAGCTGGGTCCAGATTGTTTTCACCCTGGAGAAGGACAGATATTGCTGATAGAATTGACAAGGGAATCTAAATCTGCTGATGTCTTACCTAGGCAAACCACCTTTCCCTATTACTGTAGAGGTGTCATAAGTCCAGAAGAATAAGTAAGGCAAGGATTTCTAATTAACCATTTTCTCCTTCCCTTGTTTATTTTCCAACATTATAAAGCCTAGATTCAAGCAGACAAAATCAAAATACACAGCCCTAGGCAATAAACTCCTCCAAAGCCTTTTCTTAAGATGTCCACACTCTTATACTTTCAGAAAAAGCCAAAACTCTATCCTCTATGAGTAACAGTTGCTATTTTTGGTTCTAATAGGGGAAAAAAAGATTTTAAGCCTGGCTACCTAGCCTGGTTTTATTTATCAAACATATTATACAACATTCTTGTTAATAGAAGATGAAGGAGAAAAAACCTGCTGAATTTTGACCTCACAATTAGTCTCTCTCAGCACTGAAATAGTCTTTTTGCAGTCAGGAACACAAACCCCCTTCTTTTGAATAGCTTGGAGAGAAATGGTGCACCTCAAAAACAGAACAGAAACACTGTCGATTAAGTAAGGTGTACACGTAGGAGCTAAGAAGAAATGTAGTAGTTATATTTATTTAAGCTATTCTTTTTTCTTTTCTTTTTTTTTTTTTGTAGTTGTTTCCACTGAGTATTTTAATTGATTTAATTGAAAAATACCCATAAGACCTAGAATATTCAAGAAAATACACTGTCAAATGGCAATTTTATAATCCTATTAAATCCTGAAACAACAGTAGCAGCTTGATGCCATGTTGAATGCATTGAAATACTTGGAGAGTTGTGGGATGACACTGTCACTGACATATAGTTTTCTATGCAAAATTATGGGTCACAACCTTCAAAACTGAAAGCACTATTCTGCTCACAAGCCAGAAGAAATCAAGTTCATTCTTTTTCACTCACTAGTCTTGTTCCTATTCAGACCAACTAACCTTAGCCCACAAGGGATAGGGCTGTGATGTGAAAGAAGGCAGAAGACATGAAACGCTCCTTCAAGCTCTGAAGAGAGACAGAGGCTATAAACAGTGTGATGTGGGTACCCACAGCCCCAGTCCCCTTCTCAGCCACCTGTATCAGCTTGGTTGTTCCCCCAGGCAGAACAAAGACCCTCTCTTTCCTCAGGTAGCTCCATATGAACCCTAACAGTAGGAGGTTTGTACTTCACGTATTCCAACAGCTGGCATGGATTCACCTGGATGGAGACCATCCCTGTCAATGAAAAGAGATTCCCACATAGCTGCACCACTATGATCCAGAGGTACAGAGACGTCATGGGCCAATAGACCAGTGATCATGCCAAATATCTCTAGAGTATGCATATTTCATTTTTCAGAATTGAGATTGTAAAATGTCAACCTTTGTTCTGGTCTGTAGTGAAAATTAAAAACTTAAAAATTACTCATAGACCATTTTGACCATTTCCTCCAAAGCATATGTTACCCCACAAAGCAGCAGTGAAGTCAACAGCTCCAGAAATGTGTTAGACATCTCTTTATTTGTATCCTTAGGAAAATGGAGCTACCATGAGTCTGGAGCCTGAATACCTGGGAACTATTCCCTTCTGGAGCCTGAATACCTGGGAACTATTCCCTGATCTGTGACCTCTTGCATCTAAGATTCAAGCTCCTATTTTAGGCCTGAAAACCCATATTTGCCATTGGTACAATAACATGGGATGATGAAAATACCCCTCCAATCTGGTTTTAAGTGCTCAAGATTATAATTGCCCTTCACATGACCTCTGAACCAAACCTACATAGCCCTGTGTTCACACCTCTCTTCATGATGGAAAGTTTTAACAAATTGTGATGAAACCTCAATAGCTGAAAGCAAGACAAAGGCATCTTTTAATCGTCAAATTAGCTGGAGGGAAGAGCTGGAACTGCTTTCACTTTGGAAAGAAGGGGAAATCATTAAAGGAAATCATCCCCTTTTCTTTTTCCAAGTAATTAGAAGAACCATCTGTATGTTCATTCCACTACAGTTAAGGACGTAGATTAGCATTTCAGAGAGATTTGAGTTAAACTAGCAATACTTTGATGTGTTAACATGAATTATGCTAAAATTTCTAAGGCTCTCAGTGTTATACAAGTTTAAAAGGGTACACATGTCACTTTCCAGTCACTCTTTTTAAATGACTATTCAGCAGAGACAAATTTACATTCAGACGATTTTCCTTTTATCTCTAAAAATATATTTAAAAAATAATAATAGGTTCCCATTAAAATAAATATAGTATTTACATAATGCCCAGCTATAACCCTGTGGATCTGTACTGCCAGACATGCCACATGTAGCCATAATGAAATCAAAATTGTACAAAAGGCTTATAAAAACATCCAGATACAAACAAGTTAAGTAAACCTTTTAGCTATGACTGTTTCTACCCAATAGGAAAAATAATCCCTCAAAATTTCTTCTGTGATTTACAAGAGTATAGTGAAATTTTGGGCACACAGTCATAAATAATTAAAGCACATGAAAAAGACAAAATGAAAACAGAAATGTTCTACAGACTTAGTTTCACATATATAAAACACAACAGTCTCTAGTGTGGGACCACCCCTGGTTAATCTAGAAACAAATCTTTCCCACTATTACTTCTCTGAGTACTATAGAAATCTGCATTTGACCTGAGGCAGAATGGAAATTATAAGATAATATAATAGACCCAGTAGGCCTCATAAATAAAAGACCATGGGACGTCTAAATTGTTTGGTATAGACCTCTCCATGATTGAAATTAACTCATATGGATAAGTGAAGCCGAACTGAGTTTTCTCAGGATCCTTTGTGACTGTCCAATTCTCTTAATATACTTGTTAAAGTTATTAGACAAAGTTCTGCCCATTTATTTACCCATAAATGATAAACACCAGCTCCAGCAAGACTAGAATTGCCCTCTGTGAACCCAAGTCTGTACTCATCATCTATCATTATAACTAGTCTATTAATTTAACATAGAATCATAGAATTGTCAGGGTTGGAAGGGACTTTAATGATCATCTAGTTCTAACCCCCCTGCCATGGGCAGGGACACCTTCCACTGGAGCAGGTTGCTCAGAGCCTCATCCAGTCTAGTCTTAAAAACTTCCAAGGATGGGGCTTCCACCACCTCCCTGGGCAACCTGTGCCAGTGTCTCACCACCCTCATGGTGAAGAAATTCTTCCTAATGTTTAACCTGAACCAACCTATCTCTAGTTTTAATCCATTATCTCTAGTTTTAATCACAATCAAGGTACACATGTGTCTCACAATATACGGAATAAGAGCATGCTAGCTTGCTAACAAGGAAAAATCAAGATGTCCACGCATTTAATGAAGGACTAGACCTCTTGCTGCCAGAGAATTCACTAAAACAAAAGCCATAGGGGATGTAATTTGTCCTTGCACTTGTGAGCTGAGCACGAGCGTTCTGCTGCTGAATAATGAACCTCCTTTGGTGCACTGGGGCTGGTTTATGGTTCAGGAAAGGAGATGCTTGGTATTCAAATGAAGTATTTTATGCAAGCTTTAAAAGGGTAAGATTCTTTTCTCTTCACCTTTATTGAAACCTCTTGATATTAAAAATATTAAAACCACAGGCCCTAATTTGGTGAAGCTATGTACTAATATAAAATATGAAATAAAACCTTCCTGCTCATAATGATTAAACAAATTGTGAGTGTCTTAGTTCTCCTTCCAGCACAGGAGGTCTGATGCTCTGAGAATCTAGGGATCATAGAATCACAGAATCATAGAATGGTTTGGGTTGGAAGGGACCTTTAAAGGTCATCTAACCCAACCCCCCCCTGCACTGAGCAGGGACATCTACAATTAAAGCAGGTTGCTCAGAGCCCTGGCCAACCTGACCTCAAGTGTTTCCATGGATGGGGGAGGGCACTGACGACCTCTCTGGGCAACCTGTTCCACTGTCTCATCACCCTCAGCATCAACAACTTCTTCCTTTTCTTCAGTCTAAATGTCCCTTCTTTAAGTTTCAAACCATCACTCCTTGTCCTGCCACAACAGATTCTGCTAAAACATCTGTTCCCATCTTTCTGACAGGTCCCTTGAAGTCCTGAAAGGTCACAAGGAGGTCTTCCCAAGAGCTTTCTCTTCTCCAGGGTGAACAACCTCAACTCTCTCAGCCTTTCTTCATAGAAGAGGATACTGCTAACATGGAGACCTACAGAGGGTTAACTGCCTCCCCTGGAACTTCTCTGCTGATGTTGGAGTCACTGGTAATGGGGAGGCAGTTCTCTGGTTGCCTTCATTTCAGGGCTTTCGTCTGTGGCTCATGACCTTAAAACAAGTCCCCATGAAATTCCATGTCTCAATCCCTCTTTTCACAGACATGTCATAGTTACCCTGAAAGCCACGTGATCTAATTCCTTACTTTAGTTCACCTCCGCACGCCATCCTCCTTCCTTCCCTTCTCTGACTCGAATATTCTGAGTGCCTAGAGATTCATTTTTATCTCTCCATTTTCTAGCTTTCTTACTCCTTCATCATTTCACCTCCAACTCGATATGGAGGCCACTGTCATACTGGCTTCCTGACTGCCAGCTGGACCTTTGGCGAGTATAATACTGTTGCCCGTGTTCTTGCAAGAAGCAGAATAATTAGCACATCTATTAAATTAACACAATTAGCCTTAGTTCCTACAGTCACAGGTAAAGCATTTCATCATTTTTCCACTTTGTCATTGAACTCCTGGCCACTAAAAACCCTTCTAACAGAGACAGCACAGAAAATTGCAGCAATCTAATTTGATTTTTCAACCAGTACAACAATTTTGGTGTAAGAACCATTTATGTTTTGATAGGTGAGCAACCTCACCTACTTAAGGTGGCCTTGCTTGGAGTGGGAAGCTGGAACATAGACCTTCAGAGGACTATTCCAACCTACATTATTCTATGATTATTTAACAGTGTGCAAACCTTCACTTTTTAGTTTACATTTCAAAAAATTACAGTATTCTTCTGCTATAGAATTACAGGACATGAGTTTTTCTCAACAGGATCCTGTATCTCAACATTCTGCAGCCCCAAAGACAGCTACAACTTTTGGGCTGACAAATATTTTCTGATGTTAAATAATGTTATTACAGCCAGACAGGAATCGATGACATTCTTCAATAGCAGTTGTTAGGACAACTTACATTCCAAATTTGCTGGAAATAATCAAATAATTGCGTTTTTTTGTTGTTGTTATGGAGAAAAAAACCCAAACAACAAACAAAATAATAAAAAAACCACCAAACCTGCACATGTTTCTGAAGTTTTAAAACATTTAGCTGTGTATTCTTGAAACAAAACTATCAGCAGCAATCAAAAGTAAAAGTCCTGCTCCATATAAGGAAAAGATTTTTCGCAGTGGAAGGGGTTAAGCACAGGAACAAGGCACCCAAAACCACCGTGGAATCTACATCCTCGGAGATTCTCAACTGATCAAGGCCCTAACTTTGAAGGCAGTCATGGTCAGAGCTAGGAATTGAGGTGGGTAACTTCCAGAAGTCCCATCTAACCAAGGAAATAACAGTGGTTTACTTCATCAGTGTTTGTTTCCATATTATAAGCATGACAACAGCAATTTTACAGGAATAAAAATCAAACATTTTCAAAATTTTAAAGATCTCAACATTTTTACTTCTTTTACCTTTTTTCTTTTGGTACTGAGTCCTAAAACATATAATGCAAAACAGCTATTCCAGGTTGGACTAAAGGTCAGTTCAGACTCTCCCTCCAACAGCGGAACACACAAGCAGTGCAAGTCCATATCACAGAATCACAATATGGTGGGGTTGGCAGGACCCTCTGGAGCTGATCTGGTGCCACCCTCCTGCTCCATCCAGCAGGGTCACCCAGAGCAGGGGGCCCAGCAGCGCAGTGTCCAGGTGCCTTTGGAATCTCTCCAGACAAGGAGACTCCACAGCCTCTCTGGGCAGCCTGGCACACGCTCCACCACCCTCACACCAAAGGAGTTTTTATTCCTGCTCAGATGGAACCTCCTGGGTTCTACTTGGTGCCTGTTGCCCCTTGTCCTGGTGCTGGGCACCACTGAGAAGAGTCTGGCCCCAGGCAATTTATGGTCAACTGTCCAGAATATTTACCCAGCCTCCAGAGACGCCCTGGCCCAAAGGTGGGACCTGTATTCAGTACTCCTCTGTGGACTCTTCTTCCATGCTTTTGCCCAGTCACTTTTAGGCACAGGTACACTTTTAGCTGATAGTTGTATTTGAGATTTACTGCTTTTACAGCTTCGAAGAAAATGTGTCCTAGGTTCATTTTTATAAAACCTAAATAACAACTAAATAAAAAATAAAAGCTTAAAAAGAACATTTTTTCTTAGTACTAATTCAATGGGTGGCTTAACACGAAGAGGTGTAAGATCATTTCCCCTCCAGGAGCTATGTCATTTAGGCTCTTCAAAAACCTACTCTAAAAATCTGCTGTTGGAATTTCTCTCATTAATCGAGCTAAATAAGTCCCCAAAAGCCTTTGGTAAAACAGACACTAGATTACATTAATTAATCATTTAAATTTTCTTCTGATTTTTTCCCTCGACTGCCACAGGCAACCCTGCCTCTTCAAAGCAAACTCCAGTGCGAGAACAATAACTACCGCTCACGAGGGCAGCAGGAGAATTGAAGCAGGGGGGCATTAGGTGAAAATTTGAGCCAATTTATTTGCATCGTACATCCCACCAATTCCGTTGCTCTGAGCCAAGTTAAAATGCTTCTGCTCTGCCTTCATTTGCACAAAACGCTAAGAAATCAGGAGAGGGGGGTGCAGAAATCCATCTCAAAGCAACACCTCTCTTGAGCATATGAAGAGAGCAGCCCTGCAGAAAAGGACTTGGGGGTGTTGGTGGACAAGAAGCTGGACATGAGCCAACAGTGCACACTTGCAGTCCAGAAAGCAAATTGCATCCTGGGCTGCATCAAAAGAAGCGTGGCCAGCAGATCTGAGAGAGGTCATTCTGCCCCTCTGCTCTGCTCTGGTGAGACATCACCTGGAGTACTGTGACCAGCTCTGGAGACCCAAACACAAGAAGGATGTGAACCCAATGGAGAAGGGCCAGAGGAAGGGCACAAAAATGATCAGGGGGGCTACAGCACCTCTCCTATGGAGACAGACTGAGAGAATTGAGATTGTAGAAGGGAAGGCTTCAGGGACACTTGATACCAGACTTCCAGTACCTGAAGGGGACCTACAGAAAAGCTGGAGAGGGACTGTTTACAAAGGCATGTAGCAACAGGATGAGGGGTGATGATTTTAAACTAGAGAAGGGTAGATTTAGACTGGATGTTAGGAAGAAGTTCTTTACTCTGAGGGTGGTGAGACACTGGCCCAGGTTACCCAGGAAGGTGGCGGAGGCCTCATCTCTGGAGACATTCAAGGTCAGGCTTGATGAGGCTCTGTGCAACTTGATTTGGTTGAGGATGTCCCTGCTCACTGCAAGGGGGTTGGACTAGATCACCTTTGGAGGTCCACCACCCCACACTAAAGAACTTTCTCCTCCTTCTCAGATGGAACCTTCTAGATTCTTGTTGGTGCCTGTTGTCCCTTGTCCTGCCGCTGGGCACCACTCAGCAGAGTTTGGCCCCATCCTCTTGCCCCCCTTCCAGGGGCCCTTTAGCTCTTGCTCAGCATTGCTCAGCTCCCCTCTCA
>WUAM01000287.1:15825712-15852848 GCA_024336885.1 Actenoides hombroni
AGCCTTCTCTTTTCCAGACTGAACAACCCCAGCTCTCTCAGTCTGTCCTCATAGGAGAGGTGCTCCAGCCCTCTGATAATTCTTGTGGCCCTTCTCTGGACATGTTCCAGCATGTCCATATCCTTCCTGTAATAGGAACTCCAGAACTGGATGCAGTACTCCAGGTGAGGCCTCACGAGAGTGGAGTAGAGGGGGAGAATCACTTCCCTCGACCTGCTGGCCACGCTTCTCTTGATGCAGCCCAGGACACGATTGGCCCTCTGGGCTGCGAGAACACACTGATGGCTCATGTTGAGCTCCTCATCCACCAGCACTCCCAGGTCCTTTTCTTCACAGCTGCTCTCAAGCCAGTCACTGCCCAATAAAATGCCTGTCCCAGGAAAGAGAGCTTTGAGTGATGGCCACAACTTTAAATTTCCCAGTCATATAGTGAAAAGAGCATTTTTTCCATTGAAACAAAATCAAATTGCCAAGGAAAATCTCAATATTCTAGAGCTGGGCACTGCAAACCGGTAATAGGTCTCACCATTTCTTATAGACCCTTCTGCAAGCCAAAACCAGTGGACTCCGGGGTGTTACTCTTTCAGGACCAATTTCCAGGACATTTTAATGACAACTAGCTGTATTGTTTTGCTCATGGAATGGGAAAAGCAAAACAAAATATATAAAGAGAGAAGCTATACAAATAGAGACAAAAAAAAAATTAATCTGATTTATACACACAAGAAGGGCTCAGTATGGGGACTAGTTCTGTTTAACATTTTTATCAGTCATCTGGATGAGGGGATTGAGGGTACCCTCAGTAAACTTGCAGATAACACCAAGTTGGGCAGGAGTGTTGATCTGCTTGAAAGTAGGGAAGCTCTACAGAGGGATCTGGACTGGATGAATTGATGGGCTGAGGTCAATGGTATGGGGTTCAAGAAGGCCAAGCACCAGGTCCTGCACTTGAGTCACAACAAACCCCTGCAAAATCACAGTCTTGGGAAGAGTGGCTGGAAAGCTGCCTGGAAGAAAAGGACCTGGGGTTGTTGGTTGACAGTCAGCAGGGTGCCGAGGTGGCCAAGAAGGCCAACAGCATCCTTGCTTGTATCAGAAATAGCGTGGCCAGCAGGCCTAGGGAAGTAATCATCCCCCTTTATTTGGCACTGGTGAGTCTGCACCTTGAATCCTGTATTCAGTCTTGGGACCCTCACTCCCAGAAGGACCTTGAGATGCTGGAGTGTGTCCAAAGAAGAGCAAAAAAGATGGTGGGGCGTTTAGAGCACAAGTCTTATGCCGAATGACTGAGGGAACTGGGGTGGTTTAGCCTGGAGAGAAGGAGGCCCAGGGGAGACCTTCTCATTCTGTACATCTTCCTGAAAGGAGGTCATAGTGAGGTGGGGGTTGGTCTCTTCTCCCAAGTAACAAGTGATAGGAGAAGAGGAAATGGCCTCAAGTTTTTCCAGGGGACATTTAGGTTGGACATTAGGAAAATTTCTTTCACAAAAGAGTTGTCAAGACCTGGCCCAGGCTGCCCAGGGAGGTGGTGGAGTCCACATCCCTGACAGGATTTATAAGCCGTGTAGAGGTGGTGCTGAGGGACATGGTTTAGTGGTGACCTGGCAGTGCTGGGTTAATGGTTGGACTTGATGATGCAATCAAAATGATTCTATGATTCTAAGAATTTGACCTTGATCAGACATGGTTCAAGGAGAATCTGAGTTCCTCCAATTTGGAATCTTAATTTTCAGAACACACTCTAAGAAGGAAAATGCTGCCAATGTGCAAATAAGGAAATAAACCATGAAGTACCTGGGAGACTTTCTCAACAGGAGAAAGAAATAATAATAAGAGAGAGAGAGACAGGTCTTTAAAGCCCATTACTAACACCCAAAATACTTTTTCTCCACAAATGAAAACAGAACATGAAGGATGCTGGTTCAGATGGCAGTGGTTCAAAATGTGAACAATGACAAGGGAGGAAAGAAGCAGTTTATTTGGCTGCATTAATTTTTTCAAAAGAGCTAATGTAATGGTGTCATCTCACTACCATGTCCAGGAGTATTGTTCTTGACTTCTTCAAGCCAAGGATTTTACCAAGACAATATTAAAATGATGTTGCTAATATACTCTATTGATTCATTCAATTTAAATTAAATAGCACCTTGTGTCATACCAACCTGATTAAATTTGCACACAGCCAAAAAGAAATGGGAATCTGTAATGCCCTCTCAAGTTCCTTTTTCATAGTGAGAAAGTTTCCTGCTAAAATAGATTATCAATTAATACAATGTGATAATACATGAAGAGGTAGCTATTCACAAGGATTTAATTTATCCCAGTGAGATACATCTCCCCAGGCTTCCTGTGGGGTCAGTTGAATACGAGGCTAAGAGAAGTAGTTGAAAAGCAGCTAAATTCAACTACTGAATGGTTGGGTACCCAAATTTACCTGTTCCTTATAAAATGACACCCAAGGAGTCTATCTTTGGTGTCACACTTTAGAAAGCCATCATCTCCATTTGTGAGTAGATGAGATTATAGGGTTTTTTTTTTCCTGTCCTGTTAAACTGAATCAGTTTATGAGTTGTTAATACGTGTCTGGATTACATTCGCTGATTAACACCTGTTACTACTTGCTTCAATTACACACTCTTTAGGTTACTTTTTACTATATAATACATAACTTCAACATCAAAAGGGCATAGAAGGACACATCTGAATGAGCAGAGTAAAATAATTTGTTATAGCTACAGTGCTTTGCCCACTCAAAATACCCCATTACCAAGGGAGCAGTTTCCCTTTTGTCCCATTTCTCTCTGAAGTTAATGCTCCTTGACTACAATGAATCACAGTAGTTGGTATTTCTCATTATCAGGACAGCAAAAGTAGTCTATAATTCATAATACAGCAATTTTAAGCCACTTGAAATGCTTTTTGGACTCTATTTTCTGCCATGTATGGCAGCAGTTGTGTTCATCCGGTCTAGTTGGTTGGTTGCTATACACAGAATAATTTCACATGACTGAAATTACATGCTTCTTGAAGGTCACCAAAATGCTACAGAAGCAACAAGGAAGAAACAAGACAGCAAAGAGATCACAGAAGCTGTGACCAGCTGAAAAAACATACTTCATGTCAATGAGGCTTAGGAGGAGACAATCAAATCATTTGGTCATTTGTTAAAGAAATAGAAACAAAGGTCTGAGATCCGGAAATACAAAGACTGAAATATCTACACATCTTTGTCATGGGAAAAGACACATCTAAGCTGTTGAAGCAACTTGTATGCATCTGGTTGTCAAAGACCAGACATCATGCCCATAAACTGAAGAAAGAGATCTGGAAGTCCTAACTAAGAGGTATGCATTTAGAGTGAGCAAAAGAAGCCCTGTAGATTCCTCTACATCATCAGCCTGACGTAGCACAGCCATAGCCTTGCTGCTATATAGTCACCATCACCCTCAACAGTATAACTGAAAATGGCATAAAGCAGCTACCATAAATAGGTGCAGACCTGTGGCTCCCAGAGTCTAAATGCATGTTAATTATCCACCTAGAGAGTCTAAGATTAATAAACTGAAAGCACAAGACATTCACTCCAGCTGAAGAAAGAATTATCCTGCTATAAGCCTCAAAAGGGGAAACTCATGCTGCTTGCAGGGTATTATTGAGCCCGAGTGGGGACACTGTGGTCGGCACATGATGAGCCATTTGGAGTCCTCCCCTTAAGTCGAAAGACTTTCTGTCCCTGCCTGCCACATAAACAACTTAGAGTCCTCATTATCCTAGACATCTAATAAGTTATTCCACGAAAAGTATATACAATGTAAAATACACAGCTTACATTTCCCATCCCACAATAGCTGTCCCCCACTCATGTCCATTGTGACCTGCTTATCACATTGCTCTCAGATCCCCATTATAATCACCAACTTGTGACTCACTGGTACTAGGAATATCTAGTAGTACAGTTAAGGTTAAATGCTAGTGGTAAAAATAAACTGAAGAACTAATTCTGTTGTGGGATTCATTTGTTAGCCAGATGTTTCTCAGATTTTCTAATCCCAAAATAATGTAATCTTTCACAGGAACCCTGTCCCCCACACATACATGTACTGTGCCATCACAGCTGTTACATTTTACAAGTCAATAAAAGTCTGGTGCTGAAAGTTTGGTCTTTTTGCCTAACATTATCATACCTTATTATTTTCTAAAAACAAACAAACAAAGTAACTCCAAAAATAAGGTAAAGGAATAACTTTGGGTGATAAAGTGGCACAATGACGTGTGAAAAACAGGTGTTTGAGAAGGAACATGAAGAGTCACGCAGTTAATGGAATGTATGTTATAAATATTATGTAATTATTATATATATTATATATAAAGCATGACTCATACATGCTTTCAATACTTTCACTAAGAATATGATGTAGATGTGTAAATGAGACTTGAAAGATTTTAGTATGGAAGGATAAAGATACATTCCCATAACAGAAGGTATGAAAGGGACAAATTATGACTATCGAATGAGGTGTGGAAAAGTAACTATAAGTCACCACAGACCATATCTTCCTGTTCTTTGCCTTTGAATAGTATTTGTGTCTTTTAAGTAACAAGCTAAGTCCATGCCTAAATGAATTTAAATTATATAACAGAAGAACAGCAGCACTAGGTTATCTAACCTATATATTCCAGCAGCCTATCTCTAGTAATATCTCTGAGGAGAAGGAAAGGGGGAGTAGAAACAGTACATAGTGATGTTTTCTCTGTGATGACGTTCCAGCAACCAATATTTTAGGTTCCTCTGAGATAGTGGGTTAATTCAGAGAGGCTTCGTTCCATGGGCTTTTCTTCCATAAATTTGTCTAATTGCAAATCTGAAATAATCTCAGGGGGAAAAAAAATTGTCACATTTTAATAACACAGCTTTGATTTTCAAGCCTATTGTCTGATTGATAAATTTATGGGTTTGTTCCTCGTTTCTGCTTCCTCAAGTCCTGCCACATAGTTTGCTTGCTACACTGAACCCGTGAAGTTATCAATCAAAAGACAATAGACTTAAAAAACAAAGCTGCACATTTAAAATGTGTCATCTTTTTGGCAGAGATTGTGTCTGAATACCTGACTTCTTTAACCCACAATACAAGAAAAAAAACCCCATCTTTAGTACTGTTAAAGACACAGTTTGAACTTCAAAATGGGAGATTATGTAGCCTACAGGACCTGGCACTTCTGCCTAATTAGAAAAAAATACTGTTGGGATGTTGTCACTAAAAGTGATCAACATAACAGATATTGCATGAAACAAAGATAAGTTATTGTTAAATTTTAATAAGCTTTTGTTCTCCGTCCCTTCCTCAGCAATTCTCTCCTGTCTTCATCAGTTAATTAGTTCTGCCTGGAGCAGTAAGCTTGTGATGCTTAAGAAAAAACAGAAAATCAGTAGCTCAGGAGACCCTCAGAAGCTTTGATCATTTATTCGCTCATTTTAACCTACAAATTTTTCCACTTTTTTTCCTCTTTGAAGATTCCTGCTAAAAACTCCCACAGGAGTTCTCAAGCGCTCTGTAACCAAGGTCCTTTCAGGTGATCTTCTTGTAAACACTTTCAATCTCATGTTGCTATAGACAGTTCTCTGCAGGAGCTGGATGCCATGGAATAAACACATTAGCCAGCTAGTCAGAGCTTCTCCAAATGATTAAGCATCTCTAATGAGATAGCAAAGACATGAATTAACTCAGCACTTTTGACTTCTAATTTCACCCTCTCAACAAAAACCAGTAGAAGGCAGCTATGAAACCACATTGAGCTAGACAGTGCTTTGCTAATGTTAGCACTGCAATAAGGTCACCACAAGCCTCCTCGAAAAACTACAGTGTTTACTTCACCATATAATGACCAATTTGTCCTGCAATTGCTTAATTAATTCAGAATTTAATAATTAAGAATATCTTGCCTCTATTACTCAACAGGATCAGTATCTTAATCTCAGGTGAAAAGAAACTGAGTATTTTTGAAACTCCGTGCATATGATCTGGAAACAATATTGATTTAGTTTGCATGGTTAGTGCTAATATCTGTAAATACTACTAGAAGGAAACACAAAATATGTTTAAAAAACATTCTTCCTTCTCCAAGTAGAAAGCCACATCTTTGACCTTTTGTTGTGCTATCTACTTTAGAGTTGCACATTTCCCAGCAGAGCCACTGATTTCAGGTTAGGCAATTTATTTAAGTTTAAACTCATTTGTGATTGAAAACTATTCATAACAGCACTGGGATTAATTTATTTACTGGATGACTGGAAAGTTAATATTGCAACAGTGAATTTCCCAGAATAAACTGTTTCCAGAATGACAATCACCCTGTAAAAGCCTGAATATAACTGCTTTAAAACATGTGTTAGTGAAACCCACAAACCAAGACAGAGACATATTTCCCAACTTTTCTGTTAGGGAGAATTCGTTTGTGATAGTAGCCTATTAAAACAGCAGATTGAGGCCAAATGAAGAGAGCAGCATTAGGAGTCAGGAATTCCTGAGTTGTCCTTAGTCTACCCCTGCTTGAGCCTCAGGAGTGTAATTGGTATTCTAAACACACAGAGTGTTTCAAGCACTTACCCCTGCAACTATTAATCACAGAATATTCTATTCTGAAGCAGTACAAGGATTTATAAATATTTTATCCTGAAGTTGTACAGGAGTGAAGATTTTACTTGTGAAGCTGGGGTTCCAGATCTTCTGATATACCTACCAAAACAGTAGATGTCCTTTCAAAAATGTGCACCTTAATAAAGGTTACAAATTTGACCTTCCCAGCCCCATCGGTGGCAAAGAATTTAGCTGATTAAGCTCTTGAGTTCTGGATCTTTCAATAATCAGTTTCCTTTTCAGCTTAACGTCACTTGTCAGCTCACAGCAAGGATAGCCAAAGAACACCAGTGGCTGCATGACAAGTGTATGACTGCCTTTAAAGCTTCCCAGCTCTGGGCACTTACTCAGCTCTGCAGAACCTGAAGAAACTTTATTTTTGCTGTTATGGACATGCCCAGGTCCAAATTTCCACATGCTGAGCTAACCAGCCAACAGGTTGTAATGTCAAGACTGCTATTAGAGTTCAGAGATTGATTTGCTTTGAAATGCAGAACTCCTTTAAATAGCAGAGCCATCTGATGTAGCTTCCAGTTCCTCTCCCTGACTCCTACTGCTGACTTGCTTCTGCCCCTCAGGTCTGCTGCTGAAACTGCTTGGGCTGCTGCCTGGACAGCTGAGACTAGCTTAAAAATAACATTGCAAGAAGCGAAATGGTTGATGAGCAAGGTTGGTTCACAGGCTGTTCCCAAACCACTGTATCTCTGACTCACCACAGCAGTCCCAGGGGCTGGAGGTGGACAGACCATGGCTCTGACACAGTCCTTTGTGCCTTTCTGCTAGCAGCATAAAACACATGGACCTTTGCAAAGCGACACAAAGGGTGCCAACAGTTCTGATAAAGAGCCCAGACTGAAATTGAGAAGACTGTAATAACAGCTCACTATTTCCAAGGAAATGCTTATTTGACCAGATCATTTGCCTATGTTGCCGTGAAATGCCATCATTTCGGAGTGTCACTAGAGAAAGCCATTCACATATTTTTAATCTTTTCCTTGTACATATTCTATTGCTACCTAATAGATCCAACTAATTTTTGCTACATCTGACAAATTTTTCAGTAAGTGGCAGCCAGATCCGTAACAGTCATCCTCAAAAATTATATTTTCCTACAAAACTCCTGTGGGTACAAGACAGGGGGGACAGAAAAACAGATATCCCTGCACAGACACCAGCCAGACCTCCTACAGCCTTGGCTAAGAGTGTAGGGACACAAATGGCCACAGATCCTTGTCACGTTACAGGTGGGAGTGAGACATTTGTCTGCCCAACTCCAGGGGCTTCACTGAGCACTTTTGCAAAGGTGAAAAGTATGTCTGAGAATCCTTTAGGCTCATAACCATTCTCAGAGGCATAAATGTTAATATTAATTTGCCATTAATTAAGCAAAGATCTCCTCTTGGGCTCTCTGGCCTTCAAGATTTGTTTGTTCCTGTTGGTTTATCCAAAACAGGACCATCTCATCTTCAGAAGATTCCCTACTTCAACCGTTTGCCGTGCCAGCTTAGCAGGATCTCCAGCCCCAGAGACAGCACAAGAATCTCATGGTCGTAAATATCTCAACTTTTCTCCTGAAGCACACTAAATTAGCTGTATTCCTGTCTCACTGCAAGCTAGGCCATTATGCCACAATCCCAAAGTAGCACTTGTTAAAAACATAACTGTCTTGTGCCCCAACTTGAATACTGTGTATAAATAAGTAGGACTTGGATAAAGCTGGCCCTACAGTGAAGAAAGAGTTGTCTCACTGTCAAGTAAGGCTGTGCACATACACAGTTACTACAGGGCAGCTCAAGAAGGCTGTGGTGGCTTCTAGCTGCTGGAGTTCAAACACAGACCTTGGGTATAAAAGCATCCTGCGGGAGAGGAATATTTGGTGGCAAATGATCCAGCCTCATTAGCAGCAGAGCTGAAGCCTAGTTTAGCGACTGCTCTCAGGGGTCGTGTTGATGGATCAGCTGCAGCCCCTGACTGCAACATTTTTCCAGCCCTGTCCTCACCTTCTGCATGGCCCAGCGGCTCATACCATTTGCTGAGGTGCATAGTCAGCTCCCTAGGTAGCCTACCTTTCTCAGAGTACCTGTCTCCCTCAGATAGCCAGCATAACCCTGTTGCACCAGGCTGTTGGCTGTACCCACCCCACTCCTGCCATTTATAGCACCATGGCTGGGTGCTGGGCATTTGCTTTTCTATTTGCTCCTTCTCAGGTTCACAATACCCTATTGAAAGTGCCAGAAAAACAAATACTCTGAGGCTGTTTTTCCTAGAGTTCACTGTTGTTATGGAAGATGAGTAGGAGCTCAAAATGAGTTCATCCAAGAGGAGGTTAAAAGGTGAAGCTGTTCCAATCCATACAGACACAAAGAGAACATCTCATAATGGAGAGATTATTAATCTACCACAGGCGTAATGAGAGTTGGAGGCCAAAGCTGGAGCGGGATAAATTAATGCTAAAAATAAGGCACAAATCATTAGCTATGAAGATAATTGGACATTAGAGCCATTTTCTGAGAACATAGATTCTCTCTAGCTTAAAATCTTTCTAAAGATTTTAAGATTTAAGGACTGATTTGTCTTTTGCAGCTCACAGAGGACTTGCACTCTTGAAGCAATGACTGAATTTGCTTATGCTGCATACAGAATCCAATTAGCCAGAGAAAGGTCCCCTCTTACCTGAGGACAATATGCTCCTCAGGAAGTAAGAGGAGTATATACTTCCCTATGCATTAAGAGTTAAACCCTGCATCTGTGTCTGATGTACATGTCTCCTTCCTTGAGTGGGATCTGAGTGTGCATCTTGCTAAGAATTTTCACATGTATTTAAAACCATCAGCAAAGATGTTCATGAACTATGTGTTGCATCCCTTTGCCACAAGCACAACTTCAGATCAAGCCTGGCATAAATAGCTCTGTGATGACGAAGGCTCAGGACTGAAATTAAATTACAGGGAGAGCAGCTGAGCATTTCCTAAACAAAAGACTGGTACTGGAACAAGTATTGACACATTTAAAAGCTAGACAGAAGTAATTCAAGAGTCTCGTGTGTGTTCATCGTACTTGCTAAAAGTATGCTTCACTCCTCGTGCTATTTTAATCAGGCAGCCATGCATAGAATTAAGGCACGCTTCTCTCATCAGACTGTCTCTTCTCTGTGTGCCTCTTCCCCATCTGTAACTCTTCTCAGTATAAACAGAGATTGCCACACAGCACAGGGACTACGCAGTTTTTATTTTAAGGTGAGAGAAGGCAAGAATTCTATCTCCTTATGAGCTAAGCATGGGGACTGCTCCCACACCCACAAATAAGCAAGGAAATGTTGCTACTTGTGACAGCAGACTGGCCCATTTTTCTGTAGACTTTTTCTACTAACAATGCAACATACCTGAAATAACTATGAAATCTCTGTAGGCTGGGTTTAAATTTGTTTTGTTTTGGCAACAGTTATTAAGAAAAAAAGTGTCTTTTCCTACCAGTTGGATTTATTTACTGAATGCCATCATGGAGGAGAGTTAGAACCATATGAAATCCTTAAATGGATCTGTAGTTAGCAAAAAGCTCTGTAAATAATATGTGCAATTTTTATTTTTATTATTACAAAAGTGGACTCTTGGAATATCATTCTCTCACAGATCTTTGCAAATCCCAGTATTCCAATCTTTCCAAAGGAGTCATTTGCATACAGGGATACCTGTGTCCAATGCATTCCTTTGGTACATGTAAGGAACACTAAACCCCTTTGAACCCCTGAAGTTGGCTCTCTCAACTGACTGCTCAAATCACCCCCTCCACTCCTGTGGGCACAGCCCTGCACATTTCTCCTTTGCCAATTAGCAGCTGCCTCTTCACACTTTATGTTAATGGAATTGCAGCTTAATACACTGCCAGATGACCCTTCTTGCTTGATGGATAAATAATGGATTTTTTCAGTTTGAAGGAAGAATTAGAAAATTATTATGAAAACTATCTTAGGATAAACATTTTAAAAAAGAGGGATATGACTGGAGTGAAACAAACAACAAAAAAACAACATACGAATTTCATTCTGGGCAATGTTTTTCCCATTTGGGGTTACGTCACCTTTTCATCCATCATCAAGATACACCATGTCAGTATGAAAAGTCACGGTTGCTTTTTGAGAAGAAAACTAGCAACATGAAAATTAAGTATTTGGGCAATTCTGGAGTGATGCTTTTTCAAAAAGCTGAGGAGGGACATGTTTTTAACATTATTCTCCTCCCTTTTTCCCCCTCCAGCAGAATCTATATCATGAATTCAATTAAAATTCTCTCCTCTCCATGCTCTCAAGAAACCCTCCAGTCTTATTGGAAATTTGCTACTCAAAAATCATCCACCCAGCTTTTTGCTAAAGGCACTCAAGCACCCAGACACTCCTGGGGATCTATCCCCATTGCAGCTAGTTCCCTTCACTGGTACCATCTGATACCTTCTCCTCTGCTCCTCTCCCCCACACTAGCAGCTCACCCCAACACTGCCAAACCTTCCAGGAACAAAAGTGTTAACAACATGGTATATCTAGCTTCCCTGAGTTTCAGGCTGTTCACAGCATCAGGGAAGTATTGGTGGAAAGGACCACTGAAGGTCACCTAATGAAATCTGCCCCTGAAGCAATACTGCTGCCCACAGCACACCCATTCAGCAAGGATTTCATTTAAATGAAGGCTTGAGAATCTTCAAGTATTTCACACCTTCTCTGAACAACCTGTCCCAGTGCTGCATCCTGCTCATGAACAAGTTTTTCTAACATCCAGCCTGTACCTTCCCAGCAGCTGAATTCAACCCACAGTGGATTTAACAATCTGAGTCACGTCTAACTCTCCGTATTCTCATATGGAAAGACTTAAAATGGATAGCAGTTAATATTGTTCAAAGTTGAAATAGCATCAACGGAAGGATTAGGATCTCTTCATCAATGAAGTAGTCTAGTTTACAGCCTGAGTCCTGGTGGGATTTGAACCCCTCTCAAGAAGTGTTTTTCAGCAGTGTTTTGTTAGATGGTCTCAAGGAACAAAGGATAAAAGTGGAACTTCTTTTTCTATTCTCTTCCTTCCTATAGTTTTTTCAGTGTCATGAAAGGACATCTCTAACATTGGAATAGTTTTAATGGAGGAAAGCAGCTTCTGAAACCCAGAACTTCTACCTGTTTAGTTGAACATAATTGCTTCCATTAACTTTGGGTGTAACAAGCCATTTGCCCTGACAACTACACCTGCCCACCCTGTGCCTGGCAACCACCACTCTTAAAATGATGGGCATGATTTGTAAGATATACTTGTTTACATCCATATAGAAAGATCTACTGCACATAAGGAATAAATCATGTTTACACAGGAGTTAGGACATTGACTTTAGTGCTCCAAGATCATGTTCCTTAATTTACTTTACATTTCCGTAGGATTGTCATGCCTACAGAGGCAAAACATCATTCAGATAATGACCCTGTTCCTCTAAGCAGCTCCTCCTCCATCACGACTATAATCGAAGCTCTAGGCCAGTCACTGTATGGTGCAACCTGACAAAGCCCAACATCAGCACAACTGGAGTGAGAATATCCTCTCTTGGTTGCAGCTTCTGTGCCCTTGGGCATCTGCCATATGTTTTGCTGGTGAGCAGATTCCTCCCATCATGAATTCTCCACTCAACCAGGTCACTACAAGTCTTTGAAGATAACATGTAAATGACATGAGCAATCATAGGATGGTTTGGGTTGGAAGGGACCTTAAATATTGTCTAGTCCGAATGCCCCAGTCACAGGCAGGGACACCTTCCTCTAGACCAGGATGCTCATAGCCCCATCCAGCCTGGCCTGGAAAACTTCCAGGAAGGGTGCATCTACAAGATCTCTGGGCAACCTGTTCCAGTGTCTCATCAGTCTCATAGAAAGGAATTTCTTCTTTGTATCTAATCTAAGCATACCCTCTTTCAGTTTGAAACTGTTACCTCTCATCCTATGTCTACACTCCCTGACAAAGAGTTCCTTCCATTCTTTCCTCCAGGATCCCTTCAAGTACTGGAAGGCCACTATAAGGATGCCAAGTAGGAACACAAAATGCCATATGACAACCCACGTAAGCATTGGTCTTTTTATTCAACAAGCACGATAAGTCCTGAAATCAAATAAATTCACACTGTCAAGGCTTCTGCAGCTATTCTCAGAAACATGGTGTCAATGGTGTCCAGACCTCTAACACACCGCCTGATTACAACAGCAGCTAGGCTACCTTGGGACTTCCCATGTTCAAAGTAAAGTGGCACAGGCGAGTGGCAAAGCACAGCTGTCCTCTAATCCTTGACTAATAATTTTATTTCATAAAAGTAACTAAATCAAATTCTCAGCCAAGTCCATCTGGCCTTGACATGGTGAGGAATTGAGTGATCTCAGCAAAGGGTTTAGACTGCTAGAGAAGTAAAAAGAGCTTGTTGACATTTTTCATCAAAAGTTTTGCCAAAAATCTAGGCTCTCAACTAAAGAGCAGTTGTAGTACAGAGTGTCTATAGTCCATAAAAATTTATATTCTGACCAGAAGAAAAAAGCCACATAAATCTGAAATATTCTACCAGGATATCCCATCATGCTACTTCCTGGTATATTTAGGAAATAGGACTTGAAGGGAAATCCTAAGGTATTGCCTCCAGCTGACAGAGTTGCCCTGTATTATATATAATGCCTTTAATCAATAGATTCAGCTAAACATTAAAAGCATCTATGTTTTCTGTCCCTGTATCTCCTCCTGAGGCCTGATCCAAATCCAAATGCTGTGACAGAAGCCTCTTCTGAAGTTAACTAAAGCACAGTGACAGCTTAGTGATAATATGGTCCTGTCCTCCAGCAGTGGGAAAGGCTCAACAATGGGACCTGAAATTATGGGTATATTTTTGTAGGTTCTGTGTGTCCCAGCCTTACATGAGTCAAAAAAGGGAAGCCATGGTGGTTAATATTAGGTGAACACCATGATATATAAGAGCAGACTGACTTACTGGCTGTCCTCCTCTTCCTCTTCTAATCCTCAAACCTGTTAATTTTCTATTCTTACAGTTGACCACAGGCTTACAAAGAAATTCAACCCAAGTCAAGGCTGTCTCATGCAGAATCTCATTCACAACGGCAAATAGCCTATAGTCTAAAGGATGATTCTAATGATTTTATAACAAAGCAGACAAAGAATACACTGAATTTGGCATGAGAGTTATTTTGTCAATATTTGGCTACCAACAACAAGATTTCAAAGGGAAAGTTGAGAAAATCCTTCATTGTTTCAAATGCCATTAAATTCCATAAATTATTTGCAAAGAGGCACCTGGGTCCATCCCATCATCTGGGTTTCTAATCTGTGTGACAATTACAAAATAAATCCCTCAGGCAATTTAAAAACTGGCTAGAATATCTTGGTGTTTTCCAAGATTATGACAGAAAGAAGTACAACAGAGAAGCTGTTCATCAGCAAAATGCTAATAGCTGGACTGGTTTTGCTTTTGAATGTGTATCAGCCCCACTGGCCTTTGTCAGAGAGACCGCAAAGAGTAAGCGGGGGCCCTTTTTAAATGTGCAACCAATGGAACAAAAGGACACTCAGATTTAATCAATTTCAATATGCCATTTTCAAATAGGTTTCCTTTAAATGATTCAAAAGATAAAAAGAGAGAAAGTAAAGCAATAAAATGTAATGATTCTCATTAACTGCTGTGAATTGAATGTTTCATAGTTTGATTTTGGCAAGAACTGTGAGTTTTTCACATTTTCATCAGATGAGGTCTTATTTCCAAGCAAAGCAACAAAACCTAAAAGCGGACTCCAATCCTTTTGTTTGGATGTTGATTTCAGATTGGGCCCATTTTAACTTAATTTGTCTCATAATTGCAAATAACCAAAATAACTTTTTCTGTCTAAAATGCTATCTGCATTTCTCTTTAATAAATCTTGATACATGAATCATCTGTATTCTTGTACTGTTGCCAAAAGGACATAAAAACCTTATACCCAAACTGGAAATGCTGTGAGGCTAGATGACATTTGCAAAGAATGCCTTCTCAGAATAGTTTTCCACCTGACCTTTAATAAACTTCTTTTCCATATATTTATTACGGTCAATAGAACATTGTGTCCTGTAATAAAATATTTACGGAATTTCTATGTTTTTGTTGCCTAGGTCTTCTGGTTCAAAGCACCATTTAGAGGTTTTTAAACTGCTCACCATGTCATTCCTGTCAAGTGGTACTTTTGTTGGTCTCTCTGCCCTTTTTATGGTATATTAATGTACATAGAAAGTTTTTCCTTGAAATCTAAATAGTTTTCCCAAATGCATTTAGGAAAGTATTTATTAATATATATGTATTTCTAGCATTCTTTCATACTGGTAATAACAGTGTGATTGCAAGTGACTTGAAGCAGCACCACAGAACATATCCAGCTCACAGAGCTTACATTCCTCATGCTTGGTTTAATTTTCTAATAGATCTAAATCTTCATGTATCCTGTTCAGACTCTTCAGCTCCCAGATCAGCTTGTCTGGGGCAGCTCCTGATTCACAGACCCAGCATATAACCAAGTCTTTTATTCTCTTCTCCACGCTGCTTTCTTCTTTGTGTTTCATCATTCACTATTAACCCTCATGTTCTTTGTGAATTTTGGCTATTCATTACCAAACAGTCACATCTGTAGTGGTGTTTCTCTTTGCAGGAGCTGTAACATGTTCTGAAGCCCAGACATCATAGTACAGCCTTGCTAAATTTGCCCTTTCAAAACCTTCTGTCTTCTTTTGGGGGTATATTTCTCCTGGGGATATTTTCACCCATTCCTGGTCCATACCCAGTATGTTGTTTGCCAGGAATGTGGGCAGAAAGGAAGATAATTGAACTTATCACCTGTATTTCTTTTACCCTCTGATTTCCCTTTTTTTTCCCTTAACCCTTATTTTTTCTGTTTTCTTCCATGATTCCTTTTAAGCTGGTTCACAGATACACATTTCATGTGTAGGTGAACAGTATATTCTTTTATACCTCTCAAGGGAAAGAACACAAAGCAAACAGAAGTAGAAAACACCTGATTTTTGATGAGAGAAGAGCTTGTATGATGTTTTCCAAGCCACCACCTTGTGATGAGATTTCACTACCTGGGAATTTGACGTGATAGCCTAAAGTGAGACCAGGATGTACTCTGCCAACCCACACTGTTCTCAGAGCCTGTAAACCAGTTCCAGTTCCTCTTTGAAAGAGAGATGCTGTTTCAAGTGTTTGTCAATATTCACAGCCCTTCCTCAGGAGTTGCACAATCCTTCTCATTTAATGAGAAGGTTGAAAAGTTGGTAAACAAGTTGAGGAAGCTATAAGATAATAGGGAAAACGTCAGACAGAATAAAGATTGCACCACATCAAGGACAAATGTAAAGGCATCTTTTGTGACTTATTCAGTACACAATGAACCACTCCAGATTTTTTAATTCTCACAGCAGACGATTCTCTGCTGGACTGAAGGTTAGAGGTGATACTGATACACACAAAAATCAGGTCAGGAAATCATTAATTATGCTGCAAAGTACTGGTAAAAACATCCTTTAAAGCATTCATTGCTGATAAGAGGCTGAGAACAGGAAATCAAAGTTCAGGCAGGACTTTAATTAGATGCCTTGTTTACTGTGCTCTGTCAGACACACATGAACAAGAAGCTACTTTTGTCACACTGGAGAATGGCCGCAGCCATGCTTAGGGACTCAAAAAGGGGCAAAAGTGTGATATCTATTAATGTAACTTTAAGCTCTTTGTAAAGATCTAGATTTAAAGCTGTAGATAAGTAAAGCTAAAGGATTTACTGAGAATCAGTCACAGCAAACCAATGCATTTCATTTTCAGACTGCATAACAGACTTTAAAGATAAGGAGGAACAATAAATACGACATACACTGTAGGGCTTTTAGTTTTCTTTTGAATGAACTAATAAACATGATCTCTCTACGTGAAAATGTTATGGGACAGGTACAAAATCCCTCTCTGGCATGACCAGCAGTCTTCACTGTCAAACACACTTTTCCTACATAGTAGGATTTGGAGTAGAAGGATCTTCCCCCATTCAGTACATCTAGCATGGACAAGGATGATAGATTTGAAAGGATGCCTATAAAAATATATTCAAGAGCCAGCTGGAACTGGCTTCAGGCAAGTGTGAGGTCAAGGTTAGAATACTTTTTAAATGATCTCATCAAACTGGAGAAATGGTCTGAAAAAACAGTGTGTGATTGAAAAAAGATGAGTAAGAAATACTACGTTTGGGCAGGAATAGTCACCTGCATGGACATGGAGTGTAGCACAGCACAGGTAATGGAGACAGTCACCTCAAACATCCAGCTAGAGGGAAAAAAACCCAACCAACCAAACACCAGTGTATAGACAGCCTCTAGATAACTCCTTACTTTTCATGGATCCCACTGCCTTCTGGAGTGCATCCTCTCAAGGTCAAGCCACAGTATTTTCACTGAAGAATCCCTAAAGGAGATCCTCCTTGGACATGCTGGCCTTGACTCCAGTGACCCCATGCTGTAGAAAGCAGCTGGAAATGCATGTGAAATCAGCAGTTTATGTTGACTGCGGGTTCAGCCAAAGGAACCAAAAATCATGTGAAGAACTCATTTCAGGCAACTATTCAGATCTAAATTTATCTTGTTTCCCTTCATCTGTCTTGTTTTCATCTGATCCATTTTCACTTTGTAGTCAGTTATTCCAGGGTGCTTTTGGTTGCTGGACATTCGGAGGTTGAAAGCGTGCATTCGTTATCATGGATCCTCCTTAGTAAATCCTTTCATTCCTTAGCCATCCCTTCTCTTCCACAACCTCCATCCCTTGTCACATCCTCAACAATTCATCACATAATCAAAGACTTTTTCACACCTTTACTTGCTTGCCAAATGAGAATATTTCTCATATTAGAGGTTGTTTGAGTACTTTGTGTGGAATTATGGATTTTGTGTAGCTTCTCTAATATATTCCATGCACCAAGGAAAGCAAAGTGGAGATATCATATGACTTCATTCCACCCATATGCTCTAACTCTGGGTCACTTCCACACTCCACGACACTCTCCAGATCTCAGGTGCTCCAGGACGGAGCCAATGGTGGGGAGCTCTGCACCCCACATGTGCTGGAGATTGTGCCTATCCCATGGTCCACCCTCTCCCACAGTGGAGAGGCAGACAATGTGCAGCTGTGGGACAGCTTTCCTGATCTCAGGTAGCTCCTGAAAGGAACTTAACAGTCTGAGGACACCGGAGAGTGAAAATATTAACTGATGATATAGAAAAGAGAAATGAAAGCTTGATTTTGGAAAGTCAATACCTAAATGTACAGGCTAGTGCTATGGGATATTGCACAGCAGGGAAGAAAACCAGGTACAGCAAAACCAGGACATCAGAAAAAGCTGTCCCTGTGGAAACAGCATGAAGCACAGATTGACAGGGCTTAAGGAAATTCCTGTGGGATGAATGCAGTCCAAAGCACTAACATCCACAGCCTTAGAGAAAACACGTGCTTAGCTTTTTACCTTTCTGAGATGAGAAGTATGGATCAAAACCTGTATTTTAAAACTTTTATATCATATTTTGTATGTGAAAATGACAAATGCTGGGGAAAGAAATAACTTTTGAAAGTTAAGATTTATGGTGAGTTATAACTAAAAAAAGCTTCCTGTCTTCTCTTACATCTACTGTCCCCATCCTTGCATCCACTCTATTTTATTGCATTGCATTTTTTTCTGAACAAACTGAAGTAGCACGAAGACTTGATCCCACCTGCAAGGTTACTTTGGGGCTTGTAGTTTCCCTAAGCAATTCATGTTGAGTCCATACAGCATTTAACCTACTGTAGCATGTCAAGAGCTGACTTGATGCAGAGGTAACCTGATGCAGAAATACAAACATGTAACTTACTGCAGAGGAGCTCAGGATGCTGTCAGCGCCCTTCCTCGGACTGGGCACAGTCAGTTTCTGATCCCAAGCAGAGGTCAACCATCATTTGGACACAAAATCTCTTTTTCCTTTATTTTGGGTAGTAGCTCATGCTGAAGCGTATCTCTTGAGATCACTTTAGTTTGTCACAGAGCAAACAAGCCTGAAGGTGAAAAAAATAAGTGTTAGAATTGGATCTCAAGAGACAGGACTGAGATGTTCAAGTCCATGGGACTGGCAGCATGCTACTGTAGCAATAAGGGTTCAGGCTATATCCTGCTTAATTCTCTCATAATTATTAATAATTTCATTCTAAGGAAAAAGAATTACTACTTATGTGATTAAACAACTTATTAATAAGGGGTAACTATGATTCATTCGATACCTGATTGCAGGTTATATAAAAAGTGTGGTTCTGAGTCTGTCTGAAAGAACAAATTAAAAGATTAAAGCAGATGCCTAGGAAGATATAAAAATCACAATAGTTTTCTTATATTTCCTCCTTTTCAGTCTCATTAAAAGAGAGGTTACCAATGTTTCTATTATCCTGTCTTCAGCAGACAAGCATCATGATGGTGAAGAGTAAAGTGTTTTTTCTTTTAATGAGATTCAGACAACTGTAAGAAAACAGGATTGGAAGTGAAGAAAACTTTGGGGTAAAGATTGATTGCTATATACTATATAAGCCTCAAAATATTGCTGCCTAAGTCACTAGGCTGAGATTTATCAGATCAGGAGGCCAATCTCCAAAGTATTTTATGGGTTTATAGTTTGGAGCAACTGCAAATCATAAACCAGATTTGTTGTTGTTCTCATGTGATGCCCCTCAAACATTCCTACTGCTAAATCCCCTAGATAGCCATTCATCAAGGACTTGAAGTTAATGTGGTTTTTGCATGAGTGTTAGACTGATTATCAAATAAATACTCTGTCAATCTACTGACTTCTTAGGTTTTCAGTCTAACAGTGACCATTGGCATTTTTTATGGAAATGTTTGTGACTTGATGAGTCTGAATACGATATCAAATAGGGTACTGCCTGCTGGTTTGGAGATGATCTGTGTGACCAGAGGAGGTTAGGGATTTTCCATCTCAAACTTCAGGAGCATTGCTACATCACTGCTCTTGGTTTTCACAACACCATGCAACTCATTTCCACAAGACAGACCATATTGAGAGAGGAATGTGCCAGTGAAAAGTTTCGAGTTATAATAATTTAACTCCAGCTGCTTTCATTATCCTCTGATGAGGATAAAAAAACAAACACAGTCAATTCTAAACTTAATGAAAGACATTTGTCTAGTTCATGTCAATGACTTTTAAATGTGTCTTGCAATGGAGTATAGAAACATTAAAAAAATCTCTGCTTTCTTATGTGAAGAGCCAAATATTGTGCAACATGATATTGAATTTCAGTAATTAATTACGTGATGCCATGTTCATCTGTATAACCTGTGGTTTTCCTGAAATGCTAACGGCTGTTTCAGCAAGTCGTTCTGGTTGTGCCTCAAAGCCCATTGAAATGGATCACCATCTCCCTATTGACTTCAAATGGCCTTAAATCAAATCCTCAATGTTGGGGACGTTACTGCCAAAAAATTATGACCAAGATTCTTATTCACAGAAGAGTAGAAATGAAATCTTTGGAGTACAGCATTTGTTGAAGTATCAGTATCCAAGACCTGATCCAAGCCGTAATAAAAAAGTCAAGGACAAGAAAATCATGTCCATTAGATTTCAATATCTGATTAGTGAGTATTAGAAGCACAGAAATAATTTTAGAATTCCAGAGATTACATAGACCATTCATTGTTCCTTAGGGAGGAAAATTATTTTTCTGCCAGTAGGCCAAAGTAAAATATAATTCTAAAAACAACAGAAGACTGACGAAATGCATAAATGCTAAGGGTAAGGCTACAGTACACCAACAGAGAGGCAGAAGTCCATACATTCATACTTTCATGATCATATATCAAGGCACAGATCTTGCACTGACACATTTGAAAAACTGAGAAATATAGACCTATTAATCAAAATTATTTTTCCCTATCATGTATGGTATCCACAGGATACTATCTGTGGGAATCTGAAAAATAACCATCATTTCTCAGACATAAATTATTTATACAGCATGTGTTTATTACAGTTAGCCCTTTTATGCATCTGTAACCTCTGAGACTGAAGTCCAATAAAAAATAATTCTTTCACCTATGTTTCTTATGCAGTGTATTCATAGAATCATACAACGGTTTGGGTTGGAATGGGCCTTTAAAGGTCATCTAATCCAGCCCTGCTGCAGTGAACAGGGACATCTGCAACTAGAGCAGGTTGCTCAGAGCACCATCCAGTCTGACCTGGAACGGTTCCAGGGATGGGGCATTGACCATCTCTCTGGGCAACCTGGGCCAGTGTTTTACCACCCTCATTGTAAAAAATTTCTTTCTTTTATCTTGTCTAAATCTACCCTCCTTCAGTTTGAAACCATTACCCCTTGTCTTATCACTATAGAACCTATTAAAATCTATCCCTATATTTCTTTAAGCCCTCTTTAATGAGCATGATAATAAAACATTATAAATTTTCTAACCAAGATTTACAAAGGAGTTGAAAAATTAATTTCTTCCACAGACACTTCTGCCTGTAGATTCAACAGAACTTTGTGTAAAGCTGTATTAATCTGGGCCAAACATAAACTGCTACATGACCTCTTAGTGTATGCCTTTCTCAGGCAGGTAATGCTGAAAAGCTGTGACGGGGCCAGGACCTAAAGGCAAAGGAGTTAATTCAGGGTTTATATTAGTTGCACTTAACACACCTCTAGATTTAGACATAAATGATTAGTGCAATCTTATCCATATGGCAGCTTTTTTTTTCAATGCTCATTACAGTTTACTCTGAAATACCAGTTTGGCACTGAAAATTGCTTCGACTGGATATTCCCTTTTTGGTTGCACTGTATACTCACATTCACTCCCAAAAAATGACAAGCCACACCAACTATATTTTCTGCCATCTTCACTGACACTGGCCAGAAGCAACACACCAGCCAGAAATAAAAGTATTCTTGACTGATATTTGCCTCTGCATCAGAAAATGTAAAACAGTCAGCAAATGGTATATCAGGCATGTAAACATCACTAACACTAAACACCCATTTTCCAAATCACATGTGGCCATAGCTAAAACAATATACATGTTCTGCATTGCGATTCTCCTAAAAGGAGTATTTATCCATAAATCATGACTTATTCTGCATGAATATATCAAGGCTTGTGACAGGAGGAGACCCTGAGCGTCCCTGGTTCTGACCACCCAAGACACTATGCATCTGTGGTTGCTGCAATCAAGAGATGCACATTGCTTTGCTCCTCTGGGAAAGCAAACCCAAAAGGCCAAGATCTGGACTCTTTTCTCTCCTGTCCTCCCAAACTCTGAAGAAGCCAATGTGGGGATGCAGAGCAGATAGCCCCAGCTGACTGTAGGGAAGGAAGTGGATGCAGAGCATGCCCTTATCCCACATGCAGTGCCTGTAGCCAAAAGTCCTTCCTGCCTCCATCTGCACATTTTCTAAAAAAAATTTGGTTTACTAGGCCATGTGGGAGAGCCAGGACAGGTCTGTTGGGGTGCAGTTACTGTCCACTGAATTAAACTGGAGAGTGGGAAGGGTTATTTCTTCAGCATCTTTCCTAAACACGTCCAAAGTGAAATTGTCTCTCTAGTAAAAGAGAATTTTGTACCTTTACGTCAGAAGTCCTTGGTACTAGAAGAAAACCATTTGTTTCTAAAGACTGCAGATCACCTCATTCAGGCCTTCCGTTAGGAAGTTATTTAAGCTAATCTTCTTTTCTTTCCACATAGTCATTTCCTGCCTCACCAGATGGCAGATGGTAAGATCTCAGAATGGGTAAATGTGATTGTCCTGTTAGTACCTAGGAGCTGTGTGATGTAACAAAGAAAAAGGTAGTGCTGTATGATAGTAAGGGATGGATTCAGCTCTCTAAACATAGGCTACTAGGGTGTTTGAGACACTTTATAGCATTTAAGACATTGACATGGGGCTAGCAGATAGGATGCAGGTCCTAGGGAAGACCAAAAACCCAAAAATCATGTTATCTACAGGCAAATCATTAAACAGAAGCATTTAGAATCAGGACTTCCATGAGTACATGAAAGTATAAAATAGCAGAAATGAGTATCAGCTGTTGAGCAGATATGGGCAGTAACACAAAGCAATTGGAACCATGTTGCACACAGAGCTAATTGAAATTTAAACCAAAGAAACAAACAAAGAGCAATCAGTTCTTTCATGGGTATGAAATGTATGCTGAAGGTTTCTTTTTCAAGCAGTGAAAGAGCCTATAGCAGTAAACTGGTGCCAGACAAACTCAAATGAAAGGAAAACAAAAAGAGATAATTCATGCAAAATGCTCAAGACTGTTTCTACTACTTCCAAAATACTCACCAGTTTCCATTCCTTCCAATCATCTTAGCAAGCCTTGATGTACCTTCCTGAAACACACACCTCAGCCCAAAACACAAATCATACTTTAGCTGGGACCAGGATATTGAGTCCAGGATAACAAATGCTCCAGAAATTTATCATCTCATGGCATACAGTAAGATCAAATGGACCCTTCTGGTTTTAAATTCTACATCATTGGTCACCAAGGGAGTTGGATTATCACCTTTCATTTATAGGAGTTCACATAAATTCTAGGATGGCTGAGTTGAATATGTCTGAATAGAGAGAGAATGGGATTCATCCTCTTTAGTTGTAGCTATCTAATCTCAGTAGGTTATCAAGGTGTCCTGTAGTCAATGGAAGAGAGCTGGTGATTCATTTCCAGCTGCAATAAGTGTAGACACCCTTTATGGCAGTGTTTTCTCTCTCCTCCTCACTTTTCATAATGGGATCTGGGGCCACCATCTAAGATCAGACACCAGCCTTCTAGGTTGCTAAACTAGGTGTGATTATTCAATTACTGCTGACCCAAATGATTCTCAGCTGTTTCATATTCAGCAGCTCCAGAAACACATGCTGTTCTCTCTCTCCTCATTCTGATCACTTTTCACTTGCCAGAAACATTGTCCAGCCTGTCAGCACTTGCCAGGTTTTATACAATGTAACTTGCTAGTTCACAGAAGGAGAGGTACCTTTTCACATTATTAGTTGGAGAGAAACAGGAAAACTAACCTTTTTAGGTTAAAAAAGGGAAAAGAAATTGTAAAAGGAATCACAAACACACCTCCCATTAAACAAATTGAAAGATTAAATGGGAAAGATACATGAATGAAGTGGGAGAGTCCAAAATACTTTTAAAGAAAACCAGTATTGCCTATTTCTACCAAAATTCAGAGCTGAAAATAAGGGACTCCTGCATATTTCTACCATAGTAGAAATTTCTATATAGTAGTGATTGACATTGTAACCTGCACAACTTAAATCTGCAGCTACTGTAGCTCGGTTTTGTAGAAACTGATAATCATGTAAAATGAGCAATGATATGGTGTAAATGACAGATGGCAAACTGCAAGTCTTAGAGGATATGTTGTCAAATATTTAACAAATTGTGAAGTTGCATAAAATTTCCAACATCAATCAAAACACTTTAATTCCCTTACCTTCATCTGTTCATGCATTTATTTATTTATTTATTTATTTATTTATTGCAAACAGCCACTCATAAGTATCTAATGGACTAAAAATGAGTAAAGTTATTACCACAAAGAGATAAAGGACAGGCAAAAATGATCTCTGGACCTCTGAACAACTGGAGGACTTTGTGTTATGTTTGCTGTGCTCAGCTGCATTTCAAAGCCTACTGGAATTGTAGAACTGGAAATGTCTTCTCCTTCCCCTGAAACCTGAAGCAAAATAATGTCTCATCTACATATTATCCAGATGGTATGCTTCTTTTGAACAATGATTTCAGGAGAGAATTGAAATAGTTTAATTAAAAAAATGTTACTCTGGTGCTTTATGGGAATTGAACCTTGGCTTCTTCACGCTTCAGGTCTCCTATCAGAAAAAAGCAGCAGCTAGACCTGGAGCAACCCACAATCAAAGATGATCCCTGTGCTGTAACCAGATCTGGAGAACCAGCAAAACCTATGAGAGTAAAGGAATCCCAGGAAAACTATCTCACCTATATTATCACTAATAATTAAGAAAAAATAAAGTTTAAAAGCACCAAAGAAGTTAATTTTGAGCTGAAGCAACCAAAACCAACAGTCCTAGTAAATGAAGGTGACTTGTATCTCTGGAGATTAGACTGTTGTAAAATACAGTGGAAACACACACCAGGAGCTGCCTGTTCTGCTATATTCCCCCTTCCACCATTTTTTTTATCAAACAAGTGAGGCAAGAACCTCAGGGCTTCCTCTCCTGTCTCACTTTAGATATACTGCAGGGTACCCTGCCTTGGAAAGAAACTGCTGTATACTTTAAAGAGAGGGAGAACCCTTATTTAAATGAGCAACCTTGTGTAAAAGACATGCTAATTCATTTTTAATTGAAGTGTTGACATTAAATAAGGAACTTGGATTACGTTATCAGATACCCAGATATCTGAGCAATCTAGTCCAAACTGCAGGATCTCTATATTATAATTTGCTGGTCTGTGACTCAGGAACCTACAGACAACTCATGAATCAAGATCAGCATGAAGGAACACTAGCAGCTCAATGAATCCTGCCTGGGAGAACAACTACATGCAGCTCACATAAAATTTAGTTTATTCTAACTTCTCTTCTATGGGAGTAAACTCTCCACCCCAGATGAGTAAAAGTAGTTGTTAAAAAGTGCAGAACCATTGGCACTTGGGAGGGATTCCCAGAGAAAACCAGAAGTTCAGAGAAGGAAGCAGCTCTTTTTTCAGAGGAAAAAAGAAGCTGACAACAGAAGTAGACAGTGACCCATGTAGACAATGGGTAATCTTTAACTTCTTGAAGTACTGTGACTTGTGGCCAAAAATCCCTCAGAACAGGAAGAGAACTTGAGCAGGGAAAAAAAAAAATAAATGTCATTGTTTGACTAAGCCAGGAATGGCTGGATTCAGAACACTGTGCAAAAATCTCTGGGGTCTGTTGTTCCTACTCTCACAGAGCTGTGATGAACATCCAGGGTCCGAGATCTGTGACTGAGTGCCTAAGTTACAGGGGTCTCTCCCCAGAGCCAGGATGCTCTTTGTTTGGAGGATGAGGACCAGAAGATCCCACTTCCTTAAGGAGATGTGAGAAGTTACCCCCCACAAGGAGAGAACAAAGATGTTCTTAAGACTTTAAAATTAGAAAAGAGTGGCCATGGCTGAGAGGGGAGAATTCAACAGTTATACCATTATATGGAGCATCTCAATGAGAACTTTCCTCACTACTGATCTTACCTGTGGCTTTATTACAAAACACACTAAGGTCAAATTCAGTGATATAACAGATCTGCCCATGAAAGCAGGAATTGCAACTGATTGTGCCTCTTGGATTGACTAAACTTTGAGGCATCTTAACAAGCAGTAAACCAAAAGGTTTCAGAACTTCATGTTATATATAAAAAACACTTGGGGTTTTTTGAGTTGTCTCACCCAGCACACATTGAAACAGATACAACACACTGAGATTGTTCACCTCTATGTCTGCTTCCAGAAATGTTAAAATTGTGTTTGTGGATCAGGCAACTCAGTCAGTCTGAACAATAAAGGCTGCCAAGAGAATGCCATAAATCTGTAAAATAATCCTCCTTGAAGTTAGAGTTTATCAGCTTCAGGTTTGCCTGAACTAAGCCTAGCCTCTTGCATCGCCTGACAGCTCAGTACAGACTGTGTAGCCTCAGAAGACCAAGACATAAATAGCTCTTTCCAAAATCAATTGTAATCTACATATTTGAGTCATATTTGAGTAGACCTGAAGCTTGGAGGGGACAGGATTAGCCTTTTCTTATGCCAGGAGTTTGCCTTGAGTTGAAGAAGATAACACAAGTCCAATAAATTATGTACTTGGTGCAGTGCCAGCCATGTTGAAGTTCAGAGTCAACTCTATTGATATTCACTCAAAAGAATAACTCACATCAAAGCCCAGCAACCCACGATTCAAATAATACAAGAAAGAAAGTTTGCCCTTCAGCGTATGTATGCATTCATAACTCATACAGGCAGAATTCTCCTCCTATATATTGGTAATGCATTTCTAAGCTGACACCTGTAGCAATTTCAATTTGCTAGGTTATTATAGCCTTTGGAATGGCAATATGGATGGTCATTAACAAAACCAGCACAAGCACAGTCATTACAAAGGAGAGTTAAAAAAACCATCTGGGGTGGGAGAAGTACCTTGATACAGAAGGGAACTCTACAAAATATTATTCCAGAGTCAGGGAGGGGGAGAGAAAGGACTTACTCAACAAAACCCTTTTCTTATACAAGCCTCAAGAGTTTGACTTTGCAGTTGTTTTGCAATGGATTCTCAAATTCTTTACTTACCATGAGTCACGGTTTAGGGTCAGGGCAGCCCCTTAGACCTATAACAGATGCTCTCTGTTAACCCCCCTCCCTCCCCAAAGGG